>CM056996.1:64305985-64905985 GCA_029891345.1 Dryococelus australis
GTTTAACTTTTAGACACTATCAATGTTTATTTGCATAAATACATGCACAATTTTGCAGTTTTAGAAACGTACAAACGATGAAAACTAACTTACTTACAAAACTTGAGATAATTCACACCGATAGAAGATGCCAAGAGCTACTTCAAGACGTCTGTAATAGCGTACAAGGAATCGTATTTCCAACATCAAATAATTTCTTAATATAATGAAATATTAGCATTTTTTTATTTGCGTGGCTGCCCTGAATTTTTTGTTAAATGACTCAAAATTATTCAAGACAAGACCTTTCATTTGCCCTTGTTAAATTTTGTACCAATAGTTGGGTTTGTTTTATTTGTATGTACATAGAAATAACAGTAACATTTTGACTTTGGTATATCATTTTGCTAAAACAATGCGATCTAAACAAATTGTAGTAAGAGATAATATCTATAAGTTGAACAGTAGCTATATGGTACATATTTAAAGATTTATTCACGTAAATTTTATATAAATGCCAACGTTGCAAGGCCGTATAACGTTAACTTCAGGTTTCTTCGGTAAATGTGGGTTTACGATTAGGTACTGAAGAATAAAGAGATGCACTTATTACTCGTTAAGTATGCGGAAAATAAATTTAGCAGTTTACGATTGATCTAGCAACTGTTAAGTCTAGTCAGTCAGAATAGTAGAAAACCAAAGCATAAGAAACAGTTCTTAAAACACGAGAATCCAAGTGCCCGATTTAATAAATCATTGGATACGATTTCAAGACACAACACCTAAATCCAAGATGAAAGTACAATTTCCCGGCAACAATAACTGTCGCTGTGCTCTGATTGGCTACTTCGTCTTGACTTGTACGTAAGATGTAAAATATAGCCATATCTTATGGCAAGACAAGAACGCACACGACCCGTACACGACCCGCACACTTCAACCATGAACCAATACCCTTGAAAATAATCATTCCTATTCTAAACACACGGTGTACTGTTGCTGTTAAATCAATCGTAAATCCACCCTAAAAATAGATTCACTACCTCCAAGTAGCGTACGTACGTACGGATAAAAGTTAAACACTATATATTTACATGCATCCATTCATGTACGTAAAAAGAGAGGGAGAGTTGTTCAATTTTCAACTTCTACGTACATACGTATGACTGAACTCTTAGCCAATCAGAATTTCCGATTAATTAATCAATATATAATTTTAACTAAAACTATTAAGATGATAACATGGCATACAGAAAATTCTTTATCTGGTTAATAATTTAAAATTGTACTGTACATACAACGTTTTGCACGAAGCCTACAAAAACCAAATACAAAATAATAATCTCGCTTTGCAAAGTTACGTTCGTGTTTGCACGTCTGCCAAAGGGAAACGTACGTACGTACGTTGGATAGAGGTTTGCGAATACGCCATTCGTTCACCCGGTTCCGAGTTGCCCAGGCTGTGGCACACGCTGGGCGGCGGCAGATACGTGTCCGCAGATTTCCGCGACTCGGAGTGCTTCTCGAAGAAAGCAAAAGCACTTCCTGCCTGACCACTTTCTGTGAACGCTCCGCCACTTCCTTCCAACCTGCTTACCTGAGACTTACGTGCAGGTATGCGCAGACAAGAGTCTCGCCGGCTTTCCAGCCGATGCAGCAGGTTTGTTCGCGTGGTATGCCTTTCTACTATCTGAGAGCAAGTGATATTTTTCTCAAGCAGAAAAGCAGCAGTTATTTTCGGCAGGGCGACACGAACGACTAGCAATAGTAAATTAACGTAATAAATAAATGAAATTTTATTTCAAAAATTTTGATAACCATATTCACCCCTGTGAAACTGACGTATATTTAAAATTTTGACCACTCAATGTGACTTACTTTCGAGAATAAATGTGTCTTAGTTATTTTCATTTATCTCTGCACTTCTTACAGGATACACAAACACATTCTCTTCATCAACCTGCTCAAAAGCAAATTACTATTTGCCTTCATCAACCTGCTCAAAAGCAAATTACTATTTGCAATCGTCTCTCTCGACACACTTCGGCGTTTGTGATTGTATTTTGGCGGCAACTTTTTTCCACCTTGCTCGTTTTGATATTTCTGCTGTACCTCGGCGAGCAAGAGCAGAAATAGCTTCTTTTTATAGCACAAATAGTAATTGCTACCGCCAACCGAACAGCGTACAAAAAAAAAAGTGCTTTCGGTGCCACGAACGGCAACTAGCAAAAAATAGCAATAAACTAGCAGAATAGCAAACCACGCGAACACACCTTGTATTGCGCGGTGCGATCGACCAGGCAAGCCAACCTCTCACGCGAACATGTCCGCCAAACTTTCTACTGTCGCGTCGCACCACGGTTGCACTTGGGTGCCTGCTACTGCTTGTCCCAGGACTGGGGAAGTTAGTTTTTATTGTAGTCACTTCTGAATTTTTTTTCTACCATGGAATTCACGATTTTTTTTTTCACCAGCAAGAACCGTGTTTAGGTTCCCCCTCGACAGAAATGGGCCGATATGTTCGATATCACACTTATTCCCCCATACTTCTTGACAGAATTTTCCCGGGAAATTGTAGTTTAAAATAACACTTTCAGTCACAAAAAAAAAAAACGTAATTTTTGGGCGCGTTGCAGCAAACATGTTTTTTTTTTTTTGTTTGAAACTACTAGAATCGGTATGACGCGTTGTCATATATTGGAACCAATTAAAAACGTTTGAGCTTGAGGTTCTTGGTAGCAACTGTTTATCGGACTAAGGAATGCGTATTCTCATCAACGAGTGACATCTTCCATCTGTAACGGACTTTCTTATTGGACGCTGTCTTCTGCTTTGCACAGCGCAGATCAATAAAGGCACTTATGTACAATGCCCCAAATATTGCACAATATGAATAAAACGGTTAAATTGGTCGACTGTACGTTTACGAATGTTGCTTATTTTAATTTGATCGAACTGATTATCGAAAACCGTTTCATAAAGTTTGACTACCGTCGTTAACAACACCTATCGCCTCCTTTTCCTCTTGTTACTACATCACTAGAAGTGGACGTCTTAATGAGTAGGATCAAGAATCATGGGGACGGATAACAACCTCAAGTGCGTACTAATTGCTAATGTTCGCAAATGACAAAGCTCGCTCAGTTTGTTTGGCATCCTGTGAATCCCTCACTTGTCGACACTGGGAGATTCGCAGCCCCATCAGCCTCGATTGTTTTGCCACGACAACTGCCTCAGGATCTCAGACATCGGAAAACATAGCGAAAACAATCGAACAGGAAGATGCATAACTGATTAGGCTACCACTACATAAATACTTGCTGTTGCCAAGAGATAACGCTCAGGAATTATCATAGCTGAATGTATCTACAATTTGGAAACCTCGATTTAGCAAGAATTTATCAAATTAGTAAGTTTTAGGATAATGTTATCCGGGAGGTATCCTTACTCTCTGATTGACCATTTGTCATTGAGGAAATGTTTCATGGAAATTGTTATAGTTCTAAGAATCTGGCAAACAAACAAAGCCAATTTTAATTTCATCGTTTTCAAACCATATTTACAGCCATTACAGCCTTACAGCCATTGTAAGACTCAGTCTACAAGCTTTCTTCATTCATAACTAAACTTTACGACAAAGTAATTTCTACGAAGCTGTTGATAAGTTTAAAAGTTAAAAATGGTAACAACATATCAAAATAGTGACGGTATACTACCGCAATGTTTTGTATAACCCATTCATGTATCCGAGACACATTTTCCTAGTGTAGAACGTTGCTTAATTTTACATAAACACCTAAAAATTTGTTGTAAATTTAATTTCTGGTATTGAAACAATCACAGAGTGCTGATTACATTTGAGTTTGGTTTTTCACAATAACTTACTTTGTAATTTTTTTAAATAATATTTGTCAAATTTAATTAGGGTGTTAGTAAAAATTAATTGAAATCTGGAGGCTACCTGATTTAATAAGGGTTTTATTATCCTTGCAGTGAATAAATAAACTCCACGTGTTTTACAAATGCATTATCTCAAGAATTTTGTTTCTGATTTATATGTACTGAAAATATGCGAAAGAATGGCTATCATTCTAATGATGCTATTGATATAGTGTGTTTTGAATGTTTATATACTTGCGCGAATTATGTGTGAGCCAGCGCATTAATGGCTTTAATATTTGCAATTTGTGTAAACTGACAATCAAAGCAAGCTTAATTTGCAGAAATTAAAACAAATAATGCACAAATCGCTACCCATTAGTTTGCCCTGTTATTAGTGTCATCAAGATTCGTATTGAATTTCTGCTTAGCGAGTATTGATTCAGAGCTTATTACTGAGGCGTTTAATAACTTTATTTGTTATTATGGCCTCATCTTGATAGTTGGCGCCAGTTCTGTTCCGCGGCACTCTTGTGGTACTAATTTCTAGTCTCGAGTAGGTTCTGATAATGCCTCGCTAGTTGAAGAGTATTTGTAAGTTTAAACATCACCAATCCTATGACAGCACAGTATGCGAACGTGCACACATAAACAAGAATATTGTAATAAGGGAATCCCTGAGATGGTCGATAAAATTATAACCCAAAAATTATCCTAGTCAAGTCAATTGAATTAATTCTAAATGTTATATATAACAGACTAGTACGATTCTCAGGATTTTAATGAGTCTCGACTGACCACTTACGAATTTAAATCATAAACCTATAGTTGGAAGGTCTGGACCCAGTATAAGATAGGCTGGTGAAAATTCAACACTACACGTTCAGCAGAGAAAAATATATTGGTAAGTACTGCCTGATGTTTTATTATAGATATCTCAAATCATATTTTTGTACGATAACCCAGTTACTCTTTGAGCAAATACAGTACATCTTCATCGTGCAGTCCTTAAAACATCTTGTATGAGAGCATTCGGTGGTTTTGAAGTCATCTAGTAATAATATTATTCGATATTTTGCAATTATCTATTTTGACATTATAATAATAACTTTATAATGTATGCAAAATTATGTACTATTTGAACATACATTTAATAACTTTCACAAGTTAAGCTGTGCTTGTGGTCTAGTGAGGCGTTTACAACACGGAAATTGGCATAACCAATAGTTTTTTTTAAAGTCTACTTTAACATTACAGTTAGGGACAGGAAAACATTTTGCGGATTAATTCGAAGAAAAACTATTCTTCAAAAACACATTCATTTAAGTTAATTTCATGAACGGCTCGTAGTTTATTAGCCAAACTGTGGATTATTCTGGGCCAATAGCATACCTGTAGGGAAACAACACCGAGTCCCGTGCCACATTTCAAGGATAAAAATGGCTACTCACTAAGCCGGAAACCAGCGAACGAACAATTGATTCTCTCTAGCCTACAAGTCACTGAAATCGTGAAATGTTCATGTCCCTTATTAGAGGCAGTTCACAATAAAGTGTGCAGTGTTGTAATCAACCTCTGAAAAATGTCACTGCCCTAACCTGCATGTATTTTGACGGGCGCAATGAGTGGCATTCGGTCAGTGAGGTTGGTAAAGACGTGACCGAGAGAAAGTAGTTCCGTGTCTTAACGTCGAAGTAAAAGCGTTAAGTAAATATTTGTGAATACTGAAATGGTATCTTTTGTCTCCTATTTTTAATGCTTATAAATGTAATTATAAGTAAATTATAGAAATATTTCCTTTTCTAATTATTTCACAGCTCGACTCGACCGACGCATGAATAAAGTGATAAGGTCCATGGTAATGTTAATTTTATTTAAAGCGGAAGAATACACAGCGTGCGTACAAGTATAAATCTTCAGCAGGGATTTAAAATGCTCAGTTTATCGTAAACAGTCTATGCAGTGCCCACACGATAACGCGTAGCCCTATGCATACTGACATCTATTGACACCTTTGAATTGCTATCATGAAACTGCATTTGAACTCCAGAGCAGTTGCGCGCTGGGCTAGACTGGCTTTGCGCAACTGCCATAGTATTTGCAGTGATTTCAGTCGCACGCGCCTCGTGACCTTTCAGATGATTGTTCTGTCCTCCCAGTACAGTCTGTCTCTTATGCTCTTGCACACATTGACTTTCTTCGCAGAAACGTGTGCCTTATTTCCCTTGGCAGGCCAGTTCAAAAAGGATCCCCTAAACTGGTTAGTTTAGGTAAGTTCGTCGATTATTAGGTGCGTTAGTAACTAAACTATTCACGAAACGACGTCAAACCATTCAGCCATTTTACTATTTAAGAATTTTAGCTGCCTACATTTGTAAGCCGCGCATCAAGAAATGGAATTCGGAACAGAAGTACCGCCTTCATTGGGCCATGCTCTAGTGCCGTAATGCTGTCAATATGCAGTGTTGCACTGTTTTGTGATTCGGCTGTCGTGGGGAAGTTACTACGGCGACGTATACTTTCCGTGTAGGGAGTTTCAATCTTTCTATTGCAAACAAGCAAGGAGGTGTGTTCAAGCTGGATGCCAAATCATTATTTCTCGCAACACAAAATAGTTTCAGATAGAAGTAATTGTGAAATTCTGCAACTTGTTTACACGAAGACAATGACTGTTACAGCGTGACTTTGTTGATGGCCCAAAACACGAACGTGCCCTACCACAGTTCATGCGTTTAACCTGCTCTAATACTTATGTTTGGTTTAATTACACTTTATAGACTGTTCACGGTAAAGTGAGCACTTTTCAAAGCCCTCTCATTCGGAATAATAGTGAATAAATATACTTTATTTTAGCCTTAGACGTTAACTTCCTAGTGCGGTGGAATATACACACTGTGTTTATTACTTACCTTACAATATTTATTTGAAAGGTGCTTAAAAGTTAAAAGATGGCTGAAAGTAGAAAGTAACTTGGGGCCTCTAAAGTGCTCACTTTACAGTGAACAGTCTATAGTTATATGTAAGAAATTACGAAAAAATAATACCTGCTAGTACGTCATAGTTAAATGAAGGATAAAATGTTTCACCTGGTTTGTACTACTGTACTGCGGTTATTGGTACTGCATATTTTGGTCTGCTACATCTGCTTATGGCAGGAGCTTGGTAGTTACGAGTGTAGTCAACTTACTATACCCGTCGGCGCTATCTGCCGTTCTGTGTAAGCCAGGGAAGTCGAAACAAAGTGAAACTCGCCTGCAAGGTCATTCAAGCAGCCCAGACTAAGGCGCATTTAGAGTGACCTTAAAGAATCCTAGCGTTACTTCCGCTAGACAGCAGCGCGAGCTGACAAAATCCCTTCCTCTGTATTAGAGTACATAAATGGCTGTAATCATAATGTCTGCTTGCAAACCAAGTGGTGCTCGGTTCGACTCTCATTTAGGACGCGAGTGCACATAAATATTTTAACTTTACGTTGGGTTGAGTGAAGGCTTTGGCTGTCCTCATTAACCTTTCCAGTATCATAGGGATGGCATAATTCACAATAATAATTTATATATCAAGTTGTTCAGTAATCGTCCATTGCGACGATGCAAAACGTATTCAAAACGTTTCGCATAACTTACAGAGGCGCCAAATGATGTAATGGACTGTATTAATAAATCTCATCTAAAAGCTATGGAGTACTTTTGTATGGTTTTATTACGGGTGGCATGTGGGTATGGAAGTTTCGTTTCTCGTGTGAACTCACAATTGTTATTTGAGAATGCATGAAAATTGCATAAAAGTGGTGCATTCAGTGGTTATAGATTGCAAAATTTCCCTATAAAGACGTGAGCGTAATATGCGATGGCCGAACTGGGTTTGTTGACCATTTTTGTGCCACAAAATGATAGGACCAGCGCTGATTGCAATATATGTGATAAGCGCATCGCATTTTGATATTATTACGAAGCCCCGGCCCCCGTCTGACAAGAAAGTTTTCTCTTTTTTTTTTTGTAGCATGAAGCGTATCCGTCGCTTGAACAAAACTGTGCCCTAACCACAGTGCAAAGGTAACAATATACTGAATAAGCGTTTTCCAGTAAACCAAAAGGCTCTAGGATTTGTAAAAAATTTTATGTATTTATATGTAGGTTACAAAATAAGATTGTGATCACAAAATGAATATAAAATTACTGTTTTTTTTAAATTGTCAATAGCAAAAAGACAATTTTTTTTATGTTAATGGATAGAATAATTTTCCAATCTCCATTTAACAACCTTCAGTTTACCTTCAGTAAAGGCATAAATAAATTTGTCTGGGACGACTCGGCTCACCATGAAATACATATTAGGAACTTAAAAACCAAGAGAATCGCCAACTGCGTTTCAAAACATCGGTTGCATTCTCTTCCGGGTTCTCAAAAGTTTTATTATTTGGGCCCAACCGTTTAAAACGTTTCTTTAAAATAGGTTATATAGATTTGAAAAAAAAACACAGTAATTCAGTTATAAACTATTTGAGAAACTTATTTTCCTTTCCTTGACGATATTTCTCATCAATGAGCAGGGTGTGAATTTACTTTTTCTTGGGCCGGGGGGGGGGGCACTTTTTTTTTGTTTTCCAGGACGGATCTAAGTGCTATCTTATTGCTTGTGAACAAAACACAGTTTTATACTTCTCCAATCTGTGTCTGGTATGAAATTAACTATACCATGCGGAATACGAAATTTGGCACATGACCGAAAACCTGGGTTTTGAATTTCAGTACATCTCAGTCGCTTGTGACCTCGTGTGTTTTACAGCCAATGCTTTCGATCTGAAGTGCACATCAAGTTTCGTTGTTATAATTTGTACGTGGGAACGGTTGGTCACATCACCATTCATTATTACGCTTCAGTAACTTTCCTACAGAGCCAGGGAAAGAAATTGTGAGATGGAGAATACCCCCCCCCCCCCTTTTATTTTTCTCTCCGCCTCGGGTACCACTCAGTTAATTAGCGCACTGTTAGTAGGTCTCCAAAATATAAGAATTTCTGACCGCTTAAAACACGCAGAAAGGGGTGGAGACCATAATCGTAAACACATCAGAAGTGTAGCAAAACATAGTTGAGAAATATCAATCGCACTGAAATAACACTTCTGTTTAATGCGTCTGCCATTGTTTCTGATACCTGGTGGGAAATCTAAAAAACTTTTGTATTTGACTTCAAAAAAAATTATCCATGAGCTTAATATTCTGTGAAGGCTAAAAATTGTCCCTGACAGACATTTTACTATAAAAATGGTAACAAACTGAACTCTTTGACCTTGAGGGACCGGAACCACGTCCAGAATATCTACAACTTGAACCAGCCGCAGTACTGAGGGACGAGGTAAATGATAACTACTGATATACAATCTTTTTACAATGCTGTGCACATTATATAACTGGCCAACTTTCCATTGGTTGCCGTCTCCGCCACAAGTCATTTCCCAGTTGTCTTGGCCTCATTGATTCTGAGTACACTGCAGCGTGTCAAATTAACGATGGCGCAGTCACAGATATACAAATTAACATATAGCAATTTTAAGTCTACCCTTGTGCAAAAAAAAAAATTGAAATCATAGGTTTAATTACCATTTCATGCCTATAGCTAGATGCAGATAAATGTCAAGGATTGATTTTAGGCTTCAAAGATTCATGAGTTACCGTTTAATTTATGGCGTGAGGAAATTTATATTTGCCACTTCCGGCAGTATTCTGGAACGATACTATTGTGAAACCAAAAGAAGGCCTACGGAATAGTATCAAATTGAATTATTTGTAACTCCTGTTTGTAATTTTTTTTTTATTGTGCGCTGTTTCTGTATTTTGTACTTCTAAATTATTAATTCACATCCTCAGCAACGTTCTCCGTTTTGGAAAATGTGGCATAAAAGTTAAATTTTCATGAAAACGTTATATTAGCAAATTGATGGCAAGCATTTCGCGACAAAGAAAAATATCTCAAGCTTCCGAAATTAATGCGCATTAATCACGCCTGCAAAATTCTCAAATATTATCTATGTAATTTGTTGAACAGCTTCTGTTGGCCATAACTTAATTCCAATGATTTCGATTTACAAAGTTATCGCTGCTCAGAAATACTCGTCGTTTCCAGCGATACGTTGCTGGTTTCAATAAGGCTTACAGCCAACTTGTAAATCAATGAAATTCAGCAATCGTAACAAGCAACAAGCTATCACTCAGTTCCAGTTGAACAATTTCCAAAGACTTTCAGCGATTTGGGGTTGCGTTCCAAGTTTAGAGTTAAGGCGTAATTTCAATACTACGATATAACTGAACTAACGTTAACACGGCACATTCTGAGAGACTTTTAGAGTAAACTGTACCATAGCATAATTATTGCTGTCTAAGTTTTCAAACAGTATAGTTTTCCTGGAGGATTTAAGGGAACCTAAAATATGTAATTCTGCTATGTTCTAGTAAAAAGAGGGTGTTTCGGTATCTACGAAGATCTGTGTTATCACCTGTGACCTCAGGACAGCAATGCAACGGGACTAGTTATGACTCAGCGTGTTTTATTGCACAGTCACCACGAAACGGATGAGACTGCACGTTTCGGCTCCAGACAAAACACTAAGGTTTCTTCAGCAACACGTGAGCGTGGAAGTGGCGATTTTCTTCCAGCCGCAAATGACAAGGAGCCCATCATTTTGTTGCTAGTACTGCGTTCCTGTTGTCCCGAGCCATGTTAAAATAACAAGTCTACTGTGTTGAATGAGAATATTAATAATTAAGTGCACACCGTAGGGTGGACGTAGTACCCATCGTAAAGATAACACACTTAAGGGTAGGTCTCATCATTTACACAAAATATTTTCGCATTCGTGTAGTAAAATTTGTTTCAGAATAATTTTTTTTGAAGTTTGCAGCACATTTTACGAGTAATTTACACATTTTGCGCCCTATTTTTGTTGTATTTGATATTTAAAAAAATATGAAAAAATTTTAACGCAGTTATATATGGTGTTGATTGTAACATGACTTTTACTTATATAAATATATTTCCTAAATGTTACTTTAAAAAAAATTAAGTCAGCCACACCTAGCCTCGAAACTGATACAAGACTGTCGATTTAGAAGGTGTGAAATAAGACCTCCGAAGATGTATAAGGGATAATCTGTGAAGTGCTGTCGGAAACCGGAATGTTCTGAAAGAAACCTAGCTAACCGACAGAATAGTCTACCACGTTCCCCACGAACGTAAAACCAGTTTCGAGTCGTAAGTTTATCGAAACCCGGATCGTCCTTGTGAGAGACCGATGAACTAACCACACGCTCTTACCTTGACCCACCAGTGTCATTAACATCCCGCTAATAACAGTTTGTCATCTTTGTGAAATTGTAGTGAAACAACACTTCGTTACAACAAGGCAGTTTTCAGTTTTCCTTGCTGCCTAGCGTAAAATGCGAACGATTGCTAGAAAAAAAACCTATGAGGTATGTATTTAACCGTCGGCTCAGTAGAGTGAATTTCCACTAGTTGTGTTTGCCTCGCACACGACCAGCACACGCAATTAATATAAGGCGGGATTTTAATAAGAATAAAATAAATAATTGTCAAACACGGCAAATTTACTGATTCTGTTACATAACTTTTAATATCTGATACGAGACGAGGATACATCGCAATAAACGCTGACTGTTTCTTAGATTTGAAAATACCGTGTAGTTGCCAAGCAATTTTTAAAATCTTATCTGTGTAATTTGTTGAACAGCTTCTGTAGGTCATAATTTAATTACAATGATTTCAATTTACGAGGTTATCGCTGTTCACAAATATCTTCTGTTCTCAACAATACGAAGCTTATTCTTTCTTGCGTATATATATGCAGGTGCAGTATGTACAGTATATGAATCTCCGCGATCCCTCCGTATTAAATGGACAAATGAAAAATCCGATGCTCTAAACGGAATATTTGTGACTTTTCTGTAAACAATTAAACTCTCTCAGAAACACGTTACCCAGTGATAATAGGAGCGAGACGTGGCATAGTGACAGTGTATCTGTAATGGTAGCAATAAGATTAAGGTAAGACATTGTTTTGTATTTTGCTAGACTAGAAATGGAAAAACACTGGAGATATTCAAATCTCATGCCACCGATATGGACAAAAATTGAATGTCAGTCGTGCATGGTGTGTTACTTCAAAATTTAACTATTTTGTTGGGTAAACTAAGCTTTTGTCATTTAGATGCATTTTGTATATATTGTATAGGCTCTTTTTTTTATTTATTTTGCCGTGTCTGCGACTGAAAACGAGAAGCAGATATTATATTTTTCCAGCAGAAAAAAAATTGAATTCTGATAACATTATAGAAAAGATATTGTTTTCCATTTCCTTAAAGTTATGAAATTGTATAGTATTGAAAAAACGCCTCCCTGTATTTAAAACGATTTATGGCTACTAAGGCGTTCAAAATCCAATAATTGCTTCAATATTTAATGTACAGTCGGCTTTTAGCTTAAGCAGTCTATTGACTACATGAATATGACCATTTTCAACATTTCTGTTGCTTGCTGTCTCTTTTTTTACTGTGACCTTTATCTTCATTCTGTGCAGTATTTTTCTTTAGTCCCTATACTTCATAGGTGATAGAAAGTTTTAACCTCCTTAACCAAGTTTCGTGAGAGGAGGCTAATGCCATGAGCGTTGGCCTTCCTCTCATGGCTTACACCGGTATTTTCCGTTCTGACTTTCCCCACCACTCCACACTCTCAATGTGTCGCGTTCACTTTCAAACGAAATTGCTGTCTCACTGTTTTACCGCAGTGTGGTGGCGGCTTCACCTCCTCGAACTCCTACAGGTAACAATTACGGTGCGAAATACTCAGAAAGAACATTATAAAGTGGGTCATTCACCATAAAGCGAAATTTCACATCAATCGAACACGAACGTAATCAGCATTTAACAGTTCCCTCGCAGCATATAAAACAATTAACACAAATATTATATTATTAATACAAATCTTTATTACACGTATTATACATATAATATAATACATATATAATGTTAACAATTTATAGTATATAAACACTTACATATAAGTCCGCCGAGTCTAATCAGAGCGGGGGTAGACCACCCAGATGGTTCTCGTATCTGATGTATTAAGGGAAGGAGAAGATAGCACCCCATCCACACCCCCTAAAACATATTAGCCAATGATCTAAAATACGCGGTAAAATGGAATTTTTCTATAGGTTCTATCAATGCAATGTGCAATGTAATTATTATCGATGGTTTTCATTGTTATTTTCCTTACAACATACTTTCCTAAATGACGAATTGATAGAGACCTCACGTTTCAAGTTATTAGGATTTACCTCACAAATGTGTAAGCACTAGCTACCGCAGCGATTAGAAGCTATTATTTTCTTTGTCTTTGTTGCAAAAATATTCGCATATTCCAGCATTAACTGCATCTACAAAAACTCGAATTTTTTTTCTGAAAGCCAGCACGAAGGATAGACTTATTCGTATGAATATTTTTTCTAAGCCACTTTTTTTTTAAGTTTGCGAATGAATAATGCATTTGCATTACAACGTAACTATTTGCGGGCGAATCGCAGAGCGGCATTACCAGAATAGCTGAAATATTAACGGTTATGTGAAACATAGGGAATTGCTTCCCACATGGGCGGGACAAAAAAAATTTCCTCTGCTGAAACGCCTTTAGAAATGCTTTTTCCCTGCAATATCTATGGATTCGTATGAAAATGAGACTGGGACATGTTATGCTTCTTAATACTGCACCAAGCATGCCTTTAAACAAGATTCAAAGTATTTCTCGTGGAAAATAAGGAGCAGGTTTGGTATTGACCACGGATTTTGCGCACATTTCGTAATCCGCTCAAAAATAACAAACGTGTCCAATAAAGTTCTGTTGACTTCAAAATTATTTCTTACTTATGGTTAGAGCTAGTGATTTTTCGCGATAATATATGAGTACACGGTAGACTTCAATACTGTAAGCATCCAACAGCAGTTCATCTGTTGCCATTGGTTGCTAGCTGCATGAGAAGGCGTCATATTTTGCCGGGCCACTCAGGATTCGACATCGGCACGGCTCCTATGTGATTCAGTTAACGCATGCCAAAATGTAATTCAGAAAATCAAGATAGATAAACAACTCTACAGTGTTTTAAAATATAATTTCCTTGAAATATTTTCGCGATATTTCACTACCTCTACTTATGGTGTCAGAGAATAAAAAAAATAAAAAAATATAAATGTTAATTAATTTCGTAGAGACAAGCTAATATCAAGTACATAATATAATGAGTAGGGAAATTGGAAGACCTAAATTAAAGAACTATATCTACACTTGTCAGTAATGTAAATAGAATATCACCTGCAAAAAATTGCAACACTCCTCCCTTAATGAAATTAGCTATTAATTGAAACCATATCCTTCCGAAAGTGAGTTGGATAAGATGCCGCATAACCAAATACTCTTGGCGCTAGCGTTGTAGGAAATCTTGACGACGTTTCAAGGAATGACGAGTAGGCCAACATCTTGATCAAATGTCCACCCCTCCCACGGGTTCTTACCAACAAGGCTAAAGCAAGTATTTCACTCTTTTTTTTTTGCATTGACTGCTGCTCACGCCATAACTAGTATTTTTATGACTTGTTCGCGTAAAAATTGGCCAATCGGCGCGGAGAATGTCTTTTCACGGCTCATGAATCCTTCAGGGCGCAAGAAGATTACGGTGAAACCGAAGAAACGAACCGTGTAAATTATTTCTAAATGCCTATTCCCTAACCACAATACAACATTTTAAGGGCTTTTTCGCCATCATCCGAGCAGTTTCGAAAGACCTGTCTACGATCTACATGCATGCAATTTGTGTTTTCTACCATCACATGTAAGATTAACATTGCCAAGTGCTTGATCACTTTATTCATACGTTAGTCAAGTGAAACTGTGAAAATATTAGAAAAGTAAATATTTTACCAATTTTTTGAATTACACATATGCGTTAAAAAAGTAGTAAGCAGGAGGATTAATTTTATCTCTCACGAATTTTTACCTAACATTTTTTTAATTGAACGTTAAGATGGCTAACTATTTTCCCTCCATCGTTTCCAATGTTACTGCGCACATGCGGGTCAGTCTTAACGTTGAAATATATGCAGATAAGAACAGTAACTTTATAACGTGCTCACTTAGCCGTGAATAGCCCATAGACTAAAGATGAGGTAGACCGATCTCGCTGGCTGCGCCCAACTCATATTCGTGTCCCAACATTAAACAGCTTGTCTGCCAACACGTCTAGCAAAAATGGTGTGGATTGGGTTTGAGGTTAGAACGCTATTTAGTAAACAAGTGCTTTTGAGATGGTATTATACTTCCTCTGGGCAATTTGTAATGCTTTTTGATTTAATGCAAACCGATAAAAGTATTTTATTAATGTAATAGTGCTTCTCGTTTAAAAATTCATATATAAACAAACACTTTCATCACTGTTGACCATGTGACTTTGAC
This sequence comes from Dryococelus australis, assembly GCA_029891345.1. Lineage (NCBI taxonomy): Eukaryota > Metazoa > Arthropoda > Insecta > Phasmatodea > Phasmatidae > Dryococelus > Dryococelus australis. The sequence goes on from CM056996.1 coordinate 64,321,361, forward strand.
AGTTGTATAGGATTGTGGTAGGTCAATGTTGGGTACATGCATAGAAGACGAATAAGCGGTCTACCTCATCTTTAGTCTATGGAATAGCCCATGGTCAATTAGCCACATTTTCCACCGCCCAGTAAGTATTGCAGTTCAATGTCATTCTTGAAATCACTGTTTAATTATTAGTTACCTATAGTATGTTCGCGGTTTTTCGACAATTTTCGAATAGAAGATTTGAAAAATTACTCCATGCATGACGCGTTTGGTTGTTTCCTAATAATGTTATTTATCACAAGCGTCTTATACTTATATTAACATAAAATTATATAAAAGTACCTGTCTTAAGCTTCGTTCAATTGAAATGTTATTTATATTTCAGCTTTAATTAGGGACCTGGAAAATACGCAAGTTTAATTACATGGAGGCTAGATTCTACAGTCTTATGTACACATACGCCGATATTAACTGCACATTGGTTGTTTGCTGTCACAGTGGAAAGCGACGGTTGGGCCAACGTTCTCCAGGAGGTGTCAAACGCCGTGTGGACCAATGGCTAAAGTTATACAAAAACACATGTTTTGAATTCTAGCTTGTCTCAAAATGAATCCGCGAATTTTTCAGGTCTCTAGCTATAAATTACAATAACTTATTTATATTAATATGAATAACAACAGTGAGAAAAGGTGTTGTGGTAATGCCTGCTGGTAAGAAATAGTTCTTGTGCAAAATATGACACCGAGCTCGCACGAATGCGGTGCGCTGTCCCTTTGGTGCAATTATCTAGACTCGGTTAAGCTTTATTTGCACGAGGCGGAGGAATATCTTGAAGGTAGAACTTATAACAGGGTTTCGAAAATGTTGAAAGTAATCGTGAATGGACTTGAGCTCGTCATCTGAGAGGTCTCCACACCAGAGATTTGGGGAGTCGGGCCTCCGGAACACACTGTCACTTAGGTGTGCTGCGCTTAGCACCTTTTCATCTCAACGTATCCAACCGACACGATCTCTGGCGATGGAGCTTTGGTTTTGCCGGGTTTCTTAAAATCCCCCATAATCATCACTTGGCATTATGCTAATAAGTATTTTCAATCCCACCAGCATGCGCTGAGCTGAGAAGACGATGCAAACCTTCGTTTTCCTTTTTTTCCTCCAGTTGGAGATTTTCCTGTAAATCATATTACTCGGAAACTAAAACTTTGGCACGTACTTATCAAATCTTCTGAGAACCAAGTCTGAGCTCCAAAATATTCTTTGCTTAGAGCTACGGGAACGTAACATGGCCACTGTGTTACTACGATTCATCTGGTTTCTTAAGAGGCTGCATCACCCCTTGTAAAGGCTATTCACGATAAAGTGAGCACTTTAGAAATGAATATTAGAAAAATGGTCACTGCCTCTGCCTGCATATATTTTAACGGGCGCACTAAGTGACATTCCCCCAGTAAAGTTGGTAGCGATGGCTGGATAGTAGTTCCATATTTTAACGTCAAATAAAAAGTGTTAGGTAAACATTAGTGATAACTTAAAATTATTCATTTAGCTTTCTGTTTTTTAATGCATCGAAGTGTAAAAATAGGCAGATTAAAAGAATTATTTATTTTCTTTATAATTTCACTTGACCGACGCATGAATAAAGTGATGAGGCCAATGACAACGTTAATTTTACATAAGGCGGGGGAACACACAACATGCAGACAAGTAGATCGTAAGGAGGGCTTTCAAAAGTGCTCATTTTACCTTGAAAAGCCTATACATAAATCGTTCGTTTCACTGTGTTAACAGATAAGTCAAGGTCATTACTGAACATTTTTCATTTTAACAGCATTACATTTCATAGTTCTGTGCAAATTATTGTATAGGCGGTTCACGGTAACATGAGAACCTTTGAAAGCCCTGCTTAAGATCTACTTGTATGCACGTTGTGTATTCTTCCGCCTTATGTAAAATTAACATTGCCATGGGTCTCATCACTTTGTTCATGCGTTGGTTAGGTGAAAATATGGAAATATTAAAAAAGCAAATATGTTACAAACATGGTATTTTTTACACTAAGATGCATTAAAAAACAGAAAGTTAAAGAAATAGTTTAAGTTATCACAAATGATGACATAAAACTTTTTATTTGACGTTAAGATATGGAACTAGTTTACCTCCATCGTTACCGACTTTACTGAGCGTATATCACTACGTGCGCCGCTTAAAATATATGCAGATATGAGCAGTGACATTTTTCTAAGGTTGGTTTCAAAAGAGCTCACTTTATCGTGCACAGCCTTTACCTGATTGTTAATACGTGTCCCCTGGTTGTCATTAAAAGGTGACAATGCATTAACATATAACATTTTCTATTGATGTAATTGTTGCCCGAATATGAATTAGTAGTTAAAATATTATGTCCGTAATGATGGGCAAGGCAATTAGCTAAGCTGTTGTAGCATTTTTAAATAAATCCTCCTAAATTTAAATAAGGAATAAATAAAAAATTCAATATGACGGGTGACGTGGGCTCTATCGCCACTTATAGAGAAATTATTCGTTTTAGTGTCATAACTAAGATTCAGGTTCATTACTGAAAATGTTTCATTATAGAAGCATTGCATTTCATGTAGCTATATATGCAAATTTTTATATCTGATTGTTAATATGTGTTTCGTGGTTGTCATTCAAATATAAGAATTCATTAAGGGGAATGGTGTACGAAAGCAGCATATTTACCCAATTTTCGATATGTCTTTTTCCAAATGGTTTATCGAAATTTTTGGCGCGACAAGAAGTAAATAATTATTTTCAACACCTTTTTACTTTGTTAGATTTCTACTGCCTTCGTTATTCTCGGAACACTGACGGAAAGGAAAGAAAGGAATATATTTTTCATATCTTCAAACAGAGTTCCGAGAATAACAAACGCAAAGAATTTTAACCATGTAATAAGGTGTTCAATATTGTTATTTATGTATTGTCGAACCAATAATTTTGAAAACTCCCCTGTAAAATAAATTGTGACGAAAATTATATAAATATACGACTTTTGTGCACCATTCCCCTTAATATATAAAATTTTGCATTAGGTTAATTGTTGCACTAATATGCGTTAGTACTTAATATATTATATCTGTAATGATACGTGAAGTAATTAACCAACCTTCTATTGTCGCATATTACAATAAATCCTCCTAAATTTGAATCAGGAAGCAATAAAGAAAAAATTCAATATGGTGGGTGACACGGGCTCTTAAGAAGCGCTCCACCGAATTATTTATGTTTTGCTATAGGCCGTTCACGGTAAAGTGAGCACTTTTTAAGGCCCTTCCAAATGTATTAACCCCTAACAATCATATTTTATTGAAGCAGCAGACAATGACTTCTGAGAGTGGTGAGACACATACACTGTGCTTATTAGTCATATTGCAATGTTTATATTTAAAAGTGGCAGAAAGTTAGAAATTAGTTTAAAGGAAAATTTTAGCAGGGCCTTAAAAAGTGCTCACTTTACCGTGAACAGCCTATACGCACCTTGAGCCTAGGCGATATTTCCCAGCAGGCCGATTCTCTGTAAGGGAGGGGGGTCAATTTAAATCCGCGAGTTTATTGACTTTGCATAACTGGTATGTCCGTTAACCAAGTTTCTTTTTCAGTTTATTTTGTTTTTCCAGATTACTCCAGAACGTGTCTGATTAAGCGTGGTCCAATCGCTGCAGTAGCGTTTTAGATAAGGATTATCGCCATATGTAAGCTTTAATCACCAAAATTTCCTGTCCTTAATCTTCCTAAATTGTATCGTGTCACTGTTTTGAATCATTCTTAAATTGCATTCTTTAATGATTTAATAAGTCGTCGCTCTTATGTCTTTAGTTCAACCAGGAGAAATGGATGAGAAGTCTACATACTAAACCAGTCTAGACCTAAACTTAAAGGTGACGTATACATCAACGACTTGTCCTGCCATGAAAAAAGTTAATACCCTGTATTCCACAGAGACATTTGTGATTTGTAAAACCATATGGTATTGCGACTATAAGGGAAACATAAGATTTTAAACTAAGCTAACTTAAATCTGCTATTACATCGTAAATGGCAACATATGCGGTGACAAAATTTTCATGAATCATTTAAATTTAAAAGATGGTTTATTTTAGTTTGTGAACTTTACACAGTAATGCGAATTGGTGCAAATCTAACAGAAAGATCAGCAAGATATGTAGTTATTTATTTTACAATTCCCAAAATAAATGAGAAAGAACGAAAACATATTACTGGGGGAAATAATTTAGCATTTGTACTTTGTTGTTATGCTTATACAAGGATATAGTAACTTTGCAAACAATATTTGAGTGCATATGCTTGCTACCAATCACTAATGTGCGCAGGAAAACTAAACTGATTTTATAATTTATAGAAGAATAGGTAACCTGTAGGTAAAGCCAATTAAATGATACACATTTATTTGTTATGTAGAATCAAAATAAAACATCAGTAGGCCTAATAGGCGGTGGTTCACCATGGCTTGTGAATGATGCTGTGTATGTCTCTGAAAGAGCGAAGAAAATAGAATACTTTCACAGCACTGCCACTTATGCCTGGTTGCACCAACATCTTCCCTGATCCGAGATCGAATAATCCTAGTTCCGAACCAGCATCCTGTTTGATCTTGGCTTCAATGTAGAAGTGTTGCACCAACGAAATAGCATGATCTGGACCTCCGATTCGTCGATCTTGGTTCCAAAGTGAGAGATCGAGATTAAGTATGAGACAAATTTTGCTATTGGTTCGTAATATATGACGTCATGGAAGTAGGCGTATTTTTCACTATAGATAGAACTAGAAGTGCGATGTTTTATTTGTTTTAAGTTAATTATTGTTGTACGAATTTTACTGAATAATATTCAAGAGCGAATAATGTTTTAATTTCCCAAGAAACATTCGAACGTAGTTCTATCTGTCGGCGTATTTTCAAACTACATTTGTTGACGATTGCTGCTGATCTCGGATCGAGTTTCGAACCACGATGGTGCAACCGGGCATTAGACATGCCGATGAAACGTTTCAGGTTATACTGAATGTTTTCAGAGTAAACTGCTACTTCAAACAATTAATAAAATTTTTCAGTCCAAGGCTGAGGCGGCACAGTAAACATATGAGCAGATACACATCGGAATACTATAGAGAAGATACATTTACAGAGACGAAATGCCGTTGTGGTTACTTTGATGTAAACATACCTATTCTCTGATTGGCTGCGTTACGCTCTGGGAATGGGTCTTGCATTTGATTGCCTATTGCGTGCTACGAAATTTCCCCTAATGGAAAAAAAAAGGGGGGGCGCCGTGAAGTAGTGGTCAGACTACCTGCCTTCCATTTGCCGAACCCAGTTCGATTCCTGGCGTGCTCACCCCCTCCTCCTGGTCGCCGGGTTTTCTCCGGTATCTCCCGTTTCCCCCCGCCTTTGCATTCCGGCGCTTTTCCATGATCACGTCGCTTCACCCTCGTCGTGTCACGAGACCTCGATGTTAAGAACCGCCCAAATCTCTTCGCTCACTCACCCTATCGGAAGGGCTTTCGGCTGGCAAGGAGATTACCAGGCGCTGATTGGGGAACGATGTTTCGACCTGTTGTTGTTGGCCAGTGACGAGATGCTATTTCATCCCCGTCTTCTCAGGTACTCTCTGACCGTACATAGCAACCGCTCACCATCTGCCACTGATGGTGCTTAGCTACTGAGAGCATGGTTATAGGATGTTCACGGTAACGAGAGCACTTTTGAAATCAACCTTTGAAAAATGTCATTGCTCCTACCTTCCATATATTTTCACGGGCGAAGTGATTGGTCAGCGCCCAGTAAAGTTGGTAACGACAGGGACAGAGTAGTTCCTTGTTTTAGTGTTGATGCATTAGAAATAATAATAAAGTGAAACAAACCATTTAAGTTATCGCAAATTGTTACCTAACACTTTAAATTGGACGTTGAGGGATGGAACTATTTTCCCTCCTTCGTCACCAACTTTACTAGGCCCATAGTGCACCAGTTAAAATATATGCAGGTAGGAGCAGTAACTTTTTTCTAAGGGTGATTTCAAAAATTCTCACATTATCGTGAACAGCCTTTATTTCTTTTTCTTTTCGTTTTAATTAATTTATGTGTAAAAATAAGCCAATTCGTCGAATATTTACTTTTGTAATATTTTCACAGTTTCACTTGAATGACGCATGAATAAAGTAATCATGCTCATGGCAATGTTAATTTGACATTTTGCGGAATTATACAATGTGTGCATACAAGTAGATATTAAGCAGGGCTTTTTCAAAAGTGATCAGTTCACCGGGAACAGCCTATAGAAGCACATGGGCGGGACTGTCCCCATCAATCGCAGCAGTGGCGGGTTGCCGGCTCGAGACACCAGTACGGAACATGTGTGTCGTTATAGGCCGTTCACGGCAAAGTGAGCACTTTTTAAGGCCCTTCCAAATTTTGCTTTCAAGCTATTTTTTTTTATGTTTAAGCCAATTTTTAATATCAGTATTGTCATGTAGCTAATAAATACGGCGTATAATTTCACCACGTTCAAAAGTTAATGTCTGAGACTGCAATAAAACATGATTATTAGTAGTTAATGCCTGTTGGGAGGGCCTTAAAAAGTGCTCAATTTATCGTGGACAGCCTATAGCCCGGTATCGTGTCGCTCGACATGGCGACGGACATTAAAGCAGAGGTTATCATCTCACGGAGTTCTGAGCACGATTTTGAAACTCGAGATGGCTTTGCTCTTGCCTGCGCACGAGTACAGCTGGATTATACTTGAACGACCGTTCTTAAATTAAGAGTGGGATGGACCCCTGCGTTCTTTGTTAAATAGTTGTTTGCGGGAATACGCGTATCTCGGTAAACAAATGTTCTGCAAATACGAATTTTTTTCAGAAAAGATAAAAAAAAAACATGTGCCCCTATTTTTTTTTAAATGTTATCATATTAAGTGAATTCTTGGAGAAACAATTCGTGAAAAATGTCAGATATCGCATTCTTAAAACTTGTGTATGCAGTTTCCTTAAGTGGCAAGAGAAATGTACAAAGATACGGGCTTAAGTTTAATCTGTGGGCTTTCATCGCGTGTAATAAATCCCCACTGTTACAGATCTAATTTGCACAGTACGTCACGACGGAAACATTGCACTCCTAGCGCGTCATCGCTCCTACGAGCTAGAAGTGCGTGTGTTGCCCATATCGCTTCCTCGCTTCTTGACCTTCTACGAGGAAGTCGGGGGGGGGGGGGGTTACATCCCATTAACGGTTTTTAAAAATATTTAAGTATCTGCCCGTAACTAAACAGAACTATGCAGTATTTATGATAAAATTTCGAGTGACGTTTATCATTCAACCAAGTGCATTAAATATGTAGAAGTTTAGAATTGATTTACACTTCCATTTTGAAAATAAATAATATACCCGCTTAAAATTATTGAATTAATTCTGTCTGTAGTTATAATATTGATGTGTTAATAATGTTACGCACTGACTACCGTATGAGGCGCGAGAACTATGTGCGGTCCGTCGCTGGTGGAAGGGAGGTACCAACCTCGATCCTCCCCCCTACCCAGGCAGACCCGCTGGCTGTCCCGATGCAGTGACCGAGAGTGATTGACAGCTTATCTGGCTCGCGTCACAGGCCCTCCTCTTCCTCCTGTCAAGGAAGCCGACAACTTTAAAGGATGCGCAAGAATATTCTGGGAACTAGGACCCACGGCGCAGCGCGGCATTTAAAGAAATTTCTAGCGATCGCCGGCGACACTGTAAATGTCGCAGCGGCCCGAAGGTCGGGAGTCTTTCGTCCTTTGCTGAGTGCGGTGACCAGGCGAAGTCGAGTGCGGAGAGGGACATCGGCGAAGAGGACAGACGACGATGGGAGACTGCAAGAGGACGGCGGACAAGGTGTGTGTGGTGAGAATGGACGAGAGGGCGTGCAACCCGACGAGTGAAAGCTACTGTGTACGAGGGCGTTAGGAGTTCTCTAGAACATTACGGACTGGTGGGGTATAAACTAAACTGAAGTGGGACTGTATGAACATGTGATACGGGCTTTATTGTAAATATTGTCACTGCCAAATATGGACTTATTGTTTATTAGGTTTTGGTACACTGTCTATTATTACTGTTTGTAGTTATTTTATTACATTAATTCCTTTGAGGTTGTCGTAAATTGGACCGATTAAAATATATTAATTGTAAATAGAAAGAGATATCAATTTATTGTGAGGTATTAAGATGAGAGTATTCTCTTTGTAATTATTTTTACTAAATAAGGAAATTATAACTAACTCTTTTATTTAATTACGACCTTCATTCCTTAACGAACCTGGTTTAGCACACTAAAATTTCAGAAATTGTAACTATATGTTGGGATTTGCCACAATTCTTTTGTAAACTATATTAAAACGATATATATTTCAGGTGGCACTATATCTCCTTCGGAAGTTTGGCAAACTCTCGTATCCTATTTGACAGTGGTAGAAGTCGGTCTCAAGTCGTGACGTGAGGAGCACGTAATGAATTTTTTCAGTATGGTCGCTCGCTCTCACTTCGGGGGTAGCTCTGCTACTTGTAACTACGGCTAATTACTTTCTCTCAACATGCTGTTGCTTTTAGGGGCTAAGTATATGTCTACGAATTGTATTTAGCGGGGAATATCTATTCGGATTATGTATTCTCATTTTCAGCAATAACGATTGCTGTAGATTAACTAGCCTGCAGTAAACATGCTTGTGGTCGTTGGTAATTCGTATCTGATTGAATTTTCGTCAACCGAAACATTTTGTTTCCAAATCGATGCTCGTACATTCATTTCTCTAGCCAGTTGGGTGCGTACTACACACGAATTTTATGTTAATGAAACAAATGGAATTGAGTTGTTGCCTTGTTCATTTTAAGATGCGTTCGGCAAACGTATCTCACAAAAACTCAGGGAAAACCGACGATAAAAAAAAACTGCAACAAATTGATAATTGATAATATTTGTATTCATTATATGCCCTACACCGAATTAGTAATTGTGTTCGGGTATTTCAAAAACAGTATTTATTGTGATTTTGACTTGCGATGTCGCAAAAATTACGCACATATAATGTTTATTTATTGGAATAACATTCGACACAACAGGCGTTTAGCAGAAAAGTATTTGACAGTAAATTTAACAAAACATTGATTTGCAATCGTATGCGTGTGGGTGCTTTCTGAAGCGAGATATTAAATTCAAAGAGGAACTAATGAGAGGACACAATCTCCTATATAAGACCTGGGAACTGTTGCCTCGCCTGAGAACAAAACTACGCTTGATCTAGGCTTATGATGGTGATTTGGAGATGTGAAAGCGACGGATAAAAGTGACTAACGAGCACTTATCACTCTCCTAAAGAATGGAAGTTAATTTTACGAACTAGGATGTGATCTTCGATGATGACAAGGCGATGAGTTTCGAAGTGGTAAGGAGCAGGGGATAGCATGAATGGTAGTTTTCGGGACACGTAATGTTAAGGCGTGAATGCTGGAAGTGAAACATTAAGGAAGGTCATGGTCGCCGAGTGGAGTTCACGGTAGTGTCTCTCCGGGTGACCCGGACACGAGGACGAACTGCTCAACAGCGGCAGCATGTGCTGCTCGGCAAAGATTTGACTTGACCTCCTCGGCCGACGTGACCCTGGAGCTAACACTCTCTCGTGACCCGCCGTGGACCACTGCTGTCCACATCTGGCCTTCACAGGCTGTTAAACTGTCCCTACGCGATACCCAACTTCTGCTACCTTCTGTTATACTCTTGGAGACAACAGATGGCATAGCAATATCTGTAGAAGGAGAGAAGAAAGAATTCATCAGGTGATATCCACACTTTACCTAAAGTGCTAACAGAAAATTATAAATGGCAGGCAAAAAAACCCACTGAGCTACACACACAACCTGCATGGTTGTCGTGTAAAAGGTTATATACATGACAAGAAGTCCATAGTTACACATCTTTTTTGAAGTTGTGTTTGTTGTTTTATTATGACCGTGGGTGTAAATTGAAACGTTTCCCGTTACTTGCTTACTTGTGTACATAAATACGTTTTACAGAACCCGTAATTTTTTGCGTAAACGAACATATACACCTTGAAGTTCTTACTGGATGTCCGCCATCTTGTCTGTCGCAGCTCCGTGGGTAAAGCAGAGATTTATAACAAGTTCTATTATCGTTTCGGGCATGCCCATGGGTGGGTAGGAAAACTGTTATACCCGGAGCCAGACCCCTCCGGAGGGGGCTGGATTGTTGCCTATAAGGGAGCAGAAACGCTAGCAGGGAATGGGTAGGAAAACTGTTATACCCGGAGCCAGACCCCTCCGGAGGGGGCTGGATTGTTACCTATAAGGGAGCAGAAACGCTAGCAGGGAATGGGTAGGAAAACTGTTATACCCGGAGCCAGACCCCTCCGGAGGGGGCTGGATTGTTACCTATAAGGGAGCAGAAACGCTAGCAGGGAATGGGTAGGAAAACTGTTATACCCGGAGCCAGACCCCTCCGTAGGGGGCTGGATTGTCACCTATAAGGGAGCAGAAACGCTAGCAGGGAATGGGTAGGAAAACTGCTACGGAAATGGGTATCACGTGGGGCCGGAGGAGCGACGTCACTGAATAAAGAGTTGAGTTGAGTTGAGCTATTTGAACGGATCTTAACAACGAGACCTTGAGAGCCGATGAGGGTGAAAAGTGGTGATAATGGAGAAGCGCAGGAATACAAGGGCGGGGGAAACGGGAGATCCCCTGGAAAACCCGTCAAACAGCGGCATCGTCCGGCATGATTCCCACTTGCGAAAATCCGGGATGACCCGGCCGAGGATTGAACCCGAACCGGGTTGTAGGGATGTGAGCAGACTAAGCGCACTCACTGAATAAAGAGAGCCGTAAGGTGTAATCGGATATTTTTTAGCTTACTTTCCGAAGGAAAGAATGGCTTATGAGACCACTCTCCTGCCTGTGTTCTGTATGTGTATGTGTGTGTATTGGTGTATGTTGGTGTCTGTGCGTGTGTGTCCCCCCCCCCCCCCCCCCCCAAAATTCAATTTTTTTACGCTTTAACAGAATTTTACCAAGCTTGGTACACATAATACTTAGTAAGTACACCTGACTTTTACAGTTTTCGACCGCGTTGGGCACTTACTTTCCAAATGGCAGCAATTTTAAAATTTTGGGTGATATATCATATCTCAGGAACCATTAAACCGATTTAAACCAAACTGAGAGAATTTCCGGGGAAAAAAAAAAAAACATCCGTTGTTTACACATTTTTGTTTCAAATACAAAATAAATAAATACATATATGTAAAATAATTTTATAGCACAGGAAAATCAGGTTGAACAATGTACTTACGTACTTTCTAATTAACGTGTTCTTTCTTTTTAAAATTAGAATCAAGTCATACATTTTTCTGCAGCGTTTATGCTCAATCAACGGCACGCATTTTTTTCCGTTGCAATTAAACTCGGCCATTTGGCTTTCTTTAACTTTACCGTTTACAAGTGCTTTTTATTTGCTTGGTTGTGTTTGAAAATTCTTCGGTTGATGCTCTGGCGTGCGTCCAACAGATCCACCACATTTTAGGCCTGTTGAGTTGGTTGATATATCGATTCAACCTAACTCGACCAAAAACAGTAGTTTCTGAAGGTCCGACGTACACGGGATGATACACAGATGGGTTACCGCAAACGCGGATGTGGGGAGTGTGGGTTTTCTCGGTGTGTTCCCGTTTCCTTTATCGTCTTCATATCGCCCTTGCTACATCCATTTTTCATGTCTCACCTCGCCCATTCTTCAGGCTGATAGGAGCGACAGTTCTGTCACCCAAGCGCCTGGTTCCTCTCATAGACTCTAAATTAAGGCGGGGAAAACGTGCATACACGGACACGCATAGTTAAATACTATTCATGGTAAAGTGAGCACTTTTGAAAACCCTTCCATTTCAAACAATTGGCAGTATATATATATATATATATATATATATATATATATATATATACATATTATATATATATATATTAATATTAGTCTTGGAGGTTAAATTCCGAGGGCTGTGGAATATACTAACTGTGTTTATTACTTACATTGCAATGTTTATTTTAAATAGTGGTTAAAGTATGAAAAATGGCCGAAAGGACAAATTAACAAGAGCTTTAAAAGTGCTCACTTTACCGTAAACAGCCTATAATACGTATTAGTGAAAGACAAACTGAAGCACTGAGAAATGCACCAGTGAACACAGTTAAAGCCCGTGGATTACTTTGGTGACACTGTTTAAATGAATGACAATTATTTATACTACTTCGCTTAGTATTCGATTTCAGCTACACAATTTTCCGGGGGGGGGGGGGGAAGACTTCGGCAATCTAACCACTGAATCCACATCATATACAAGTTTACGAAAGATCTTAAATACTAAAATTTTACATACTCATAATTTGCAGATAAATTCGCAACTTTTTATGCAATATGTTCGTTTCAAACTTCGTGCGACAATTAACCGAAAAATGTTTTAAGGAAAAAATTGGTGCTTTCAGTAACTTGTCTACATGTATACTTCATGAGTGTACTATTCAAACGTTGAGTTTCAGTAGTGACATAAATATAAACTGTTATTTTAACATCTGCCTGTAAGTACAATTTGTGCCGCAAACGCACTTAAAGTCTCGTTTTGATGCAACACTACTTTTTGTTTTAGTGTACGCTTCATCTCACGGTGATTTCTGGGATTCGGGAAAACCAAAGATTAATTAATTCATCGCATATAACTTCTTAAGCTTAATGCATTGTCCTGTGCATCATGAGCATGGCTAAGTATTTTATAATTTTCGAATTGGTAGATTTGAAGAAACGCTTTTACGGCCTGCTGCTTCTGCTTTTATAGGGGGATTGTTTTTAAGATTTTTCCTAGAAGATACTAAAAAATTTTTCCAAAATTCTTCTACCGGTGAAAACTATATGCTGTTTTCACGCGTGAAACGTTTTTCAGTAATCTTTTAATGCAAAATTAAGAATAGCATTCCTATTTACTTTAATTCTTATGGTCTGTATAAAAATTAACATTGTTTGTGAACCACGTAACAAGTACACTGTGCTTTTTTTTTTTTATATTATTACAAACAATTTTTTATAAAGTCGTTGAGATTATTTTTGCAGACTAGAAGAAAATTAAGAGTAAATTAAACAACGCGTTACGATGGAACGAGCGAATTTAAAGTTGAATTTTAACGAGCATGTACTGTATGGACTTCAAAATTTATTTTAAACATGGATATTCATTAACGATGTTGTAGGCCTACGTTTTGTAAAACTTTATGTCGTAAATATGCAACATTTTACTTGTGATGCAAGAAACTAGTCACAAAGAAATGTTCGTAAATTGTGCAATTACTTTTTCTGCTTAAGCATCCGGTTTTAAACCAAGTAGAACTGTTTGATTATTATATGTGTTAATATGTTATTATTGTAACATTTTTACTGTAAAGTTTACACAGGTAGAATAAAGCGATTTTAATGACGAGAACAGATATCGCTCAATTAAGCACCAGGTTACAGTTGTGTACGTAACGCATAGGAAGCGTATTTATAACATGTACCTTACGGTGTGAGGGTCAGTGTTCTATGATCTTCCCTGTAGGTATATGCTGTTCACTGTAAAATGATCACTTTTGAAAGCCCTGCTTAAGTTCTACTTGTATACATGTTGCGTATCCCTCGACATTACATAAATTAACATTGCTATGGGCCTCATCACTTTACTCACGCGTCGGTCAAATGAAACTGCGAAATTATTAACAAAGTAAAAACATAACAAATCTACTCATTTTTTCACTTCGATGCAATAAAAAAAAAAGAAAGTGAAAGAATAAATTTTAAGTTATCACAAATGGTTGCCTAACATTTTCCATTCGACGTTAAGATATGGAAGTACTTTTCATCTATCGTTACCAACTTTACCGGGCGAATGTCACTCAGTGCGCCCATTAAAATATATGCATGCAGGGGCAGTGATATTTTTCCAAGGTTCATTTCTAAAGTGCTCACTTTATCGTGAGCAGAATTCAGCTGATTTGAAACCGCGTTACTTGTCTAGGACATGATTTTTTTTTATGTACGCAGTTATGCAGTGGAATCCTTTGAAGGGCTTATATTAAAGGTGTTAAATTACCTACGGGCGAACTACATGCACACACATCCATGCACTTGAGTACGTGCTGGTGTGAAGACCTCGTTCACGTGGTTATTATAAAAGTATTTTCGGTTGTACCTAGACACCTAACGAGTTCTAGGCGTAGAAAATGCGTGAAGAAAAACGGACTGCAACGAGGAACAAGCTCATGTCGCCAGCAGAGTAGTTCAATGCAGGCTGAAAGTCATACAGACTCGAGGTGTTGGTGTTCTTGCGCCGAGATCAGCAAAGGTCAACCGATTACAGCGTCTCACAGACTGCACCACGGAAGTCTTCTTGTTGGCTGACGTCGTGCTTCAGGTAGGTGAAGGTGGTAAAACAGCCACTAAATGAAACGTATATTTCACTCAACTAGCAAAAACACTTGCTGACGGACTGCTGAAACTTCCGGGATTGCGCAAAGCGAATTTTATGCCAACTCAAAAAATAATGCCAGCTGTTGGTTTTTAGGACTGCTCGAGTGTCGAAAATTATTATTTTTTTTTGTTTTTCCGACATATTTTAAAATTTGTGATGAGAGATCAAACAACAGACTGATAAATGTGCTTAAATGAGACAGTCTTTTATTGCAGAAAAACAAATTCTAAGAATTAGAAGTAGTTTAAATTTACGCTTTGTGTTAAACAAATCTATAAATAGTTACCTAATAGATTTAGCTACAGTTCAAAATGACTTCCGTGCTTGCCATTTGGCTTATACCATAAATTTATTGTGCGGTTCACCTTTATTTTTATTTTCACGCAAAATAGGGATCGAACAAACACTGTTATGCTAAACCGTTGTATCTCTTCGAATCAAACAGTCGAACAGGCCCTTCCGTTCTGTAATTTAGTTTGTGGAAACGCACGTTAAGTTCACTGGTAAAACGGGAACGTTACTGATTACTATAGGAACTTCTCGCCACTGATTAATGCGAAATTGCCGTTGATTTTCAGGGAATTATATTGTTCCGAGGGCAGTCCGATTGCAACTGACTGCCGAAATCATATTTTGTACGTCAGACACAATCGTAAGTTAAATATGCTCCAAATCAGTTAATTCCGGTTACAAACGCTGTGCTGGAATAACTTAGACATTTTAATTGTGTCAGTAACCGATGTAATCGGACATCTTAAACGCGGATTCATAACGATTTTCAGTGCAAATGAAATAAACAATTTCTACAGACCTGCTAAATATGTGTTATTATTTAGGGGACAAGTTAATCTTTAAGCACGCGAACCTTTGCTAGACGTTTGTCATTGGGCCATGCTTTATCTGATACACCCTGGGTAGCTCTGCACCAATAAATGAACACTTCAAAATTGTGTTTCCTAATCACGTGCAGGTCAGTCAGAAAGGGGGAGGCTTCACATCTATGCAGGAGGCAATGGAGAAAAGACGCCGGATCCAGTATATACAGTACCTACTACGAAGTTCAGCTTGATGCCAAATAATAACGCGAATTTTGCAGGTCTCTAACGATTATGCATTCATAGTCTCCAATGTACCATTAACAACTGCCTGTTTTTAAACAAAAAAAAAAGTTTTGAATAATATTCTTATAGATGCTGCTGGTCAATAACAGAGTCGCGCAATATAATGTACAATATTGTCTGACTACTAGAACAAACAGCTTCGTAGCAAGAAATTGTCCACTTTTACTGTGAAAAATGGTTAAGTATGGTCAATAATTGTGTAGCGAAACAACTTCGTAGCAGGAAACTATATACAGTTGTTTCCACAGTTAACTGAATGCCTAGCAAAGTTTCTGTTTTTTGCCCATAGTGTATCCATCTGCCACGTGAAATAATTTAACAATGTCATGGACCGATTTGCGAATCAAACAAGCGACACTCTGTAAGTGTTTATATATATATATAATATTACCTATGGGATAATTTCTAATCCACTTCCCCTAAAGTAAAAAGAAAGCAAAATAAAATGCCAGTTATTTAGAAAATTACACCTTTAACAAAACATTAATACACATACCTTTTAATAATTCGCTACCAACACACCAGTTTGTACAGTTGTTTTGCGTAAGTATATGCACGCACCTGTACATGGAACGCACGATACTAATAGAGGAAGTCGTCCCTATTTATATGTACTGCAATTCATACACATAATTCAGTGTCCTATTTACTTCTAACATTTCCAGTTATCATCGCAGGGATGTTATTTTAAACTCATGTTTCAAAATTTGTGTTAACAGCGCCAGCTATAGTGACACTTACCGTAGGCTAGTATTTACAAGCGTTTATTTAACTTGCCTTGTTAGTTAGTTAGTTAGTTTTTTGTACGTTCGGGTGAAATCTTGCAAGTCGATTTTAAACCACTTCCCGTTATCCAATTGAGCTAAAATTTCGCACACACATGTA
The DNA here is from genome assembly GCA_029891345.1 of Dryococelus australis. Classification (NCBI taxonomy): domain Eukaryota; kingdom Metazoa; phylum Arthropoda; class Insecta; order Phasmatodea; family Phasmatidae; genus Dryococelus; species Dryococelus australis. The sequence continues at coordinate 64,337,932 of CM056996.1, forward strand.
GTTCTGATAACAATATAATGCGAAAGGTACCACTGAGCTGATATGATGAAGGAGCCGGAAGTTACAATCTGTTAATGTAACTTCACGTGTATGTTTGTTAAACCACTTCCCGTTATCCAATTTAACTAAAATTTCGCGTACAAGTGTAGTTCTCATGACAATACAATGTGAAGAAACCACTGAGCAGATCTGATGATGGAGCCGGAAGGTGGCCATAGGAACTCTACAACTACATGCAGTCAACCTCGTATCGAGTTAGAATCGAGTAACAGTAAAATGGAGATTGGAAGTGTCACTGCTGTTGTGCGCGTGCCTTTTTTTGTAGCGGCAAATGGTTCTGAAAACTATTATTATAGTTTGCTCCTACAGAATGTCCCTTATCGGAATGAAAGCGAACTACTGGTATATCACGATACATCATGAGGATCTTTCTTAGCAAGGGAAAGCCACATTCGTGATACAAACACATGGTTGGAGACTAAAAAGTGAAAAATAAAATAAATGTAAAAAACTTTTAAAACCAACCTTTTATTTACAAATGTGCTAAAAAGAGAAAAATAATTATAATAGTTACACAATTTGTATAACCTGAAAGATGTGATTGAACAGCCGTAATAAACTTTACTACAAATTAATATGTTTGTATGAATTTATATTTAGTATGTAAAAGCTTGACGCAATATAGAACGTATACCTCATTTGCGTAAGCGTAGTAAGCATATCTTGCGTAAGGCTCTTAACTATTCACAATTAGAACGTACATGACATTTGTGTAAACATTGGAAAATCATATCGTGCGTAAGGCTATTAACTATTATGTTTCTATTTTTAGTGCATTTATAAATAAAAGGTTGGTTTTAAAAGTTATTTTACATTTATTTTATTTATCCTACTTTCCAAAAGGACAGATTAACTTATGAGATCACTTTACTCTATATATGTGTATATCACTGTCCTAAAAGTTATCGAGCCTTGAACCCAAGTTCACCAGTCTCTGTACACATTATAGTACTTAGTAGGTACATCCTATTTTTATAGATTTCAACTATGCAGTGTGCTTGTTGCCGAAATGGTGGCCATTTTGATATTTAGGGTTTCATTTAATATCTCGGGAACAATTTTAAAATTCAAATTAAATATCGTATTTTGACAGTTTCGTATGTATATCCTTGATTTAAAGAGATATGTTGTTATTGGTTGGCCAGTTTGAAAGATAGCAAGATAGCAATACATGGAAATATAAATATTTTATATCATATTTCGGAAACTAATAAACAGATTCCCGCCAAATGTGGCAGGGATTCAAAACTATGTTAGGCCATTTTTATAAATGCGATTTAAATAGAAAAGACACGTATTTTTAACATGGCTACCATATCGATATTTTAGGGTTAATATTGGTATATAGCCTATACCATACTGTATGGCTAATTTTTACCAAACTTGGTATGCTGAAAGTATCATCTACAAACATAAAATGTAATACACAGCGTCTTCCGTCAAAATTTTTGTAAAAAACGCCACATTAAAAAATATGAAGTTTTCATGTCATACAGTGCGAAACAACGAATTTCTACCAGATTCGGCACAAAGGCGCACCATGTGAAGTTATGTTTTAAGTCGTTCAGACATTTACTTTCAGATTGTTGGCCACATAACCAACCATTAATTACTATGCTCTATCTATGAAACCATGAAACCAATATCAAACCAACTTTACATGCCGGGAGTAGCCTATAAAATAACAATGAATCATGTCCACACATAGCTTGTTTTGCCCGCCATTTTGTCATATAGCATTTTGTCATATCTCGGGAAAAAGTTCAACCTATTCCCACCAAATTTGACAAGCAAGTGCTACTACGGTAGGTAATACCACTTATTTAGAAAATGACGGAAATACAAATATCTTATCTTAACATGCACGTTCTTTTATCTAAGTCTTAGAGTGCCGCTTACTTCATCAAATGTACTCGCATACATTTGTAGAGGGAAGTAGGCTTACGTTGGTAACATCTTGTTACTTAATTTTTTTCTTGGCTGCCTTTCCCATACGTGTAAACGTTTTGACAAGAAGAGCTGACGTAGAAGAGTTTCACTGCTAGAACTCGGCTAGAGGTTTGTCCCTGGGCGTTCTCAACAGTTGGTTTTTTTTTTTTTTTTTTTTTTTTCCTCGCCGCCTCTGCCGCGGCAAGTTTGCTGGAGTGAGCACTTGTGATGTGGCCGACCTTGGCACGTTCGCCGCGCACACATCTAGCCTTCGTAGTGCAGGTCGCGGTCGCGTCGCCTAGGGGGGGGGGGGGGGGGGGGGGGGGGGAACTAATCTAGTGAATTAATTTTCTTTCCCGACCAAAGTTATAGCAGACTTGTTTTGTGAGCAGCTGCCAGCGAAATTTCGTACTGCGCATTAACCCTTTCATCGCCACTGTAGCAATTGTGTACAAGTTAAAGGCTGTTCGCGGTAAAGTGAGCACTTTTGAAATCAACCTTAGAAAAATGTCACTCTCCTACCTGTATAAATTTGAACGGAAGCAATAAGCGGCATGCGCTCAGTAAAGTTGGTGACAATGGAGGGGATATAGTTCCATGTTTTAACGTCGAATTTAAAACGTTGGGTAACCATATGTGATCACTTTAAATGACTTCTTTTGCTTTTTGCTGTTCTAAATGCTTCTAAGTGTAAGAATGAGCGAATTTGTAAAATATTTACTTTTCTAATAATTTCACAGTTTCACCTGACGGACGCATGAATTAAGTGCAATGCCCTTGGTAGTGTTAATTTTGCATAAGGCGGACGGATACACAATGTGCCGAAAAGTATATCTTAAGCAAGGCTTTGAAAAGTGCTCAGTTCATCATGAACAGCCGTTACACAGGAATATACTATTTGGAGGGTATTGTACTGTGTCTGGTTCGACCTCGAGTGTCTTTCATGTGAGTAACTGATTCGTACACCGTGATCCTTCTTTTCGTTGTAGCCTAACTGGTTCGTCTCACTAACGGTCAAACGCAAAACGTGCAGCTTATTAGACTTGACAGCGAAAATAGTTCTTATTTATCAGCCAAAATACAGCACGTATCAAAATATGTATCACTAGCGACCCGACCCGCCCCGGCCTTGCTCGGGCGTGATTTACAACTATGGCGTTATTTAGGTTTACAGCACGTATATACAGTAACTAACATACGATTAAGACTGTGCTGTTCAAAAAGTCTTCGTAAGTGAACTCCTATTATTAATCAAATTTTGAAAGACAAAAATGGTTACTATGAGTCATCCTTAAATTATAAACATATGCTTTCGCGGATTTTTTTTAAGACCTTTTTGAGATATACAATTCTGTAGTACATTATTTTGGCGTATCTCTTATGGCTTAGTCAGCGTAAGCCATGTAAGCGCCCGAAAAAAACGGCTTTTCCCGACTTGATTTGAAACCATTGACATTTCTCTACTGTCCTTACGTTAAATATTGATGTATTATACACTTAAACCTTTCTCGCGAAATGATCTAAATGATAGCGAAAACCGTAACAAAAATTCATCAAGTATTTCAAAAGCCTTAGCCGAATACACAGACACACGCGGCCGGGCGACAACGCCAGAAAACGTATATTTATGTTGGGATGAGAGGGTTGAGTAAATGTGGTTTTGAAACTAACCAAAATTCTGATCTGTTATTTTCACTTAGTTATAATTCATGCAGTAACTATGTATTTGACCACGTGGTACAGCTTCGCAAAGCGTGTTTTGTCGGAATTAACGTACAAACATTTTTACAGAAGAGCTACACTTCAGTTTCAGGGTAACCTTTGGCTGACGTTTCCCGTAATTAATAAATTTCAATTTGTTAATTGTAACGCTGCCTGAAGATTTTTCATCACCATCCTTTTGTTATTTAATAATTGTTTACACACTCTTGCAGCTGTAAAACCTCTGTATGTGTGTGTGTGTTTGTGTGTGTGTGTGTGTGTGTGTGTGTGCGCGTACACATGATGATCCTGAACTACAGGCACAGACGATGTGAGGTGATTCGTTATGCATAGGGATCTGAAGAGTTCGCGATTTCATTTCAGGACAAGCTAAAATTCAAAACCTCGAACGTTTGTATTGCTAATGCTATTGGTTCAACCGTTAGTTTGCACCTTCTGAACTACTCTGAGCCAGTAATAAAAAACACAACAAAATGCAGACCCAATCAGTGTCGTTATAACCTACAAGTCATTGAAATCACGAATTTTTCAGGTCTCTAGCTATGCATCATGAAATAGATGATATTACACAATCTATGTCCTACAGAAATTTGTAAGTTGGATAAGTTACATGGAAAATCAATATTTCAAATAATTTCAATACAAAATAATAAAACCTATTTGAGATGAGAGAACAATTTCGTGAATATTGTTGTCTTGAATCGAGATCTGAAATCTGCGAACGCTTGTCGGGTGATGTCATCGCCATTCATTACGAAAATAACGTTTGCCGTGCTATTATATCAACAAATGTGGTGTAACCCTTGGGTGTTCATCGCTGTTAATGACGTCATAGTTATCTGTACATTAATGAATAGGCTGTTCACGGTGAAATGGACACTTTGGAAAGCCCTGCTTAAGATCTACTTGTACACCTTTTGTGTACTCCTCCACATTATGTAAAATTAACTTTACTATGGGCCTCGTCACTTTATTCATGCGTCGGTCAAATGAAACTGTGAAATTATCATGAAAGTAAATACTTTACAAACCTGCTCTTTTTTTTTTTTTTTTTTTTTTTCATTTTGACGCATTAAAAAAAACAGAAAGCGAAAGAAATAGTTATCACAAATTGTTACTTAACATTATTTATTTGACGTTAAGATATGGAACTACTTTCCATCCATCGTTACAAAATTTACCGGGCGAATGTCACTCAGTGCGGCCATTAAGATATATGCAAACAAGGGCAGTGACTTTTTTCCAAAGTTGATTTCAAAAGTGCTCACTTTATCGTGGACAGACTTTACAAGGAAACGTCCCCTCGGTGTACCTCTCTTATGTGCACAGTTGTCGAGAAAACGAAGTCCGCAAGGACGCAGTTGGTCGCCTTCCTTAAGGAACCTTCCTAGCAACCGCTCGGATAGATTTCGGAAATCTATGGGGAAATCGATCCCGAGTCCTCGCGAATGCGGGGGTCTAGTGCTTCACCTACCGCAACTCCTCGGTAGGCGCGCGTGTCTAGGGCCCATTTCCAGGACGTTGCGCGACTGAGTACAATCGCGGTCAATATGACCACCACTTAATTTCGCTCCTGTTTGCCATTAGCTCTGTTCGAATTCACCGGACAGAGGCCCTCCCTTGGCTTCGTCCCGTAGAAAAGTGCACCAGGGATGTGTCATCACTAGAGGCCTGGAAAATTCGCGTTATTATTTGGCATCAGGCTAAACTTAGTAGTACTGCATATACTGGAGCCGGCGTAGTTTCTCCATTGGCTTCTGCATAGATGTGAAGCCACCCCCTTTCTAACTGACCTGCATGTGATTGAGAAACACAACTGTGAAGTGTTCATTTATTGGCGCAGAGTTACCCTGGGCGTATACACGTGTTTAAAGTTAAACGTGTCCCCAAATAATAACGCGAATTTTGCAAGTCTCTAGTCATCACTAGAGACCAGAGAATTTCTAGACAAGTTGGAATTCACACTCATGTACGTTCATGTTACGTTTGTAATGGGTCGACGAGCTGTTTGACACCTCCTGGAGATAAATGAGCGAATGACAAACATGCAATAAACTGTTAACTTAATCACCGCTTTTTTACGACCGCATCAATCAACCTATAAACAGTTGGTATCTGTTTGAGAGTATATAAGACTGTCAAGTCTAGCCTACGGGTCATTGAACTTGCAAATTTCTCGGGTCTCTGGTCATCGCATGGTCGCTGTTCGAATTCGGAGTGAGTCCACGGATGCATCTAGGATATCCCCTTCAGCTAAGGGCGCATGTCACATACCCTTCTCGAGTCCTTGATCCTTTTCTATTTTCAACTGTTTGAAGTATTTCGTTCAAAGATGATTACTTTTCGTTGATTTCGTTTTGGCACCCGCGCATACAACACGAAGAAACGGTTGAACGAGCACTGAATGAAGTGAAAACTTTTAAATACTTTTCAGTTATATTTTGAATAGCAGCGCAATTTTTATACTTTTATTAATTCTATTGAAAAAAATTACGGACTTACTAAGGGTCAACACACGAACTTTATCGGCCAAATTTATAGAATCAAGGGGTTAAAAATGGAGGCCTTTCATACTAAAGGCTGTTCACGATAAAGTGAGCAATTTTGAAATCAACTTTGGAAAAAAGTCACTGCCCCTACCTGCATATATTTTAACGGGCGCCCTGAGTGATATGCGCCCGGTAAAGTTGGTAATGATGGAGGGAAAATAGTTCCATATTTTAACGTCGAATAAAAAGGGTTAGGTAACCATTTGTGATAATTTAAATTATTTCTTACTTTTTCTGTTCTTTTTAACTCCTCAGTGTGTAACAATTAGCAGATTTATAAAATGTTTACTTTCCTAACAACTTCGCAGTTTCACTTGACCAACACATGAATAAAGTTACGGGGTCCATGTCAATGTTAATTTTACATAAGGCGTAAGAATACACAACGTGCACTTAAGTAGCTCCTAAGCAGGGCTTTCAAAAGTACTCATATTACCGTGAACAGCCTTTAGCAGGAAAAATTTTTCGACCGAGCTCGCACGAGCACAGAACAACTAGATCCACTGCAAAGACAAATGAAACTCACAGGCTGAAGTAACGATTGAACAAGGGCATCGTCTGAATTCAACATTACGTACACTTCATCATGAAGAGGACAAGGGTTCATTCATCACGAAGGGCGATTGAACAAAGCACGTGGCGCTGAACTGTAGTACAGCCAGCGACTCGTAGAGTTAGCTGTTGCAAGGTGAGACGGCTTTAGCTCTGTTCTGTGACCTGTCGCTTGTTAGTCTACACTTCCACCGTTACAACCTTGTTCGGGCAGTTGGCGCTACAAGACGTGTGCAATAGGTCCGCTGCCTGCTCGTTGCGAATCGTCAAAATATATTCCATTTCGCTAGGTTTCCGATAGGCTGTTCGCGGCGAAACGAGCACTTTTGAATGCCCTGCTTGGTATCTATTTGTATGTGCGTTGTGTGTTCTTCCGCATTATGTAAAACTGTCATTGTTATGGACCCCGTCGTTTTCTTCACGTGTCGGTCAAGGGAAACTGTAAAATTATTTGAAATGTAAGTATTTTAAAAATCTGCGAAATGTTACACTACGAAGCATAAAAAAAAAAACAGAAAGCGATAGCAAAAATCAAATTATCGCAAATGGTTACCTAACATTTTTAAATTAAATTTGAAGATTTGGTACAACTTTCCCCTTCATCGTTACCAACTTTACTGGGCGCATGTTACTGGGCCCGTTAAAATGGAGCAGCGACTTTTTTCTGAGGTTGATTTCAAATGTGCTCACTTTATCGTGAACAGCCTTTGGCAACATTTCACCACACGCCACTGAGCTTAGCTTCCTGAGCTGGGTGCGGTGGCGTTGATGAAGTTTGTCATGTGCACTTTTCTGCATTCTACTGTTTGCGGTCGTGAGGGGCCAATCGCTAGCCAGAAAAGTGTGAGCAGGAAAGTGTGAGTAAGAATTTAAGCAACGGAAAATGTCTTAATTATTTATTTCATTTTTTTTTTCAAAAAAGTTATTATCAAATTTTTGCGGGTGGGGCGGATGTTAGAGAAAAAGGTGGTGATGGGGAGGGGGGGGGGGGGCTGTTGGAGTTTCTCAACGTCCGTCTTAAGACGCGCCGCACTCAGCACGTCGAGGCGTGCTCAGCGCGCGCAAAAGTCACGCGCGCTGACCAGGGGTGTCCAAGAAAGAGGTCGTCCGACTGGCGTCGCGCGGAACAGTCTGCAACGAATCGCTGATCAAGAAATTTTTAGGACATGTTGCATTTCGTCTGGCAGCGCGTCGTAGCTCCCAGGTGGCTAAAGGCTGTTCACGGTTAAATGAGTATTTTGAATTCAACCTTCGAGAAATGCCACAGCACTTACGTGCGAATATTTTAACTGGCACACTCGCCCAGCATGCAAACTAGCGAAGTTGGTAACGACGAAAGGAAAGTATTTCCGCGTATTGACGTTGAATTAAATAAGTGTTAGATAATAGTTTCTGAATAATTAAATAATTTCCTTTGCTTTCTGGTTTTTTAAGGCGTTTAAGTACGAGAAGTTGCAGATTGGTAAAATACTTACCTTTCTAATAATTTCACAGTTTTACTTGATTAACATATGCACAAAGTGACCATCCCCATGACAATGTTAAGTTTACATATGGAGGATGAATACGTTACATTATGTACATACAAGTATATACTAAGCAGAGCTTTCAAAAGTTCTCAGGTTTACTTCCTACACCCGCGTTTACGATTCGTGGTGTGTGGGGATAGCACGAAGAGGCGGAATATATATCACTGGACTCCTGTGATCTACTCGAAAACCACGTGTTAATGCTAATCAGCTATGATTCATACAATATACTAAGTTACTTTTGTTTTAGGCTGTTCACGGTAAAGTGAGCAATTTTCAAGCCCTAGATACTTTTTTCTTATCAGCCAATTTTTTTTTTTTAGCCTTTCAACACTTTTTAAAATACATATTGTCATATAAGTTATTAATAGACACTGTATATATATTTCACCTAACTCGAAAGTTAACGCCAAAGGCTACAATAAATTTATTGACTATTATTCCAAATGAGAGGGATTCAAAAAGTTCTCACTTTACCGTGAATAGCCTATGAGTACGTTTATCCCCGGAACACGATAACCACGCGGAAAAAAAAAAAGCAGTTCTGTAATGACCAAAAAATTTTAATTGGCAGCCGCGGAATTGTAATGTCAGTAACCACAGTTTCACTTTTGTATTAATAAAAAATACATTGTTTTTTGGGCAAGAATGTGTTCGTTAGTCGCAGCAAAAAACTTTACGTTGCAAGCAGCAATAATGATTATCTGGGACCTACAAAAGAGTTTTGCCTACTTTGACTTGAGCATCAAAGTAACACAAACCTAACGAGTGGTACACACGTGAAAGCCTAAACACCTCACCTGAAGGAAAGTTTATATTCTGGAGTTATTTATGTGGAACATTTACTTACTCTTGAATGAAGTGATCACGTAGCACACACTCTATTTCTTCAAAATGTACCCTAGCGGATTAATACAATTCCTGATGCAAGGAGACGAACGTGGATTAATTTGGCGTCATGGTCAACCGAAAGACGAAGCAGCCTAATTGAGCGCGAATAAGCAGATATCCAGTCCAATTTTGTAGCCGCCACCGCTAAATATTTTGTCTTTAACAACGCAAGTGCTGTTGCCGTGAACTAACTGCTAATGCAAAATATATTTACAATACTACAGGAGTACCCGTAAATATATGGGAATAAACAATTTTAATACATTTTAAAATCATTTTTTACTAATAAATTTTCGGATATTTTTGGATTCGTTGTTATTCTTTTATTTTGTGGGGTCAAAGGTCAATGTCAAGGTCAAATTTAATGTAGGTCAAAGATGGTGGACGGGGCACCGGAATGACAGAGCATGATGCCGGGCGGCCAACTTCTGGTTTTTTTTAAATATATTTTTTAGCGAATTTTTAAATAATTTTAGCAATACATTTTGAAACGATTTTCAATAAAATTTGTTAAAAATAAAATTTCAGAACGATTAAAAAACAATTCGTATTAGATTTTTAAATAATTTTTGTTGAATTTTTTCGATTTTTTTTTTGTTTTTGGGGTCAGAAGTCACCGGGTTCAAGCTCAAGGGTCAAAGGTCAAGGTAATATGTGTCCAAGATGGTAGACAGTGAGGTAACAACATGGCGGTGGCCGAATCCTCCCATTCTACGGCAGAAGCCGATGGCTGTCAACCTACTAAACCCTACTACTGGAAACATATGTTTAGTAAAGCATCATCTTTGTTTTGACAAGTGGTTTTGGAATTACTGGGAATGGCATTCATGACATTAGTAATATGCCAGTTTTCGACAGAAAGTTCTTAGTAGAAATTAATTTTGTATTGGAAATCGTCGTAAAATAACTTACAACAAACTTTTGTACAACACTAATACGTTGAAATAAATTTTGCCAAAAAATCTATTAAATCCTGTATACTTTAAAAACTTATTTAATGCAAATTCACCGTAAATTTTCTGATTTATAGCATATAACCTACTCAGAGTTATTGTGCTGCAGAATTTTAATGCCAAAACAAAATTATCTCTTATAATTTCTTCAAAAATAATAAATATCGAGAAAATGTTACTATAAACTTAAATATAAATTTATATTGACACTTGGAACACTAGACGAAAGGAGAAAAAATTTAAAGGAAGGAGGGACGGCACAGCCACACTCCAACAGAGTCTAAGCAGTAAGGCGAACACCTTTTATTCTCTTTCGAAAAGAAAGTGGGTTAATATGAGATTATTATTTGGGTGAGTTGGCACAATTCAGTACGGGATAAATGATATAAGTTAAAGGTTCTCTGCCCCATTGTTGCTGTAATACAGCAAGTCATGACCAACTCGTACGTTCAACAGAAGGCTGGTCGTTAATTTTTGTGCAGTTTTTTTAGGGTCGGTCGTGGTGGCTGTAAGGCCTCAATGGCTAAGAGCGTCACACACAAATTCAAGATAATACACTGTAAAAATTTTCTGGTAAACACCCCTAAACTGTAATGGAAGTTTTTAACCTATACGTTGTATGGAAATATTACCACAAATCAAGCTGCACGTATAGGAATATTTAGGGTCGCTACGCTCTAAGAAATTATTCGGGAATTTACCATACCAGTGTATACGCTTAGTGAGAAAGCAGAAATGGTAAATGTTTTCCCTGTATATGTATTATAGCTTTTCTACATTTGCCCAGCAAACAGTCAAATGCGTAGAGAAGTCCCCAACTTTGTATAGTAGCGATGCTAAACATTCCTATATCTACAGCTTGATGTGTGGTATATACTGGTATGGTAAATTTTCGAATAATTTCTTAAAATGTGGACACTGAGTTGGTTTGGCAACATATGCGTATGTGTCTAGCTATATAAAGGCTGTTCACGATAAAGTGAGAACTTTAGAAATCAACGTTAGAGAAAAGTCACTGCCTCTGCTTGTATATACTTTGACAGGCGCACTGAGTGACATGCGCCCAGAAAAGTTGGTAACGATGGAGGTGAAGTTGTTCCAAATATTAACGCCGAATAAAATATTTTTGGTAACATTTTGGGATAACTTAAATTGTTTCTTTCGCTTTCTGTTTTTTTTTTTTAATGTCTCGAAGTGTAAAAATTAGCAGATGTGTAAAATATATACTTTTTAAATAATTTTTCATTTTCATTTGACCGACGCATGAATAAAGCGATGACGCCCATGGCAATGTTAATTTTACATAAGGCGGAGGAATACACAACGTGCATACAAGTCGATTTTAAGCAGGATTTTCAAAAGTGCTCATTTTACAGTGAGAACCCTATATGGTTAGAGACCTGAAGAATTCCCGGATTCATTTTGGGACAAGCTATAATTAAAAACACGTGCGATTTTGTAACTTGAGCCATTGGTCCACACGGTGTTTGACATGTCCTGGAAAACGGTGTCCAATTGCTGTCTTCCACTGTGACAGCAGACAACCAATGTGCAGTTCATATCGGCATATTTGTACATAAGACTGTAGAGTCTAGTCTACGGGTCATTGAACTCGCGAATTTTTCAGGTCTCTAGGTAAGGTACATTTCCGAATAATTTCCTAGAGGGTGGACAATAAGTTGGTTTTGCAACAAGTATGTATGTGTCTAGCTATGTATCCACATGTGCTGTCGTGAAGTGCTGAAGCGCGTTGTTGACCCGCGTGTGTGCGTGTGTGTGTTGTTTTCAGCGACGGCGACGAGGGCGCGGTTGCTGCACACCATCAAGAACGTCTGCCTGCCCAAGCTGATCTGTGAACTGAACGCGGCGCCACACAGGGAGAAGCTCACCGACTCCGAGAAGTCTCTGCTGTCACTCATCAGGTACTCACAGAGCTAGCTTGCTGTCCCTGCTGTCACTCATCAGGCACTCACAGACATAGTTAGCTGTCCCTGCTGTCACTCATCAGGCACTCACAGAGATAGTTAGCTGTCCCTGCTGTCACTCATCAGGCACTCACGAGATAGCCAGCTGTCCCTGCTGTCACTCATCAGGCACTCACAGAGATAGCCAGCTGTCCCTGCTGTCACTCATCAGGCACTCACAGAGATAGCTAGCTGTCCTTGCTGTCACTCATCAGGTACTCATAGAGCTAGCTAGCTGTCCCTGCTGTCACTCATCAGGTACTCACAGAGCTAGCTATCTGTCCCGACGTCAGGATCGCGTATCCTACGTCGTCTCTGTCGGATATGATTTTAAATTTTCGTTATACACAGGATACTCGGAAATTTCCCTTAAAAGCTCTTAGAACTTGTATAAGGGACTGAGTAGATGCTCGTTTGAATAGGAACCCATGTCCGGAAACATACCGTTTCCATGCTATAACCATTTCAAATCAGGTGTATCACTCATCCACTTCCGTTGAGGGAAAGACCTTTATTCTCGGAGCCGTTGCGTAACTGTGGCGAAAAGGGTATGCGAATGTGTCGTACGTTGTGGATAGTGCTCTTGATACAGCCGACGAGCTGCTCTTCCATTACCTTCATCTGTGCCATACATAAGGATCATGTCTGTGTATTACGCAAACGTGTACTCAACCATGTTAATCGGAGACACAAAGGCGCGTGAATGGGGCTTGAGGTAGAGTAGGCGTTGCGTGCCATCAGGTGATTGTCTGAAGTAATGTACTGCCTACCTGATCGCATACCTACACAGGCACATCCGAGACATTGCTCTTTCCCTCAGCGGAAGTGGACGAGTGATACACCTGATTTGAAATGGTTGTAGCACGGAAACGGTACGTTTCCGGACATGGGTTCCTATTCAAAAGATAGTCTACTCAGTCCCCTCTACAAGTCCTAGGAGTTTGTAAGGGAACTTTCGGAACATTCTGTATACTCGAGATGTATAGTACATGTAATCTATGGAGACACCATTTGTGTGTGGTTAACTGTTGCAAGGTAAGCTGACGTTAGCTCAGTGCTGTACCCTGTTGCTTGCTAGTTTACACGTCCACCAGTAAAACGTAGCTCGGCAGGTGACGCCACAGGACGCGTGTGATGGGTCGCTTGCTGCTCGCTTGTGAGTGGTCGGAATGCATTCAGTTCCCCCAAGCTGCACGGTGGTCACTTGTTCCTGCTGCGTGTACCGATAATGTACAGTAGTGAGCAAGCACCAGCTCACCTTGCAACAACACATCATCACACGCCACTGGGAAACACGATTATTAACGTCGAGAAACGTAGCCGAGGTCCGTAAATACAAAATGTAGAGCGTCGCCATATGTACATTGCCCATATATAAACAATTAATTTGGTTGGACCAAACGAACTTTGTTTCAACAGAAACCTTTATCTTAGAGTGGATTGTTTTCAAGCTCGTTCGCGAGTGACCGCAATAAATTCAGTTTCCTCAGGCTCTGCCGCAGACAGATAAGTGCTAGGAGTCGAAATAGCTTGGCAGCCGTCCCTTTGATGTGGGCGTGCCCGTTGCTGATTGGCAGCAAGTGACTCTGGAAGCGGGTGATTGACTATTTATTGCCAGCTGCGAAACATTCCCTATTTAATGTGCTGCGGGCTGGCAAGAAGGTTACCAGGCGCTGACTGGCAAATTGAGATTCGTCATTTTGCTGGACAGTGATGCCATCTTACTGCCATGTGCTACTGGTGTTAGTGAGATGAGAATGGAGCAGTGCCGGAATGCAAGGGAGGGGGAAACGGGAGATCCCCGAGAAAACCGCTGACGAGAGGCATCGTCCAACACAATTCCCACTAGCAAAAATCCGGGAGTCACCCGGCCGGAGGTTGAATCCGGTTCGTCCTTGGTTTGGAGGCGAGCAGGCTAACCGCTCAGCCACCGCGGCCCCTTTGTATTCGTAAGTATTTTGTGGTTATACCTGGTTATTTAAGAAACTGACGTCATGATAAGCATGTAAATGAATGGTTCGTTCACTTGCTCGTGAGTGAAGAGCAATTAATTATTTATTCTGAATGCTTTACGCTTGTCATTTAAATGTTTTTCTCACGCGAGTCGTGAATGTACGTACAACAATCACTACGGGGCTACGGTGGCTAAACGGCTAGACTTTTTTAAAAAATGTATTTAATTAACCTACTTAGCAGTACAGCAGTCCAGGGTGTTCAATTCTATAATGGCTACTACAATTTAACAAACAGTATAATAGTTAATTCACAATTTTTTTTGTGGGAGGGTGGCTGTTCGTCTGGGCGCCCGTGATTTAAGCTACAAATTCTATTTCTACCCAAAAGCATCATTTACACTTCCTAGGAAGGTGGTGAGTTATTCTGCCCCGGCCGAGACAGCTCCCCAACGGGTATCCTTTCGGCCGCCCCCGCCGGAACAGACCAGGGACCGGGATTCCCACGAATCCGCCCGCGCGACCAGACGCCGTCGGGCCCGCACACAGCTAACTAGCCTTTCGGCCGGTCCGTCATTGCACCCAACGGTCGAATGGCCCCGCCCACGAACCCGAAGGCCTCCAGTCCCCTCACTGTCTGTACTATTATATTTTGTTCTTTTTATTTTTTCCACTCGCCCACCGTCCTGCTCCAACCTAAGCATCCTCCAGGACATTGAAGTACCCCTTTTGTACACCCAAGCCTTCGTTTCCCGGCGGACGAGGGAATGGAGCTCTGCTCCAGACACATACACAGACATCAACCAACATTTATCACACATCACATCTTTCCCTCATTTAGATTTTCTTCTACGCAGTTCCTTTCGTTCTTCTTTCATCCGTTTCAGATCTTATCTTTCTTCTTCTCTTTCTTGCTGCTTCTCCTCCTCTTTATCTCTCTTCTGTTGTTCTTCTACTTTCCTTCTCTGTTCTCCCCATTTCTTTCCTCTTCTTCTTTCTCTTCATTTTCTTCTCTTCCTCCTTTTTCTTCTATTTTTCTCCATATTTCCTTCAATTCTTCTTGCATTCATTTCGATTATTGTGTTCTTCTTTATAACTTTTTCGTGTTTGGAGCTTTTCAATTTTTAATAGTTACTGAAAATTCTGTTTCTTATCTAAAAGAGAGTTTTTCATAATTTTTATTTAATTTAAATGATAAAACACTTGACAAACTCAAACACTCACTCAATAATTCCCTTAGTTCCAATACACTCTCATCCGCTCCCTAGACTACTCAGTTAAATCATCATTCATAGTTTTTACCAAATCATATATTTTACTAATACTTTCATTTATTATTTCTAGAATGTCTTTGTCGTATATGTTATGTTTTTGTAATGGCCATTTTTCATTAAAAGGTTTTAATTTCTATTCAAATTCTTTCCTTTTTTTCTTTAAACATGTCACACAAGTACAGAATATAGTATACCGTCTCAGCTCCCTTTTAATATTGACAACTGTCGTCTTCTCTTTTATTAACTTTAGCTACATATTATTTAATTTGACAGTGTCCTGTTATTACTTTCAAAACACTATTATTTATGTTGCTTTTACTTTTGTACCATTGTTGTATATTTTTAATATAATTTTTAGTAATTAGGCCGGTTTCTATTGCATCGTACTCTGTTTGCCAATTTATAACACTTACTTTATAGATTTCTTTATTTAATTTTTTTAAACCAATAGGTTGATTATTTCTATTTTTTTTCTATACAAATATTATTGTGCTCTACTATCTTATTATGTGTATTTCCTTTGTATTCTATTTCGTCTACTTCATTTTTGATTTGATATATCATATTTCTATCTTTTATACTATAGTCTATTGGAATTTCTTTACTAACAGTTATTGCGGATACATATGATGTTGTTGGTGTAAAATTCATTATTTTTATCAATACATATCTTTGTGATGCTCTTAGTATTCTTTTAATGTGTGTATTTTCAATTTTATATTTGTAACAAGTGCTAGCTCGCATACTGTATAATACTATGGTATAGTGCCTGATATGTTATTTTTTATTATTATTATAATTTTTGATATTCCATACCGTTTGTTTTAATTTTAAAAAATATATTCATAACTTTTTCGGTTGTATATTTAACATGTGGGACAAAACTTAATCTACTATCTAAAATAACGCCCAAGTATACTATTTCCTTTCTAACTTTTAGACTGCTCGCCTCCCACCAATGCGAACCGGGTTCAATCCCCGGCTAGGTCGCTCCCGGATTTTCGCGAGTGGGAATTGTGCTGGACGATGCCGTTGGTCGGTGGGTTTTCTCTGAGATCTCCCGTTTACTGCGCCCTTGCATTCCGGCGCTGCTCCATTCTCATCTCATTTCACCCTCATCGACTCTCAATACCTCGTTGTTGAGAGCCCCCGAAATATCTCAATTCAACTCACCTAAATTAATTTGTTTACTAAGCAGTTAATAGTTGAAAGTTAATAGATGCGTTGGAGCTGTAAAAATTTCGAAAAGTCTTGAGAATATATTATTTATAGCGTGTAGTGATGAAAATTACAAGTTTTGACTATGAAGTTGGGCAAGGACTCCAGATTTTCGCTAAAATAATTCCTTTCAATTTGTATTCCGGAAGATGTCAACTAAGATCCACTTCCGCGATTCGACTGCCCTGCCCGCGAATCACGTTCACTGCCGGAGTAGCCAAATTCTGATTGGCCCAGAGAAGAACCGAAACGTCTTTTCACAAGAACGTGGTGCTAATAACCGAAGGAAAACCGCGTATGTGCGCGTAGGATATTGAAGATTATCCCGCAGGGAAACATATGCGCGAAATTCAGGTGTTCTTTGTTATGGTTAAGAGACTCAGAAATTTCGCGATTTCGAGCTGTGTTTTATTAGATCATAACACGATAGCAATTTTGTGATTGGGCCACTCGTTTCGTGTCACACCTTACGGATCTGCAAACACTCTTCGCACATAAAAGCTGTTCATAATAAAATGAGCATTTTGAAAAGCCCTGCTTAGGATCTGCTCGTATGCACGATGTGTATTCTTCCGCCATATGTAAAATCAACGTTGCCATGGGCCTGATCTCTTTATCCATGCGTCGGTCAAGCACTTGTACGTGTTAAAAATAATAGCGGGCCAAATAAATCATTTCACTAGTCACAAACGTTTGCCTAACCTTTTAAACCAACATTAAGACATGGAACTACTTTCCCCCTGTCGTGGTCAACTTTACTGTAAGCACGCCACTCTCTGTGGCTCTTAAAATATATCCCGGTAGAGGCAGTGACATTCTATAATGCGGGAATCACATAGCCCCGATAAACACAGCATGACAAGACAAAAACCGCAACCATGACACAGCATTTATATTTTCAAATGGGACTGCTCGAATTCACAGCCTGACCCAACATGAAGAGTATAATTTTTCGGAACCATTTAGACGGCGCTCTTTACGCTAGTTTCAAAGGCGATAGGCAGACGGAGAATTTGACATAATGGGGACAACGTGTTATCGCTAATGCATGCAAAGGTAAAATGATTATTTTTAAGAGTTAAATATAGTAATTCTCAAATTGTTTTTCTTTTAATCTGCGTATTTGCCACTGTAGGGAAAGCTTGCCATACAATTTCATTTTTGCAATGTCGTACACTCTGTGCGCCGTGCCGCACGAAACAAAGAAAATACGAATCATTTCTAATCCGAAATTGCTAGTCGGACGACAGAATTGTAGGGCTTACGTAAAATCTATCTTGTATTTCATTGACTGTTTATTTTTAAGTGTCGTGTAGGGGTTGTCGTGACGTGCTTGTCGGGGATAAGCGACTCCGGCATAACGGTTGATATCAAAAGAGCTCAATTAACTGTAAACAACCTATAGAAAGAGACTGAGCGAATCGAGTTCACCTTAGTAGACAGTATTGAGTGGTCGTTATGAAAGCACCCATTTGCGGCGTTTATGGGTAACTGTCAAGTTCATTATATTGTCTAGCCGTCAAATGAACTCGGGGAATTTTCCGGATCTCTATTTATGAGTAGATATATGATAATTTAGCGAATCCATTCACAGGACAAGTTCTACTGCAACTGCATGTACGTTTTGGGTGTATTTTTCTTTTATCGGGTCACAGCTCGTTAAACACGACCCCGGACAACTTCCGAGTAAGTGAGTGATTGAGTGAAGAGATTTGGCTCAGCCATCGCGGCCCGACGGACGACTTCGAGTCGATATCGAAACTACAGGAGAAAAAAATGATCTTATCCTTTGGTACCTGTTCTGGAGATTAACCAGCGCAACAGCAAACATAGGTTCAAGTGTACAAAGGATTGTGGATTATAGCTAGGGACCTGAAGAACTCGAGGATTCATTTTGAGACAAGCCGACCTCTCGTAGCGCAGTCGGTTAGTGCGCCACCGACCTGTGGTGCGAGAGGCTCTGGGTTCGAATCCCGGGTAAGGCAGGGTGTTATGTTAAGTTAGGTTATAAGTTAGTCTGCAAGCCGTCCCCTGCTAAGCTTTCATGCATATAACGGGGGGACGTTAAAAAGCCCTTTACAATTACAGTTTTGAGACAAGTTAGAATTCAGAACACGTGTGTTTATTGGTCCACACGGTGTTTGGCCCCTCCCGAAGAACGCTGGACCGATCGTCGCTTTCCACTGAGACAGCAGACAGCCAATGTGCAGTTAATATCGGAATATGTGTACATAATACTGTACAGTCTAGCCTGCATGTAATTAAACTCGCGGATTTTTTAGCTCTCTAATTATAGCTTCTTGCCGGATGGATTTGCGAGATTTCCTGGACTCTATTTATGAAGCTACGGAATATAGCTTCGACTACGAACGATACATTTCACACGCGAAGGACTGCACTCGTTAGAGACCTGCAAAATTTGCGATATTTTTTTGACGAGAAGTTATAGTTCAAGCACGTGCAAGTTTGCACTACGTTGTAATTGGGCCACACTTGATTTGGCACGCCCTTAAAAATCTTTGCGCCAATGAATACACACTTCATAATGTCGCGCCCGAATCACGCACAGTGTAGTCAAAAGGGGAGTGTCTTCACATCCAGACAGCTGTCAATTGACTAACCTCACTGGCTCCAGTATTCACATGCAGGTATGTGAAGTCTAGCGTGATGACAAATTATAACGTGAGTTTCGCACGTGACTACTCATTGGATTCTGTTTTCCGCTGCCTGCAGTGTGCATAATTAAGGTGATTCTCCAGAATAATATTGTCCGTAAAATTAGCGTTTGCGTACATACATGTTCTGGTAATAGGCCTACAATTTGTTTTTGTAGTAAAGCAAAATACAGATATCTATAGCTACCACTTTTTATTTTTATACCAATAAAAATATTTAAAAAATACAATGCAAATGGTCTTAAAAATAGCATTTTCGGGGCTCTTCTGCGCAATTTCTTTAAAGTGAAAAGATAAAATTATAGTAAATTCACGGTTACTTCCAACTTTTCTGAATGCCTGCTAAAATTCTACTTCCACGATATTCCTCCGCCTCTTGCAAACTAAGCTTATCGGAGACTAGGAAATTACACTAAAGGGACAAAGCATAATATTCGTGCGCACTCACTGCAATAATATTTGCGTAAGAACTATTTCTTACTAGGCATTACCAACACACATATCTTCTTACTGCTTTAATTCATATGAACTATAAATGAAATATAAATAAAATTTCAGTTTAACTGAAATCAAGGTACTTTAATGGTAACACAAGTATAGAACGCTTGTGATACTTTAAATAATTAGGAAACAACCAATCACGACGTATACGGTATGAATTTTCCGAGGTTTGATTTAAAAAAAAATGAATATACTGTGAATATAGTATACAAGGAGGCTTCTGTAGTTTAATCCATTGGATAATATCGCGTGTAATAATATCCTGTTTTTTTTCGGATGTTAATTGAGAGAAATTCAACTACGTGTGAACGTAGGATCGGACGGCCCATCGCAATGCTTCCTTAAGGCAGGAGGTGGCCTTGGACCGTTTAATATTTTCAGTAGGTATTCCCCTGTGTCCCATACCGAGCGAGGCTTCGGAGTGGTTAAACTTTGGGCGCGCATTAGGGAGGACGTGGGTTCGAATCCCGGCCTGGCCATCCTGATCTCGGTTTTCTGTGGTTTCCCGATATCACTCCAGGCGAACGCCGGGATGATTCCTTACTATAGACTGTTCGAGGTAAAGTGAACGCTTTTGAGGCCCTAGTTACTTTTTACTTTCAGCTGTTTTTTACCCTTTAAGCGCCTTTTTAAATAAATATTACTATGTAACTAATAATCACAGTGCGTATATTCTACCTTACTTGGAAGTTAACTTCTAAAACGGAACTCACAACCATCCGTTTCATCAGTCAGTCGCCCGTCTGTCCGTCGGCCACGTGATCTTCAACCAATCGCAGAGCAACCTTTTTTTTTCTATTCTTCAATCCGTCAAATTTATCTCAAACTTTAACTTTCGACGGACGGACGGGCCACCGCCTTCTAATATCGTTCCTTGAACACGGCTGTCAGAAAACAGTCACTTGTTTATTTGTCTGAATATATTTCTTTTTAAATACACAAGGCAGTGAAGCTGTTTGCTTTTTTACGTTCCAGCTTTGAACTGAACTGAAGATGACTTGTAAATTTTCGGAGGAAATGCTGATAAATTACGTTAGGAAAGAGAATATATTTATTACATTCATTAAAAACATTTGTCTGTGCGCGAAAAAGTTAGTATTGTTGGGTGGTACAACTGAAAAATTTCTGGCCCGACGGACGACGGACTGTTGTGAGCCGCTTTCAATTGACGGACGAAAAAATCTACGGATGGCTGACTGACGGACGGGCGACTAACGGAAGCGACGGATGATTGTGAGCCATGCTTAAGATTACAATAAAAAATATATATTGACTATTATTCCAAGTGAGAGGGCTTCCAAAATTGCTCACTTTACCGTGAACAGCCAATACAGGCCATGGCCGAGTCCTTCCCCGTCTCTGCTTCTCTGGAGCAACTTGCTGTCGCTGTCAACAAGATATTAAGGGCCCCGCCTACCTGGATATTTTTTCCCGCCCTTAAGGCCGAGAAGCGCGGGGGAGTGATAAGGGCGACACTGCTATGTACATTAAGTTCACTATCGCCGCTAAGCTCAAGGCTCTGATTTCACGTTGTTGTGGTTTTTGACTTAAGGTCATATCCATACAAGAAGGGTTTAGGGGCGTAGCTGAAATTATGGTTAATGGTAGAGCTTTTATGGAAACTGAGGGGTTTATTCATGACATGTGAGACACAGACAATACAATACTGAAAGAGTTACAGTAACGGGGAGAGACCTAAAATATTATTAAATTATTAAGTAAATTAAGTTATGGCTATCTCACGCCATTTCTGTTTATATCTAAGTCCGACAGTTCCCTCATCTTGATGCTGGAGGCTGTATCTAGCTGATCGGATGGCGGCGGGCGGACACAGACACGCCCATGACGTGATCTTCCCTGGCTGCTGGTTGGATGTGGAAAGATGTCGGGCCCTGCCTTACAGTGGCCTATATCGTCGCGTTGTTTAAACATAGCTGTCCCCGATTGCCGGCTGGTGGAGGGGGATATTGCTGTCGGCCCTTCTTTTGCAATACGCTGTTGTAATTTCTGGCGTCCTGGTTTGCTGAAGTTGCGATGCCGTGTTAATACGAGGATTCCAAAGTTCGGGCTTTTTCATACAATCGTAACACCGTGCAGTGTTCTAGTCGCACTGTGGGACTTTTAGCGGTGTCCCAATTATTTTATTGGTGGAAGTCTGTATGAAGGTTCAGTGCAGCGCTCTAGAGTAGTGTTCAATGCATTTGAAGCGTATATTTTAAGCTACAGCGCTTTAAGCCGTTTTGGAGTACTCTGAAATGGTGTTTATAACGTGCGTGACATCTTGTAAGAACTCCACCGCCCTCGTCGGAAGTCTTTGTTCTTTTTGCACATCTGCACGTTGGACGCACGTTTAATAGTTTCATGGGAAAACGTGTTTTTCAAACAACCTGCAACGCAGTTAACCACCAAGTAGACGGGAACCTTAAGCCCTACCTACCTAAGGTATATTCGTGGTTTCTTCACACTTTTTTAAATAAAACCTTTGAAAAATTACCCCGTGTAGGACTTGTTAAATTATTTCCTAAATATCCCAGATATCACAAGAGTTTTTTACTTCGGTTAACATAAAAGTATCTTAATATTCTTTGAATTAAAGTTTTGCCAATATTTTATTTATGAATTATCATATTTCATCTATAATAAATTCGAAAAAAACAGCGAGAAAACGTGTGTGTTGGTAGCACCTAGTAAGAAATAGTTCTCATGCAAAATATTATTACAACCATGGAGTTAGGAGTATACAGGAGAGGGCATGTTGTGACGTACGTGTAGCCGCTGGAGATAGGCGGATTTACTATGGACTCTAGCCGCCATCTTGAATGCAGCCCAAAACATCGTGTTTACACTACAATAACGTTGCGAGAAAGGTTATATTCGTAGCATTTCGTGTTGAACAAAGAGGATGATGAATGAACAAATATATATTACAATTCACGTGTGAAGTTTCAGTACTTTTTTCATTGGCTTGTGTTAGTTGTGCAATCAAATAATTTCCTCATAAAACTACGGATCATGAGTGTGTGATACCGCAGCCCAGTATTGGGTTATGTGCGACAATAAGCACGTGTTTTAGATATAGCGCTCATATATCAGGATTTGTGGAAAACTATTTTTTTTATAAATGGTTAAATAAAGTATAACAAGCGTGCTACCGTTGTCTTGCAATGTATAACAGGTTGCGTTATCAGTAATGAGTGCAACACAACTGCGACCAGCAGCCTAGCTGAATTTCTGGAAGGCGAAGTTGACATGTTCTTGAGCCACGAATAAATATTTATTTGGTGGCATTTATATTTAGATTCCTAACACTGATGATGACTTGCAAGTTTTGTTATCTCCTTTATACATACATGACAATGTAGTAAATGGTTTCTGGTAGATAAATTAAAATCCGATATCAGTTATTTCCACTTTTTATTTAGATTACATTGGTGCTCTGTTCTGATACAGTTTTATATATATTTATCCGTTATTGTAGGGTAAAGTTTGTTTATTGCATCTACGATATTGGGCAGGGTTAAGTTACCTGAGGTATATAAGTAAAACACAGAAATTAAAATTTTTACTGCATTGTCTGAACTGGGTAATCAAATATTTTAACAAATTTTGCGAAGAAAAAAAAAGGGGGGGGCAGAAGACATTTCTGGATAATTTTATTCCCTATATCTACAAAAATTGTTTGATCTTTCTCCAAAAGTGCAATTTAGTACGAAGGGCTTAGTCAGTAGCCACAATTTTAATTCAGCCCAACATGCTAAAACAATTCACATTGGGAGGGAAAACTACAAAAGGATATTATATCTTTAAATATACTTTTAGGGATAATAAAGTGACCACCCAATGGTTAAGTTAAAATGTATGAAAACTTATTCACCAGCTTTTTAGGTTACTTTGGGTAGTTCAATTAGATTAGGATACATTCTGCTACAACAGTGTATATCCAAAACTATTTATTAATTGTTCCATATGTCACTACTACAGACCTTGCGAATAGTCGAAACTGTTGGGTGATGAATATGTCACTGCTGTAAACATTATCATCAGCATGTTAAAATACTTACCAATGTTTTGAAATCGTATAGGTTTACTATGGATATTTTCAAATGTCACATCCAGGAATACATTATTTCCCTATAATTTTCTTTAATTTAATTTACTTTTGTGTATTTTGGTCTGTAAATCCCATCTCTTTATGCGGTATGCATACATGTACCTATGTTGGTACATTGCAACCTATTTATTATATTCGACGACTCACAGTATGTTCTGGTGCCTAAGAAAGAAACAAGTAAGTATAATGATAAAAAAAATGAAATGCAGTGAGTGAAGAGATGTGGGCTGCTCTTTCACTTCCCCACGGGGTCGTGGGCCGGGCGAGAATACTGCCAAGATGACAAGCAGGCGTCGTCACTACCTCGTGGGAACTTTTGGTTGAGGTGCTAACAGTAGTGCACGACCTCTATGGAGACGGTCATGCTCACTCCAACATGTTGGACTAGCACAGTTGTGGAGTGCTAGTGCTAGAGAACAGTCGTGTAACTATGTCCGTGTATAAAATGAATAATGCGCAGATCATAAAATTTGTTGAACTATATCGTGACTCCGAATGTCTGTGGAATATAAGTTGTAAAGAATACAAAGACCGTGATGTCCGTGACAAAGCGCCTAGGGAAATTTCCGAAGAAATGAACATTGACGGTTTTGGTGCCCGATAAGTAGCCCAAAAAGTGAAAAATATAATATCTTCATATTATCAAGAGATTAGAAAGATACCAAACACCAAGAAATCGGGGGTTTCTACAGAGGACGTGTACAAACCAAAAGTGCCTTGGTTTGACATCCTTGATGCTTTTTTGAAGAAAGTTTCTGAAATGTATCCTACGACTTCAAATCTGGTAAGTAACATGTAAGCTTATGACTAGTTTTAAAAATACAGCGTGTTTCGAAAAGAATTACCCAATTACATAATCATGTTTTAATTTTAGAAATGAAATTCTAATATGTTGGTAGGAAACGTAGGATTACTTAGTGGCCTGCTTGTGCTATGTCACCGAAGCGCACGTTGTTTTAAAAAATTAAATTATTTGAACTCTAATAATTATTTTAAAACACGCTGTATATACATCCGGATAGCCACTGGACAAGCCACGTTGACAGGTTCGCCAGGAACAGCTGATGTGCGTAAGAAATGTTTAGTTCAGATCGCACTTCTGTGGACACTCAAAGTTCTACTGTTTCTGTATCATCTCGTTTACTGCAATATACTTTAATTATGACCGGTTCATGCCTAAGCTGCAGAAGGTATAAAGAATAAATAGCCTAAATACAATAAGGTCTTAAAATATTTCACTAAATAAACCCTCAGATATACAAATACACGAGAAAATACACTGTGTTCCGTGCAGGTTGAGCTTTGAGAGTATATTGGAGACACAGGTATTTTTAATATGTTATTTGTTGTAAAGTATGAATCTGGCTATATTTGAAAGAAGAAATTAAAAAATCCGAACACCATATGTTGGCCAGACCATAGCATACTTCAAACTAGTACAAACTTAAATTCTAAATGTACACCCTATTTATATTTTCATTTACATATTCTTAAAGTCAATTAATTTTTTTACATTACCATTCTATCTTGCCATGGCACAGCGCCAGTACCACTAAAATACAAGCAATAGTCCTCTCTTCGTTTTCGAGCAGCACGATCAGTAAATGTAGGCGGGTTAGCCTGTAGATCTACGAGACCTCTACATTCTGGTTCAGTTCACCACAAACCTGGCGTGAATGTACAGTTATCCGCATCTTCTCTGTCCACCAATCCAGGCGCAAAATAATCAGGCTGTTCACATGATCGCAGCCAATTGTGTAAGGCACATGTGGCGCAAACAATTCGTATTGCAGTTTCAACAGATGTAGCGGTAGGTTTCTCAAAAATTCTAAATCGAGACACCAGAACACCGAAAGCGTTTTAACAGTCCTCCTAGCTCTCGATGATCTGTAATTGCGTATCTTCCTCTCCTTACACAGATCTGTTCTTGGGTATGGCCTCATCAAGTACGGCTTTAGAGGGAATACTTCGTCCCCAACGAATACACAATTTTTTGGAATATTCATTTCACGATTGTCAATGCTTTGTTTCAAAGAACTGTGATAAAAAAAAACTCCTCCATCTGAATATCTGCCCTGAGCGCCAACATCAATGTATCGAAAGCAGTAATGTGAATCAACTACGGCTAACAGTACAATACTGAATGTATTTTTATAATTAAAATACTCGCTTCCACTAAACACTGACGCGCGAATCACAGCATGTTTACCATCGATCGATCCAATGCATGCTGGGAAATCCCATTGTTCCCTAAATCCACGTTGAATTTCACGCCAACATTCCACGATGTTCGGCACCTGTAGGGGAAAAAAACAACTGTTCATAGATACTGGAGGAAATTTTGTAGTTTAATAACATTTTATGACACTAACGCACACACCACCAACTGTTTCTTTCTTATGCACATGCTTGTGCGCAGATATGCAATCAAATTAAAAGAGATACACTCGCGCAATCATGTACTTAAGTACTATGCATATATATTAATTGATTCGGTAACAACTTCATTTATGATTAATTATAAATATCTTTGTTTCAGGAGAATAAGGAAGAAATGAGTCATCGTTTAATGTAAGAAGCCGGTGACATTTGTGAGAATGCTGTCCACAGCGGCATACAAGAGGAAACTGAAGAATCTGAGAAAGCTACTGATACGCCACCTAAATTCAAGTCACCACGTCTTAGTAAAAAACAAAAGATTCAGTCATCTACACCATCTTACATTAGAGATGCACTGTCTAAATTAGATAAATTATCTTCCAAGAAGGAAACTGAACTTGACATCTGGGCTAGGAGTGTAGCAACGCAGTTGGACAACATGGACTTGCACAGAGTTATTCGTCTTCAATTGAAAATTCAATCGCTTATATCTGAAGAAATAATTGCGCATGAATGCTACCAAGAACTTTCTAGTATCATCATTATCCAGTTTGCACATTCATCTGCCGAAAGATTCCACGATTCTTCTGTATCTCAGTCGTCCAATTTCTTACATGTTGTACCAAGTGCTTCAACAGCAACAATTCAAGGCCGTACGAATCCAAAGTATTTCTCAACTACAGTAATATCTCTCACAATTGACAGCACTTTGTACTCTCTAGAATCGTCTGGCTGGTCACATAACGTGTTAGTTCATCCCGTATAAACTTTCCAAATTTTTTCAGTTCACTTCAAATGGACTTTTATTTGACAAGGAAATCTGACAGGAAGGAAAATGTAAACAATGGAAAGTTTGTGTACAATATAGTGTGCTTATACCATAAATATTTGAAACTTATCAGAATAACTTACTTTTAAATGTTTTCACTCATACCTTTATGTGGTCTTCTAAACCATTATAAATAGCGTCCAACAACTCTGGAATAAATTTGCTGATGGAATCCTTGGGTATTCGAAATAAATATTGTAAGCTTGAATAGGAGTCTTCAGAAGCAAGGAACCGCAGAGCGACATCGAGTTTTGCTTCAGCAGGTAGGACTCTTCTCAAATTGGTATCATTTTTTTGAATCGCGTTTTTCACTATATTGAGCAAATTTGTGTACTGGTTGACGTTAAGTCGGAAAAAATCATTGTTGCCACTTTGATCCTCAACTCGCAATTCCTTACATAATGTACTTGATGCACCAAGCTTGTTTCGCA
Source organism: Dryococelus australis (assembly GCA_029891345.1). Lineage (NCBI taxonomy): Eukaryota > Metazoa > Arthropoda > Insecta > Phasmatodea > Phasmatidae > Dryococelus > Dryococelus australis. The sequence continues at coordinate 64,365,451 of CM056996.1, forward strand.
TCTTAATCCACTCTCGAACCCAAAACTTCCTTTTTTTTTCTTACGCGTTAAATGATTTCGAAGTTCATTTACTAACAGGTCACACACCATGGATATTGCCTCCACTTTTGCGTCTGTCATGTTAATCGTACTATGTATATCTCAAGAATGGCAGCAGGTGAATACACGCCCGCAGTGGGAACGACTGACGGGTGAATAAAGGCAAGGCAAGCAATAGGTCGTGCGGCATGCTTCAACATAGTAGTATTCTCGCCAGGCCCACGACCCTGTGGGAACGGGCCTTTAACAGCGAGGTCTTGAAGTGAATATGGAGTGGCACTGGAATGAAGGGATGGGGGGAAACGGGATATCCCCGAGAAAGCCCGCCGACTAACGGCAGCGTCCGGCACGATTCCCACTTGCGAAAATCCGGTGACCCGGCTGGGGATTGAGCCCGGTTCGCCTTGGTGGGAGGCGAGCGTGCTAATCGCTCAGCTACCGCGACCCCGTAAAATGCAGACGTGCAAAACACTCTCTCTCCCATTCAGAAACCAGATCTATGATAAGCTGATGGATAATTGCATTAATTGTTACAATCACTTTTTTTTAATTCAACTTTGTAATTGACTTTACCCATTGAAGAAATGAGATTCCTCTCTACCCTTCCTAAGGGTGGTTAAGCGCGGGGGGGGGGGGGGTAGCTGCGGTGAGCGTAGTGGTAGGACGCTTGCTTTCCACTAAAGTAATTTATGTTGGTTTCCCTGTGAGGTTAATCACAGATTTTCACATATATGAATTGTGCTGATTGATGCTGCTGGCTGGCATGTTTTCTCGGGGTTTTCCCGTTTTCCCCAACCTTGCGTTTCAATGCTGCTCTATATCTGCCATATGTCACCCTCATTGGCTCTGAACACCTTGGATGTTACAAACAATCTGAACCTCTCTCAACTCCTCCCTTCTTAAGATGACAGAGGCAGTGGTGGTGTAGTGGCTAGAATATTCGCTGTTTCACGAAGCACATTTCATTGTAAATACCCATGTATCAACATCAAAATTAAAAGAAGCGTATGTCCAATTAGTTTCCCTCAAAATTAGAATTTCAAGAATCCTTAAGAAGGGTGAAATAGAGTTTAAAGAAAATCGCGCGACGTTTTTATATTTAGCAAATGGTGTAGTTTCCGGATAAAGATTGGCTTTATCTAAGTTTTCTTTATTCTAATTACCTTTGAAAAACTATAAAATGTATAAACATTTGTCTTTTACTGTAATGATTACAGCCTACCGTTAAATGCATCACCATCTAAACACACAAGTTAACTTTATTTATTTAACTCAACATCGTGTCGACAGCAGGTTCATTAGAGAATGGTAAACCACGAACACAATGAAGGGAATACAAGGAAGGAATTGGTCAAATTGTCTTTATTGAGTCACCCCATAAATTGCATAGAGTGGGTTCGAGAAACCATGAAAATTGCAAATCAGGAAGGCTACTTTCAATAGCTATTAAAAATATGAGAACTGATTTGGTTGTAGGCCTATACTCCTGTGTTGATAAACAACTTATTTCTTGTTTGTCACTGCAACTCTGCTGACTTGGTGAGAAAAACATTGTAAGAATGGAGGATTTGCCATTAATGCCCGCAGACAGTTATTTTATAACGAGGAGAAGCTAAAGTTTATGTTTGGAATATGTGGAATATGCTTGGATCAGTTGTTTACGTTTTTGTTTACCTTCACTCTACAAACTTTCAAAGACTTAAGTTAGATACTAATAAATGAATTCCATAAACCCCTACACTGCAATAGCAAATAGACATTTAGAAAAATACGTATCTGCAGTTTTATAAAAGTGCCTGTACCTCTAACGAGTTCGCAACTTACAGGTTAGACCTTAAATTCACGGCACGTTAGTAATCGCAACCGCACTTGCAAAAAATTAAACACACTGCAATTGTTAATTTACAAACTTACGCAGATGACATATCCCTATACACACAATAATTGTTCCATATCTTTCACGAATGTATCCACGGTATATACGAATACACTGAACACTTTAGTTTCGGGAATATGCACCTCTGGGCTCCCATGACCCGGATCGTACGCATTCTCGTTAGGCCCCGAATAAATAAAAAATAGATTATAGTTTTAAGGCGTGTTTACATGCCCAATTCACATTTCACAGACGCAAGATAACACAAATTTAGAGAAAATTCAGAACTAGCACTAGAAAATAGCACTCGCAAGGCTATTCAATGTAAACAAAAGTTGTCTTTCTCCAGTATGGTTGCCATAGTTGTAACGCAATCGTAGACAAATTGAACAGCGTATTATGTGAGATTTTAATACGGTTAAAGTTTTATCATAATTTTTAAAAGCCCCTATAGCCGTCAGAACATTATTTTGTGGCATATTTTCAAGACAAATATATAGGGAATGGGAATAAAATCAACCAAAAGGTCATATACGACACTTTCATTTAAATGTAAATAATTCATAACTTTACGTATTTAACGGATAAATGTATATTTCGTTACCTGAGACAAACACACACACACGCTTTATATATATATATATATATATATATAAAATCATTAAGGTCAGAAAGGGCAGTATATGCTAATTTATGTCGATTTTAATACTCTTCAAAATACACGTGAAAGATAGGCCGATACAATTGTTTTGGCTGCATCACGTGATATTTTTACCCGAAAACAACCGTCTAACTCCACGATATAAAATGGCTTCACTTTTTAACACTGCACGGTATAGGACATGGCCACCCCTTCATTACAACTGAGTGCGTGCGAATTCGGTGCGTTGTCCTTTTGTGTAATTTTCTAGCATTAGTTCAGCTATGGTTTGCACGCGGCGGAGGAATATCCTGGAAGTAGATCTTAAGTAGGGCTTCAGAAAAGTGTGAAGTAACAGTGAATGTATTATAGCCTTATGTCGGATACTGTGACCTAACGAGGTAGTGGATGGAGCATAGACTAAAGATGGGGTGGACCGATCTCACTGGTTGAGCACAACCAGTCTCCGTGTCCCAACATTGAACTGCTTTTCTGCCTACACGTCTAGCATAAATGGCGTAGTTTGGATTTTAGGTTAGAAAACCGATTTCCAAACAAATGCTTTGACACGAATGTATACTTCCTCTAACCAATTTGTAATGCAGTTTGATTATATTAAAACTGGTAAAACTATTTTATTAATAGTGATTGTCATTTAAAAACTTAGATATAAACGAACACGTACATCACTGTTGACCATGTGACTTTGACAGTTTTGTAGGATTGGGGTAGGCCAATGTTGGGTACATGCGCAGAAGACGAATAAGCCGTCTACCTCATATTTAGTCGAGAGAAGGACGGCGAGCGGGCAGGCAGGAGAATGAAAGGCCGTCAGCGCCGCGCTGGTCTGGTGGTCGGGCGAAGCGATCTTGCAAGCGCGCGGGGGCTTGTCCGGCGAGTGTGGAAACCTTGGACTGGTCCACTTGGCAGGGCGTTGCGCAACTTGCCAGGGGAGCCGCGGTGGTGGAGGTGGAAGAGGCTTGCCTAACCACCGCCTGTTTGGCATTCACTCGCGTCACGGCTCGTGCTGTTCGACTATCCTCCTCTCCCCACGATCCAGCCCCGCACACCCGCGGTCACACCAGATGCACTGGTGTCTTGGGCAGAGACCAAAAAATTAGCGATTTTAATGACTGTATGTAGAACCCTGAGTATTTCGCGGATTGAGCTGGCAGCAAGCTAGGCTGGACAGCCTTCTATACACTCGAGACATTATCGTTTGCTTATTGGATGCTGTGACATGGTAAGGCTTTTGTACAGGACTCTTAAACACTCACTCACGCTACTTATTCCTGCTTATTACTGGCTCACAGTTAAACGGGGTTTGTCTGAAGAACTGTCGTCTAATCAGAACAGTAGGAGAAAAGAGCAACTGCTTGGAGTCTACCTCGCATCAGAATGAATTCTCAAAATACTCGTGGCTCTACCTGTAGGGTATACTCCACTGTCGTATGTAAAGTCATGCATAGATACCTGAAGAATTCGAGGATTCACTTTGGGACAATCGAGAATTAAAATCACATGTGTTTATACAACTTAAGCCATTGGACCACACGGTGCTTGACACCTCCCTGAGAACGCTGTCCCAATTGTCACCTTCCACTGTGACAGCAGACAGTCAGTGTGCATTTGACATCGACATATCTGGACACAAGACAGTAGAGTTCAACTTGCATGTCATTGAACTCGCGAGTTTTTCATGTCTCTAGTCATGCAAATATAACTGTGCATTGGTTGCTCGTTGTATTAGCGGACGACACTGATTTGTAGGGGCAGTGATATTTCGCGAAAATATTTCATATTTAGAGACAACATACAGTTCAAAGTACTGTGGGTTGTCCGAGTTTCTTTTTTTTTTTATTGGTTGAAAGATATTCTGGTCCATGTAAACTGTTTGCTCACGAATTAGAAAGTTTCAGTGTCGTAGTTAACAAATCCTGAGTGACTCGGTCAAGTGCGGAAACGATACGAGAAACCAATCGACTAATAACTACAACTGAGGTGTTTATATAGTATTGAAGTCTACTGTGTGCTTGGATTTTTTTCTCGATTTTTCTCTGATTGGGTCTGCATTTTATTGTGTCTTTTATTATTGGCTCAGAGTTGTCCAGGAGGTGAAAACTAACAGTTGAACCACTAGCATAAGCAGTCCAAACGTTCGATGTTTTGAATTCTAACTTGTCCTGAAATGAAATCTTGAATTCTTCAGGTCTCTATGAAAATTCGCGAGTTCAATTATCTGTAGGCTAGACTCCACAGCCCTGTGTATACTCGAGCCTCAGATGTTCGTTCATTAGCTGCTGCTCCAGAGAGTGGACTATGTTACTTCACACCTGGCACTATATCACTAGCTACTTGTTTCCTCACAAGCCTGCTATTGGATCAGAGTCATCCAGGGTGTGTCTAATAAACTGCGATCCAATTGTAAAGTCAACTTCAATGCAATGTACACGTGTTTGACGTCTATCTTGTCCTGAAATGAACTCGCGAAATGTTCCTATTCCTATGTATTGGTCATACCCATTACAATTGCAGTGTATTCACATATTCTTCACACTTTTTTTATTTAATCCATTAAAAAATCACTCCAAGAATGGCATGTTTCGTTGTTTCTTAAATACGCCAAGTATCAATACCTTTTTATACTTCTGTTAACGGGATCGCGGGAGTGTGGAGAGTGGTTAGACTACTCGCCTCCCATCTAGGCGAACCGGGTTCAATTCCTGGCAGGGTCGTTCTCGTATTTTCGCATGTGAGGATCGTGCCGGACGATGCCGCTGGTCGGCAGGTTTTCTCGGGAATCTTCCGTTTCCCCCGCCCTTGCATTCCTACGCTGCTCCGTGCTCATCTCAATTCACCCTCATCGGTTCTCAATACCTCGATGTTAAGAGCCGTCCAAATCTACCCACTACTTCTGTTAACATAAAAATGTCTTATTTATGGTTAAATTGAGTTTTTACATATATCTGATCTATAAACTATCATATTTCATTTATGATTAATTAGTCTCAATAAATAAATACACGGAGAAAATAGGTGTGTTGGTAATGTTTGGTAAGAAATAGTTCCGATTAAAAACATTTTTTAACTGAGTGCGCACGAATGCGGTGCGTTGTCCTTTTGGCGTGATTTTCTGAACTCAACACGCTTTGTTTGCATGAAGTGGAGAAATAGTCTCTAGTATACATTTAGCAGGAATTCAGAAAAGTTGGAATTATCTGCGAACGGATTAGGTATATATCACCAGCTATGCACAGATTTGCCTACCAAGTCTATTGTATGGTTATTCCACTCAGGTTGGGAACAAAACGAGGTTTCTTATGGGAGAGTTTGGCACAAGGAAAATTTCCACCGCTAGATGCGCAGTCTTCCAAAAGGTAAATTTTAATTTAATTTAATTTAATTAAAATTTTAAGCTACGTGAAATATAAAAGAGAATGGTTATAAATTCGGCCACAGTTAAATGAACCAATTATGACCTAGGCCAGTAAGACGGTTTGCGAATCATTTCCCCCACAGTAAGATCATTGGTCATTGAGCTTTGCAGTGTGTAGTATTAACCAAAAATTGCCTATAGTCTATTCACGGTAAAGTGAGCACTTTTTAATGCCCTGCTCAAGTTTCCTTTCAGTGAATTTTATCTTTCCGTCACTTTGAATATAAACATTGTCATGTGACCAATAAACATAGTGTATACATTCCGCCACTCCCAAAAGTTAATGTCTGAAGATTCCATAATATTTTATTAGTCGTTAATGCCTATTGGAAAGGCCTTAAAAAGTGCTCACTTTATCGTGATTAACGTATACACGTAGGTAATGTACACAATTGTGTTCAATGGGTCTGAATGGGTTAAATACGCCGGAGAAAGTTCGTTCTCTCTCTCTCTATGCCTGAAGAGTCAAAACGACTTCAAATTAGTAAACCATTGGATAATGCTTACCCCAAATGGAAATCTTTGACAGCTTTTTGATCATTTACCGCATAGAAACTTCACTGACTTAATTGTAATTTATGTTGTACTCCAGTGAATTAACATCCCCCCTTCCCCTCACGCTCCAGGAAGAAAAATTTCTTTGTTCATATGACTTAATCCACAATTGCTATCAACTTACTTTGTGGCATTCGTTGACCAGTATTTCATTCATTAGTTTCACTAATACAGGACTACCGTGCAGCAGCGAACATAACGGCTTTCGTTAAGTAGGTTGGTCATTATCCAAAGTTACCCTTTATAAAAAAAAAACTTACTAAGCTGCTGAAAGTATTGCAAGCGGTATAAAATCTTCTACGATATTCATTTAAATGAACAAATCTACGTAATTAATTTTGACAGCAGGCACCGTTTGCATGCTATGGGCTACAGAAACTAGTTGACTTTCAAAAGGCAGCAGGTGCTGGCTATCTTCCAACAACTTTGCTGCCGGCTGTGGAGCTATTAGAAAGCATCGGAATGTTTTGTATGGCCTTGGTTCAATTTTATCATCACTTTCTCCTGCAGAGCGTTATCTCCCATTATTAAGAGAGCGGGAACTCTCACATTCACGCGACGAAGTATTCTACGAACAATCCATTTTCCGTGGTGAACAAAACAAGCGGCGCGTTTGCCAAGCAAACGGCAAGAATTTAATCAGCAGTGCAATAGTAAATGACGCTGCTATGGTTCACACTGTGATGTAGGCGGAACCAGAATACTTTCCACGTATTGTCCTTCACATTGTATCCCTGTTCATTCGCCCATAAATCCTATTGTGAATCATCTAAATTGCCAGGGTAGTTTTGATTCGGTTAGATTATGTTACATCTGGGTATTTGCCTTAGAGAACCCATGAGCTTTCTTTTATATCGTTGATAGCGTATTATTTTCAAATATCATCAACATAAAGACTTTAAGTGTATTTTAACAAAAAGAAATGTTGAAGAATGTTACCATACATACTTTTTTTTGTCTGCAAAGGGATTTTATAAACTACAGTTTTAAACATTGTCATCTTACACAGTAATACAGCGTACTAATTTACAGCATTAATAAAGTAGCTCGAAAGAAATGCATCATCACTCTGGCAAAATAGTTGCTCACAAAATTGGCAAAAACTCTTATTCTTGTATATTTCATTAAACGTGTTGAGAATTAAGATATTTCTCACGTCTATTGAAATGATAAAACATCGCTATTGACTCCCAGTTTACGGGCGTGTGCTCTGAAGTGAACTCCTGCTTATAGGGTTACTAGAAATTCAGGATAAAAATATAGATGGATAAACACGCTGAAAAAGGATACTTTATAAGAAGGAGGAGAGTGCAGTTTCACACTGGATAATCACCATATATGAAATATTTTCGCATTTAGCTTAATCTGAATAATGTTGAAAACGTACACTGTGGGCCATTAAAATTACTACTCAAAGAGGACGTACCTGAAGGACATAAGATATAATTATACGTATATTTATTACTTCTGTTCAATAATATATTAAGTTAATTGACTGCTAGCATTTAAAAGTATTAAAAAGGGGTACACCACACATAATGTCAATACGTAATTTGAATTTAAAGACATACACACACATGATTATAATCACATGAAAATATCACTTAGAATAAGAATAACCATTAAATTACTTTTCTCAGGTGTGTGAAGCAGGGTAGAACAACGATGTGATTGGTTGTTCAGCCGAGTGGCGTAGCGTGTAGGTTGACATTTACTAAATTAATTTTTTTTTTTTTTTTTTAGTATTGGGCATGGTGACGGTGTAAATGTTAAATGTGAAATGTTTATTGTGAGTTAACAGTTGTTTATCTACATCGAGAATGTTTTCGTCTAATGATGAAACATGAAACTCCTGAAAGTATGGACATTCCCATAATGTGTGTGCGCATGTGTATTATATGCACATAATGAGGCGGTGTTCGAACTAGCAAATTTAGTAATCTGAATGGTTACATGTGGTTTAGTAATTACTTCTTTGCAAAATATTAATGCAATAATTTTAATCTAGAAATAGAGTAATATTTACGTCTTTCAGAAATGATGCAAATAAGTTACGTTTATTTTTAAGCATTTATATATAATTTTTTTTATATTAATATTTAATGCGTTTTTACATATACTAAAAAAATGGCTACTGACAGAATCTCAACAAAAACATATAAAATAACATATTACTAAAAGGCGAAATCAAACAATTCGAACACAGCCGAAGCTTTGAAATTTTTGTAACTTTTAATTAGTCAAACCCAACATATTTTCTTTTATTCTGTACAAAAATGTCGCAAATATTTTAGTAATTACTGTAATCAAGATTTGAATATTTATTAAGTTAAAAAAATTAATACATTTTTGAAAACCTGTAAAATGTCGTGGTCGAGCTCTAATTTCCATAATTGGCAATAGCTGATTTTTATGTTTGGTTTTAATTTAATATAACTACATACATAATATTATTTCGTATACTATGTGAACAATGGTACTATTTTCATATAAACATGTGTAAAAAAAACGATAAAAATTACCATACTTTTTTATATTTGCTATCTGCAATTTAAACTTACAGTTCAGTGTTATTTATGTTAAAAATAGCCCACCAGAAATCAGTTTGACGACATTTTAGATGAACTATTTCTTACTAGCCACTTACACAGCACTTACCTCATTGTTTTTAATTAATATTGACAAATAAATTAGTATTATTATAGTATTAGTTTCATTTCACCAAAAGCAAGATAATATAATGTTAAAAACAGTATATAATGCTTGGTATAGTTTTGTGTTTTAGTATTTCGGGAGAGATACAAAAAATAATAATATTGTAAAAAATTATTGAAAAGTAATTTCAATTTCGGAATATAATTTTTCTTCATAATGTAAGAACTGTTAGATATGAATCGTATAAAATGTAGCTATTTGTTAATGATGCCATTTGTTTTTACGTAGTTTTAAAAGTGTTCCTTTCATGTTTAGTGGAAATATTTCTACTGATTTACCCTCTGAGAAGAAACTCGTTTTAATATATATTTATATTTTATTAAGTGTATTACTACGACTGAGAGTTAAATTTTCTGTATTATTATTATCGATACGTTTATTACTCTTGTCATATTAATGAAACTTTTATTACACAGTGGCGTTAGTGTTAAACGCAACTTTTGTTCGATACAGCATTTTAACAATAAGTATTGTACCGTGTTGCAAGATCCCTGTGTATTGGTGTGTGATATTTTTCACAATAAGAAGTAAGTTAAGATAAAATGTTGAAACTGAAATATCAGAATATTGAACAGTATTTTCACTGGTAGAAAGCACATGCGTATTATTACTACGTTAGTAGCTGTACGATTTCTTAAGGGGGGTGGGGATGGTATCGAAGAAAATAACTATTTTCTCTCACAAGTGTGAACATCACCGTAAATGTAATGATTGACACTTAACGTGTTAATAACTCATTATGCACGGGGCTTGTCCAGAAAAAAAATATGGTTAGAATACTCTTTACGTTTCTATTTTACTCCCTTTATTTCCTTCTGGCTCGGACATTTCTACTGAGAGCATATGGTAAACCAAAATTTAATTACCAGTTGGTGACTTCAGAATGCATGAGTCGCTTTCGAACGAATTTTGAGGTCCTGGCGAGTGTTCAAACCCTTCTTTTGTCTTACTTGGCGTCGGCAGGAAAAGCATTGATTTTGCATGAGCTCGCTTCGTGTTTGCTTCTTCCCGTGGAGCCACGGATGCCCAGATAATGGTCGTCATGAAGGCTTTCTGCATTTTTTATAATGTTCTCGTCGCTTAGAAGGCGTATGAATGGCTGGAACATTCTGTGCATTCTACCGAAGTTCGACCTTGTAAAACTACGAAAACAATTCGAACCATGAACTTTTGTGTGTAGCCTGATCACCGAAAGATTGCTAAAGTCATTTATCGTATTTTGAACCCACTTTACCGAGCATTGAACAAAATTTCACTCAAAATAATTTTCCCAGAGATGGTATTTTAGAATCACATCCACAAATTGACACACGAATAACAGGTTCGCTAAAAACGCAAATTTAGCTCAGTCTCAAGACTCCATTCTTAACACTCTACTTGTATAGCCAGTTTACTCAATTTTATGCTTTAGCAAACACATTTTGCCATTTAGTTTTTACATCTCTGAAAGCAGAACCTATTGGATCATAATAATTATGTTACTTCATATGTACGCTCCAATGCATACACATATTAAATTTCAATTTTAACGTTCATTAATACAAAACGAAGGATACATGTGTGCCCGCTAAAAACTACTACATAACACTGATAGTGTACTGTCAGCAGTCTCGTACATTCGCATTTATACAAATAGTGTTTTGCTAGCAATTCTGACATTTCATCGCCAGTGACCTTGTATGTGCTCCACGAGGGGTTTGTAAGCTGTTAGTAGAGACCTGAAGAATTCGTGATTTCATTTCAGGACAGGCTAGAATTCAAAACCTCGAACGTTTGTATTGCTTATGCTATTGGTTCAACCGTAAGTTAACACCTCCTGGACAACTCTGAGCCAATAATAAAAAACACAAAATGCAGACCCAGTCAGTGTCGTCCGCTAATACAAGCAACCAATTAACATTTATATTTGCATGATTTTACATACGACAATGGAGTGTAACCTACAGGTCATTGGAATCGCGAATTTTTCAGGTCTCTAGCTGTTAACCCAGATTCAGCTTGTGGTGCCACCCTATTCAACCGGTAATCGTGGCGAAGAGGTTTCTTTGCATGCCATGTTAGCATTCAGTTGTTCTATTGCCCTTCCTTGCATTATATCAGTCCGCCAAAGGTAGGCAAAATTGTGTGCTACATGCCGCTGATTATTCTGACAATGTTGATATTTCAGTATTATTTATACTCAATTTTCGAGGTCTTCCTTTGATTTTGGCAGCTTTAGTTATGGGAAGCCAAGCCTTAGCATTTATATTACACTCGTAATTCGATTATTTCAGCACTAACTATCCTTGTCTTAATGTATTGAACGGATAGTAAAGGTGCGGTCTATAAGCAGGCCCTTGCAACAAATTGACTATGACAACAATAAAAAAATCTTTCGGAAGAAATCCAAAATTTTTCCTCAAGCCATAATCGGAGAACAAAATGTTTTCATCAAGGTGAGCCATCGATTTATAACTGATATAATTATTATCTTTGGGAATATAAATGTTGATATATAATATATGTTGTCTCGCAAGAATACGTTGTGTAGTCTCTAATTTCACACTTCCTGATTTCAATCCGCCAAAAAATGTTTTATCGCTGCGTTAGTATTGTGTCTTGTGTTGACTGAAAACTTACGTGCATGTGTTTTTACTGCTGTAAATTATCCGTTCATGTGTTTTTACTGCCAAAGTTAATTCGTGTCTGTTATTGTTATATTTGGTTCGTGCATGTGTTATTACTGTTATAGTTTAGAAGAACATGTGTTATTACTGTTATAGTTTAGAAGAACATGTGTTATTACTGTTATAGTTTAGAAGAACATGTGTTATTACTGTTATAGTTTAGAAGAACATGTGTTATTACTGTTATAGTTGATGCGTGAATGTGTTATTACTTGTACAGCTAGTTCCTGGGCTCTTTTTTATCGTTAAGAAACATTATCTGACAGTAACTGTGCTTATTTTAACGAATACATTTCCTGTAATGCTTGTAAATTTGGCAGCAATGTAGGTACAGATATGTCCATTCCTTAAGTTGGTTTTGTTTGCGTAATACTTAAATTTGTAGAAATAACGTTGCTGCATCTGAATTTTATTGGTTTTATGCACATAAAAATTGGCATATTAGTAATATATTTACATCTTAAATAATTTCACGCTCTCTTCTGGCCGACGCGTGGTAAAAGTCATCGGTCAATGTACATCTTAAGTTTACTTATGCCGGTCGGAAGTGAAAATAGGAGAAATATGGTCGCTAATCTGGATGTTTGGAAGTGGCCAACCCCGAACAGAATATCTTTTATTTGTTTTTTAATCCTGTTAATGAGATACTCTCGGTTTTGCATGTTTGTACTAATGATTGCATTGTTCTCTCAAAGGACTTTTCTCAGGAGTTTGTCGTCCCTAATACTATTTATACTATTTTTTTAACTTATTAAAAATTTTCTGTATTTTATCCTATTTCTTTTTATATTTTGCGTTTAAATATACCTGGGTTATGGTCAAACATGGACACCATCGAGTGACATGATCCAATATGGTGGTCGGGTCAATAACATGGCCACTGTCCTATCTTAACAACAGGGCTTGGCCCATATATCATTGAGTGTTGGAACCACCTTGCTAATATGTCTGCTTGTGCGGGAGAAAAAAATATATTTTCAATCAGAATATATTTCCGCTTTTTGGAAATTTCGTGAAAAAAAATTGACATGAAATTATTAATTTCTGAAGAGATTTTGGTGTAAATAGGAACATTTTGACAGGCGTAACATCACTAGATGGCCGTCGAACACACTTCCAGTGACTGGTCGTTGTGATGATATCTAAGATGGCGGAATCCCTAATCACTTTGTCTCAGAAGCCCCTTTTTCTATCTACTAATGCCATTTTTTCACTGTTTAGTTATTTTTACTTTTACTGTATTAAATAGGGCTGCTTGCCTCAAAATTTTCCATAGCATGTATTTAATAAATTCCTAGAGCCTTTTAACTGTGTCAGTACATTTTTTAGGTGGTAGGCTACCTTTGTAGACAATGCCATGCCTCCTTCAAGGTGATATTTATTATTTTGTTAGAATTTGGTTATCTGAGAGAGGTTTCGAGAAATGTCTCCTTAATGTAGTTGTGTGTTGTCAAATTATTATAGTTTTCAAAATATAACATTCGAATTCCGACACAAGAGTGTTAAAGGCAGGTTCAAATTGTTAAATTAGAGTCTAATCGCGGCATACTGCATTTGTGTTACAAGCTACGAAAGGAGCAAAAACTACTTTTCCTCTCCAGTTTATGGTTTAAACTATTTATTAAATGACTGTTAACAGTTTCGCGTGAGTGAACAAAAATATATTTACGACAAGCCTGTCCCCTATTTTGAACAAAATTCAGAGTGCCAATACTCGCTGACCTGTTTATAAATCGCACTCATACTGAATCAGTATGTTCTGCACACCATGCAGATTGCATTAAATGCGATTTGACAGGGGGAAAAAAATCTCTAGGAGCAAAGCCTTGTATGTTGCGGAATTCAGTAAATTAAGACTTTTGAGTTTTTTATTTTGAAAACAATAATGAGTTGACAACTAATAACTGCATTAAGGGGCACTTTTCGAAAGTTCTTTCCGATAACCAAATAAAAAAAAGATGTGAAATATCGCCTTAACCGTAGTGTGTAAGTGGTCATCTGGCCAGGACTCTGATGAGAAGTGTTTACCGAACTCCTTGTCCTATATGTCAAGTGAAGTTCCGCTGACCTTGTTGCAGCGACACAAGCATCAGCGTGACGGCGGCCGTGACCTCCAAGTACCACTTCGCCGCGCACATGGGTCAGCTGATCGCCGGAGTGGATGGCGCAGGCTGCCACAACTTCTACCCCTCTTGCCCCCTGCCCGGCCTGCAGGTGCTCAACATGATGAAAAAGATCCGTGTCAGGTAGCAGGCAGGAGCGGAGTCGACTCCTCGTCCTGCCGATCCACCGATCGATAGTCATCGCGTCTGTTCCTTGCGCCCACTTCGCACGAGCAGGAGCTCGAAATGACGACGCTGCAGCTGCCTGCGCCAAAGCAGTCTACCCATCCTGCCTCCGGACCTACGTCAACTGTGTGTTTCGCTGATCGACCAGTCGATTACTATCGTGGCTGCCACATGCCATAACATACGCCTTTTCACCGCTGCTCGACTTGAAGATGCTCGGCATCATGAAGGATATCGTTATGGGCTAGCCGTCGGTGCCAAGGAAGATCCACACGTCTTTCTCGAGAGTTAACTTCGCTTCATGACTTGCTGGAATTAATCGATAATCATTGTTTTGACCATTGGCTCGCAGGTGCTCAACATGATGGACATTCCAAGCATCTTTCCTCCGAGCGACATCGATTGCTCGTTCTGTCGACAGACTGATTGATATTCATTTAAGTTTGTAACACGCTTGACGATCGATTTGCAGCTACTCAAAATTATGAAGAGTATCTTGTCATGTAATGGTCCGCGATTAGTATATTCCTCCGATACGAGGGTGAATGTTCATCCCGACAGTGAATTGGTCGAAAGTCGATGCCATTGGGGAAACTTTTGAGCTATGTGGAAGGTGGAAATGCGAAGAAAAGAATCGCTAATCCCCCGCGTTTTCGTAATAAATTGACTGAAACATTCGCTGTGATGAAATTCTAAGGTTGTAAGTCTCCGTAACTTAGGCTTGTACCTTAAGTGGGAGTCTCGAAAATCGTTGTTTGTCCCTCTTCTAAGTTGTAAATAATTAAGTATCTTTGCGAATAAGAAAGACAACTCATGTAGTGCTACTGTAAAAGACTCGATATTGTAAATGAAAATAGTTAAATGCCTTAGATGTTCAGGAAAGTTGTGTGTGTTAACAAGAACAAGAACTAATATTTCGTTAATTTTATTTACGTTATCGTATAACGTGAACTTGAGCTAGTCTACTTATGAGTGTGGCTCTAAACCGCTTTCTTTAGCTTAGTGTTTCATTTTGCGCTTGTATAATCTGACGCGTGAGGTACGCTGCTACACAGACTGTTTTCAATCCCGTCCAGGACATGTTTATTGCTCCGTGGTGTTATTGTACAGCCAGTCTGACAGACGTTCATATCGCTATGTACCTAAGGGAGGTGCAAATAAAGAATGCTCTCTAAGTATATAGTACCCAATTTTATCACACTATGAAGTTGTGTCATGGTTTGAATGATATTTTCAATATTATTTTCGTTACTAAATATCGTTTTCTTCGTTATTTATTATTACTCTACATATAGTATGTTTTATTCTCTGGAATATGTTATCATTTAAATTCAAGGGAATACTGCGAAAATTCAAAATAATTATAATTTTTATCTGAGTCTGAAATACAATAATTACAAAATAATTAAAAATTTATAAAGTAAAAATTATTTATTGTATCCTATGCAGCTGTGCTTGTATTATGTGAGGCACTGATGTTTAAAATAATGAAACTGTATGAGTTAGTACATTGTCAGGAAAATTGCTATCGTCGACTATGATTTTAGCTTTCTGGTACAGTTTAAGAAATATAGAGGGGGAGGAGAGGTTTCTATTGTGAATTGCATGTCACCAGGAATGGTTTTTCTCACTCGTTACAAAAAAAAAAAACGTAAATAAATAGTGGTAAAAAACGCTTACGGCCGAGGTAACCATACCACGAATTTTGGCCCATATGTAATGAGGGAGCTGTAGGGATTCATGTCATTCATCCATAGAATTTGGTTGAAATGAGGCAACGCCTGTAGTGGAGATGACACTGTATTTAAGATAAGGTAAGAAACTGTGAAAAACACAGAATCGGTTTCGCCCGGAAGTGATCTCTGATCACAGTGGCGAGTGTTGAGCACGTCAGCAACACGAACGCCGTGGGTGACTGCTACACTCGGCCGGCGAAATTATTTTTCTTCCTTTATCTGTTTTCTGGCACTTCATTTCGAGATCAAATACATAATAGTGATTTTTTTTTTTGCTTGAGTAATGTAGGTAAAAACAGTATGCCCTGCCGTATTTCAGTTTATGGGGATCCTCGTACTGGTGTACTGATTTCCCCCCCCCCCCTCCTTTTTCCCTTCGTACTCACTCCGCAGCTCCTCCGTTCCTTCCTCATCTAACCTCGCTCACTCTCCAGTCTGGCGTAGAGTGCGCAAGCAAGCAGTGCATTGGGATGCTTTTCTGCCAATAACATCATCGTTCCGGTGAAGGGTGGAGAGGGTTTGGCTGTTCTTAACAATGGCGTCTCTTGAGAGCCTACGAGAGTGGAACGAGTGGGTATGGAATGTAAGGGCAGGAAAAACGGGAGATCCCCGAGAAAACCCGCCGACTAGCGGCATCATCCGGCACTATTCCCACTTGAAAAAATTGGGGAAGCGAGCCCCGCTGGGAATTGAACCCGGTTCGCCTCTGTGGAAGGCGAGTAGATCACTACACCACCGCGGCGATGGGATTGAAAACTAGAAGATTGTTAATGTAAACAAGTACGCGGAGGTGTCTGTGCGCCCTCTCTAACTTAGTGGTAATGCAACTGGAATTTAATAAAGTTGTTCAAATTGCTTTATTAATGCAAAAGTGTTGAAGTGTTGATTTTGTTTTTTTTATTGCAGCCATTTTATCTATTTTTCATACATGACAATACGTCATAAATATTGGACAAGTCCAACATTTTAATTATATATGGTTTCACAATGAACGTAACTGGTTATACATATACAAGTCAGATTATTACATATAAATTAAGGATGTAATGTCAATACTTTTTCATCCTCTCCTTGTCCTTAGCAGGCTACTATTACCCAATAGCACGTCTTCATTGCACTGAAACAAACAAAAAAAAAATGAAGCAAATGTAGACAAAATGTGTGCAAAATGTAATACTATAGTTTTTTTATGTTCATGATTGAAGAATTGTCCTAGTGAATAGAAATCATTTTCTAAAAAAATTTCTTCGGCTGCTTTTTAAAGTGTTCTGTGTTAGAGAAACGAATTTCTTTTGGTGCTGTGAAAGTTTGTTGAAAAGCTGAGTGCCAGAGTATAAAGGCCATTTTTATACGAATTAAAAATTTATCGAGGGTATGTGACCTATGTGTTTTATATTGTGGTGTTGTACCTGCGATAGTTCTTTTTTTTTTTTTTCAAATAGATAACTGTTTTTGTGAATTCAAATAATGAATACATATACTCACATGCAAATGGTAAAATATTTGTTCTTTTGAAAAGGGTTCTACAAAAGTGTCACTGTTTTATTGCCATTAATTATTTTTAAGTTTTAACAAATATATTTAGTGTTTGATCTCTAAATTAGTTAATTATCCACATGTAGGCCAAAAACTTGGTCATGGTTAATTCAGTAAGTTTACAGCAAAGAGTATCTGTATTTACATCAATATATTTGCTGTTTTTTTTGTGAAAACACGGACTTAAACAAACACCTTCGTCTCTGTTGAGTTCGCGACTTTGAAAGTTGTATTAGTGACCGGTGACTCGATGTCTGGGACATTCTCAAAAGACGAACGTCTGTCTATGCTCTGGCCAGAAATTACAGGTTTGTCTGTACCTCGGTTAGGGCAGTTGACTTCATTAACATCAGCTTCCTTTCGTGTATCTGTGTCGTCCGCACCACAGGCAGCACCAGTGCACCAATATATTTATACAGGCCATTCGCGGTAAAGTGAGCACTTTTGAAAGCCCTCACATTTGGAATAATAGTCAATAAATATATTTGTATTGTAGTCTTAGACGTTAACTCCGAGTGCAGTGGAATATACATGCTGTGTTTATTACTTACATGGAAATAATTATTTAAAAAAAGGTAGGTAAAGTATTGAAAATGGCTGAAATAAAAAAAGTGACTAGGGCCTCAAAAGTGCTCACTTTACCGTGCACGGCATATATCAGTTGTTACTCCACCGTAAAAAAAAAAAAAAAATACTACACTTGCAACTATCGCGTGTATCGTAACATTCAGTGTTGAACGATTACGATCAAGAAGTATTCTAAATGGCAAACAAACGTAGTAAAGTGACCAATTTCTGCGTGAAAAACCGATAACATATTTTTGTAATTTTCTTTTTGCGTTTTGATAGCTCCGTTCTTTAGAATTGCAAAAAAAAAAAAAATGAATAAAATAACCAAATCTCCACTATTTTAGTTACTCTGACTTTAAATACACATAGAGCTGGAGTAATTGTAAGTAATGGATGAGTAGCACACTCCAAATAACAATTTAGTAAAATAATTTGCCAAAATCTTCATGAAATGGGCATTGGTTTTATCTAATTTATTTATAAGAGTTTAACGTCATTATTATTTTATTATGGGTGATATTAAATTGTAAACAATACTTTAAACGCTGGTTTGTGAATATAATATATATTTTAAGAATCCTCCCGAATGTTTAGATTGAAAATAGTATTTCACATTTATCTGGCATAACCGAAGCCGGAAAAAAAAAAAACAACAACAACAAACTTTGACTCGTCCTCAGTCGTTCGATTTGTTCACAAATATCCAGTATATCGTCAGAAATAAAGTGATTATAGGCTATTCACGGTGAAATGAGCACTTTAGAAAGCCCTGATTGAGATCTACAATGCAAGTTGTATATTATTCCGCTTTATGTAAGATTAACATTGCCATGGGCTTCATCACTTTATTCATGCATCGGTCGAGTGAAACTGTGAAATGAATAAAAAAGTAAATATTGCACAAAGATGTTCATTTTTACTCTTCGATGTATAAAAAAAAAAAAAAAAAAAAAAACCGGAAAACGGAAAACGAAAGATATAATTTAAGTTATCAGAAATGGTTACCTAATACTTTTTATACGACGTTCAGATACGGACCTACTTCCCACCTATCGTTACCAACTTTACTGGGCGCATGTCACACAGTGCACCCGTGAAAACGTATGCAGGCAGGGGTAGTGACTTTTTTTAAAGTTGTTTTCAAAAGTGCTCACTTTATTGTGAAGAGCCTTTAACACATATCAAATAACTTGAATCAGCATGCATCCTGCAGCCAAGGAACTTGCCGAGAAGTTTATGAACTCTCCTTCACAAGCGGAAACATTTATTTATCAGTGACTACAGTCACTACACAAAACCACCTAAAAGAACATCACAGAAAACTAAAAATTTACGAGTTAGGAGAAAACTTTCCAAGAAAAGAAGCTGGGCAATTTTTTTTTTTTCACTTCATAAGCATCTGCAAATGAATCCAATTAGTCAAAAAAACCAAGAAAATAGCACGAGCCTTTGCTGAAAAAATTGCTGTGTGTTATATACTCTATGAGTTTATTAAGCACTTAGACACCATGTTGAGTTTAAATTGGTTTAATGGCTATAAAGATATGCATAACATCAAAACGCCAAGACTACCACTTTGGAAATAAATGTCTACTCTATAAAAATGTATTTCTTGTACCCTTCCAGAAAATTTTTGGTATTCCAAACGTGCTGGGATGTCGCTTAGAAGTTTTCTCCTAACTTGTAAATTTTTAGTTGTGTGTTATGTTATTTTAGGTGATTTTGTACGGTGACTGTAGTCACTGATAAATAAGCTACTAGGGGCGCGATTTCAGGAAGGAGAGTATTTTACATCCCCTTCCCCACCCCAGGCCAAATTATAGAAGCATCATAGTTGTTACAGTTTATATAGAATACATTTTAATAACTGTAAAATTTATTTAATACTTAAAAAGACAGGGTTATTGAATGCATGCCATTCTAAACGAGAACGAGTTGCCCGTTTTCGTTCACTGAAAAAAAAAAAAACCGGGCAGAAGATGACCGCTAAATTATGGCTCGCACCTTCTAAATTCCTGTTTTTGCACACGTGCTTAGGTATTAAACTTAGGGTCGTTTTACAATGTTCGTTTGAAGTGAACATTATCCACCCATATGATGAATTCAATCGTATCTGCTAATCAGTGTTTAATATACAACCGTCGACGTATTTTTTCCTGTTATAAATTTTGCAAGCATGCTGTGACGCTTCGGCTTAAGACTTGCTGTTGTAAGAGGTCGTCTGTTGTTTATGAGTACCGGTAAAGGAAATTTAGTTAGCAAATATGGAAGTGATTTACTGGCATTCTTTATTGAAAAGTATTTTTGTGTTGTCGAAAAATTTGTTGCTCGTAGTGAATACTACCACCTAACTGAAAACCTAAAGCTATTTTGAAATGCCCACACGTTTTCCAGGATGAGTACGCATTATTCGAAGACCTCAAAACATAGGCTCATTTCCTAGTATAATTTCGTTTCTGCTAATGCACTTAACTTTTTACATTCAATAAAAAAATTCAATCAAAAAAAAATGTACGTCTAGAGAGGACGGTATTGAGTTCCTTAATGTTCAGGTTCTTTATTTTCTATTTGACAGAAACAAATGTCTGTCTTTGCTTCCAGTGAGTTCTCTAAATACACAGCCTAAAAATCACTTACAAATACTATATGCAACTATCATAACCTAAAATATTTCCAAAAAGTTGTAATCTTTTATTTTTATTAACTGCTCAACATGAATCCATTTTCAGGAACTTCTTAGATGTATTATATATTTTGGAGTCAGAACGTAGAGGTGCCAAAGTGTGATGTAATGTGATATATATATAGGCAATTCACGGTAAAGTGAGCAATTCTGAAAGCTGTTTCATTTGGAATAATAGTCTATAAATATCTTTTATTTTAGCGCTAGACGTTAACTTCCGATTGCGGTGGAATCTACACACTGTGTTTATTACTTACATAGCAATATTTATTTTAAAAGGTAGTTAAAGAATGAAAAAATGACTGAAAGAAATAAGTTACTGGGGCCTCAAAAATTCTCACTTTACCGTGAACAGCCTATAAATGCCCCAGCCGCCACAGCGCGCATACCTCACACTTATATTCAGGAATGATTTCAACAATGAAATGACAGTTACTAGAGTGTAAAATATTGATCATTTGGGTGAGAAAATGGGTTGGGCACACTTCTATAGGTAAACAAATTATCTTGCGACAGCTGGAACTCTCGTAATGTATTTTTTTGGTAAAGTGCACACCCTAGTTGCGCAGTATCTACCAATAGCCCAAATCGTGTCTGACTTAGCGTACTTAATAGAAACCAAATCTCTCCACCTTTTTGCCCATGAACCCATAACACAAACTGAAAATAATGTCGTTACAAATTATGGTGACAATTACTAACACACTTACAGGACACTCTGGCCCGTCCCCGTCGAGGCTGGAACATAGGTGACACACACTACACGCTATCTTACCCAGATTAATGTTGCGTGTACCATTTGCACACGATGCTGGACCATACTCTGGTAGGCACAAATACTTGGAGACAGAATGCCAACAGAATTACAGAGGAGGACCAGGGTAAAACTATCAAATTTACCAAAAAACAACAATGGGCAGGACAGTTCTGCGACTTGGATATTTAATTTAGCTTTAAAATGACTGATTTCTCCTTGAAATTTAATAATTTTAATCCATGTGGCAACTGCAAAAATAAAAATCGAATCAAGAGTCTTAAATGTGGCTGTTTGAGGCAGCGGCCGTCACAACACTCAAGCCCTTGAAATTGGTTGACTTCAGGTAAAAAAAAAAAGTTCAAAAAATAAATGTAATAAGATTGGAGTGTCTCTTTCTAATACTTGTTTTAAATCTAAAGTATCTCAAGTAGCCGTCGGTAGATTAAAAACTTTTATGCTGTAAGTTCACCGTGGTAAAAGACGGGAAAATCTGAAGTTTATACGAACAGTATGGCGGTTATCAAAAAGTTCTGAAAGTTCAAAATGTAGGAAAATGGCGAGACTTTATTAATTCAAATTCTTATCTGTGTTCTTTATTTAGCGTTGACTCTGGAAGATCAGCAAGTTCTCGAAGATCGTGGCGCGGTCATGAGGCATTCCTTGAATGTAATTAAATTTTAAGGTGAAGTCTTACTACGTAAGCTCCCGGCTTACGGGCTAACGGCCTGTTAACGATTTCAAAAATCTACCTTCCTGAAACTAACTCCGACGGGGTTCTATTAGGGCAACTTATTGTACAATGTTAAAAAAAATTTCCTTAATTTTTACGGAAAAGTGCTGGTAAAAACTTATTCAGAGGTGTCCGTGAACTCTCCGTAAAATAACGGACATATTGATTTTCAAAAACGGATTTTCCGTAAATTTCGAGGGACCTCTCCGTTAATTTCAGTTAGTTTTCTGTACTTCCAGTTTAAAATAAAAATAGACAGTAAAAAAGTCTTTAATTTTCGTTACGTAGGTGTTATACTGTGTATAAAAAAATATTTAAAAAAGTTAAAATATTTTATATTTGAACAAGACTTGAACTTGAGTCAAGAAAGCTACAAGTCCACGACTCTAACCACACAACCACAACTCTCACAAAATGTGCTAGTGGTATAACTTATGTATTTCCACTACTGTCGCAGAAGATGGTTTTTCAGTTCCTATTAAATCTCGTGTATTTTATGTGTTGCTAAATGTTACAGACGCCTGATACCTCTTTATAATGTTTGAAAGAATTGGTCTTAGTGGCGTGGATATCCTAAATGACGCAGAAGCGATAATTTTTCTGGTTACATTGGGGAAGAAAGCTTCGTGTGGGCTCGGCATTGCTCGTGCCCGAAACCAGAAGCTATAACAAATAACGTAACCATCCGTGTTTTGTGTTTACGGACTTAAATCCGTTTTTCATCATTACGGATAGTGTTTCCGTATATTTACTGTACATTTCCGTAAATATACGGGAACTTTTAACAGTGTACTTTACACCTCGCGTGCAGGTCTCTTGATGACCGCCTGTATGTTTAAGGAGTGAACTCGTACTTCGGTACAAAACTAGTTTAAAACTCCTCTCGCTACCACCCACACGTGTGAGCGGCCTCCGTCTCGTTGCGCGATTCAAGATGGAGTGTTCGTTCTTCCCTTGCAAAACCTAGCTCAGGAATATTAGGCGTCCTACAGCCAATCACAAGGTTCAGATTTGGAATATCATTCAAAATGCCAATTAAATCTCCATAACGTCTAAATAGCATTGAGTCATAGGCCATAAAAAAATAGACGTAAAAATACTGGGGAAAAAAAACGAAATACGTATAAATATGCAACCTACAATACAATATTGTAAACACACATAAAATATACTCTGACTATGCTCTCACATAAAATAAGTGAATAAAAATTGTCATTGAAAATTATTTTTTGTGTAACTCGCATGTATTTGACAGCAACTACTCACTTGGCTTTTGCATAAAACATGCGGTTAATCTGGTATTCACTCATAAATGTGCACATGTAGATGTGTCAATTCAGTATAAATCAAATGCTGTTGTTTGTTTATGTGAGGCATGGCGGTTACCCTAAGTAGAATAGTTGGCTGGATTCTTTGATGCATAAAATTATAATTACAAACAACTGCTTTCCAGAATCACCCTTATCAATAGGTCAACACACATTTAAACTGACTTACTTCGTCGGCACCAGCTCAGACCAAGCTACCTATGGTACTCACATATACTGTAGAATATGTTTGAACTTAATATATTCTTCAGTTGAGTGGAACATTCAACTGCCAGCCACCATATGCAAAATAGTATAGGGAAATGTGTATGTAGACCAAGTGTAAGAAAACTCAATAACAAATGTTTATGTGTGAGTGTGTGATAGACCCAGTATGGGCCGAACAGGGAATACGCCTTCAATGCTACTAGACACCTTGTACAACATAGATACACTTTGATGAAAACTTTTTTTGTGTACAGAAACACTTGACACAAGTCTCAGAATCAATTATAAATTAACATAAAACCACTGGAATGAAGGACATAAGAAAATGCAACTCTATTGAGAAACAATCGACGCCTGGCATAGCTACTTTTACCATTGATAATCGAATTTTTTCCAACTTTTCTGAACTGGGGTTTAATGATGCTGGTGGCAATCAGCAAAGAACTAAATGGCAATAAACACACTCCTATTGCAGCTGGAAAGTGGCCATACTTAGAATAGCTTATCCCCAATTTAACGGACTATATCTTGCCAAGGTCAAAGTTAATGATCACCAACAAAAAAAAAATTAAATAAAATGTTACTGTTTCTCAGATTAACATATTGCGTTGCACTTTTTTTTAGCGGTTTAAAATACTGTGTCTAGCTCAGTAAAACACAAGTAATCTATCCCTGGTTTCCCGTGAGCAAAGTTTAATGCTTGGGCAAACAGTACTGATGACTTTCAACATGGCGGTCTAAGCTTGCCGTAATGACCGTCGATTTTACGCCACAAACTGCATACTGATTTGACCACCTGATTTGCAGTGAAGTTTCGATGCTCTCGCAGCGGTGTTCATATTTACTAGGTAGGGCAGGACTCATAGGTTGCTCTCGATGCTGTCCGTAGGGTACACTCTAAATTCGAATGAGTGGAAAACCACTGATTCGCAGTGAAAAGAGCTCCACTTATTATCAGTGGATAAAAAAAATCACTAATTGTTTCGGTGGAAAAATTACGCTAAATGAATTAGTGATGTGAAAAATTTCACTGATTCCAAGTGGAGCCATTTTCACTGCGAATCAGTGGTTTTCCACTGATTCTAATTTAGAGTGTAGGTTAGAGTGCTTAACGACGTGAATTCTCCAATCCTGAAATACGTTACGTCGTACTATAGAACTTCTACCTACTGACTCAAAAACCTTGCGGAAGGGCAAATCTAGCGATCTTACTACGCTGGTATAGGCTGTTCACGGCAAAGTGAGAACTTTTTAAGGCTCTGGTAAATTTCTCCTTTCACCCAATCTCCATATTTCTGCTGCTTTTTACTATAAACATTGCAGCGTGACTAATAAATATAGTGTATACTTTTCACCGCCCTCAAAATGTAATGCCTGATGCTGCAATAAGATATATTTATTAGTGGATAAAACCTGTTGGGAGGGCCTTAAAAAGTACTCACTTTACCGTGAACAGCCTATAAATAAAATATCTTAAAATTGGAGTTGAGGTAAGACTACAAATACCCTAACAAGCTAATTAAAACCCTGCCCTTCGCCTACGCACAGGCGAGGCTGCTACTCTTACGCCTGTCTGTAGTATGGCTGCTGATGGAAGAGAGGGAGAGAGAGAGCGATAAGCACGACTTACTGGAGCTAGTTTAAGGAGCCTGTTATTCCAGCCAATCACAAGCCAAGGTTTAAACCTGTGGCCCAATGATAAGCTAAAATCATTCAAACCCCCTCACGAGCCACTTTCAACGGCCTAAACGCTAAAATATCCTAGAGTATAGGGTCTCAAAACGGATACAAAAATTTGATAAAATCAGAAATATTCACAAAACGAGACCAAGAAATAAAATCGAATTAATTACATATAAGAAAAATACAAGAAAGTAAAATAGCTAACCTACTCAAGTTAAACAATATATGATTGCCACCGTACAACAAAAACCAAAAATCCTAAATGTGAAAATAGAAATAAAAATGTAACATATAAATTGAAATAAATAAAGTGAAATTGCTTGAGTGACATGTGTAGCAAAATTTACATGAGTTCATACAGAAAATATTATGCAAAACTAAAAGTATGAAAATTTTTTTAAAATTATTGTTAATTATATAGCCACATCGACATATATTTCAAAGGTGTTGCACCATCTCACAAAAGAAAGAATAAATTAAATAATATGAAAAAAATATTAAGAAAACTATTGATATATTATGTGCATAATACAAATGCAAATTGCGTGTTTAAAAGTCTGGAAACTTGTGTGTTACAGCCCAGTTAACATATCGTGTTCTTGGTTAGCAGTAAATTAACCGTTAATTATTTCCAATAGTAGATTGAGAAATAGGAAATGTTGCCATTCAGCACGTGCTATTTAATGACTTTTCAATATGAACAAAATCACCGACAATGTAAAACCACCGATAAGCTGGATTTTCATATATTGATAAAAGAGCAATGTACTTTAAAAAAAAAAGGGTGGCCTCATTTTTCTTTATGTTTCATGTTTAGGCTCTGCAATGACTGAACTAATTTTAACATAACTTTGTTTGCTGATTACGTACCAATAGTGATGCTTCCAGACAGAGAATTGAATACCGTCTCTCTTGAATATTATGTTGTTTGTTTAGTGTGTTTTTTTTAAATTAAAAAACTGTTGTAAGTTAAAATGGTAGTGTTGGATAGCTTCGTCCACTGATGTCATTTTTAGCTTCGGTAAGTTTATCAAGGTTTTCAGTTATTTCTACAACTTTTTTGCATCACTACATACGTTAAAATGTCTATTATACTGTCATAGTTTTTAAGTTCTGCTGTAGTAGCGCAAGAAACTAAGCTTCCTGTCCTGGAATCAGTATAGTTTTTCGACACTGGATAAAGCAATTTACACCAATTGTTGCTGAGTTTGTAAAAATTAAGAAAAACTACTTCATATCTTAGTTTTCAGGCAAACTACCATAGCAATATCGGTGAATTTTTTTTTAATTTTGGTTTGGTAGATTTTGAGATATGATACAAAAGATCTTTTCTCCAAGTTTTGATATAACACAAAATGGCTTATAAAATGGTTACAAACTATTTAATTTAATACTCCAGTAGATACTGCGAGTATACCAATATTTGGAATATAGATAATAGTACGATATATGTGTAATACTAACATAAACATAAATAAGTTCCCTCATTAGAAAAATTATACGTGTTCTACTAAAATCTTATAAGTTTATACTGCCTGTCATAATAATACCTGCATGCAAGTTTTGGTGAGAATATGTTTTAAGATACAATATATTAGCTCTTTTTCGGATAGAGCTAGTTCTTAAGATTCTATAAATTCTATTTTATAGAAGCGCTATCTTTAAAACTAACAGACAAACTAAGACAGCAGTTACAGTTCTGGTGTTTTGAATACATTACGTCCATAGTTTATTTGTGTAAATATTCCCTTTCTTAAAATTCTCTCTGAAGGAAAGGTAGGCTTGAGAGATCCACCTTTTTGTGTGTCAGTCCTCCCTGTCCCCTTTAAAACTTTCATCCTGTGCACCGATCTTCACCAAACTTGGCATACTTAAGATAGTTAGCAATGACACTACCCCTGAATTTACTGAAAGCTTATCTTCAATATGTCAGTTACATTCAATGTTTGTTTCCTATGAAATATCTCAGAAAGAACTGATTTGAACCAAAATTGAAGTGATGAAAGCTAACAATATTAGCATCGACGTAAACTACTCAAACAGTTCCCGTACAAATTAGTGTATAATAAGCTCTGAAATAACCCACACTGAGCGAACATAATTACAGTATATCGGCCTTCAAAATGAAAATCAGGGTACATGTGAAACAAACAATTAGAACTATTTGAAAATAATGTTGTACTTCGGCAGTACCTACACAAAAATTAAATTAATTTATTCGTAGCTTCCTGCCCACTAGTGCCACCTGGATTAAAAATTATTTTTCACAAACTACAACAAGATGATACAGATATAACTAATGAGACTACATTCCTCTACATAAATGCAAATAATTTTTATTAATTTCTTAACAGCTCAGAAGGCAGGTAGGCATTGCCGTCTCGTTGACACTATGTCATTAGAGATGAAATCAGGAGTATGTGAGAAACTATTGAGACAATTACAAATACACAAGTTCCTTACCCGGGAATCAAACGAAGAAAAACTCGTATATGACGTTCACGATAAGTGAGCACTTTTGAAATCAATAAAAAAAAAAAACTCACTGCCTATGCCTGCATATACTTCAAGGGCGCACTGAGTGACATGCGCTCGGTAAAGTTGGTAACGATAAATGTAAAGTAGTTCCAAATGTTAACGTCGAATTAGAAGTGTTAGATAACCATGTGCGATAATTTAAATTATTTATTTCGCGTTCTGTTTTTTAATGCATGAGTGTGAAAAATTAGCAGATTTATAAAATGTTTACTTTTCTAATAATTTCAGTTTCACTTGACAGACGCATGAATAGAGTTACGAGACTTATAGTAATATTAATTATACATAGGTGAGAAGAATACACAACGTGCATACAAGTAGATCTTAAGCAGGCCTTTCAAAAGTGCTCACTTTACCGTGAACAGTCTATACCATAAGATAACGTGCAACTAACTGCAATTTGGAGATCGGATTCGGATCAACAACTTCGTATTTAATCAGTCTTATGTTTTGATAGATATGTAGAATTTACTAACATGAAATATTTACGCTGTAAAAACGCTTTCTTTGTTGCAACTCATGATTTTGTAGCCGCAAAAAAAATTTTTGTTTTTTAATATGAACCACTGCAGAGTAGGCTTGCCACAAACATAATATTTGTTTGATCTTCTGACCGTGTAATCCTGAACCAAGGACGTGGCAAGGCAGAATTTGCATAAAACCTAGCAAAACCAACAGAACACAAAAATGGTAAAAGCCATGCAATAACCATTCATCTGTACAGTGTAAGGGCAAGTTAATAATGATAAACAACCTACAACAGAAACAAAGAGGTGTGGTAATTTTTTCATTATGTTTCTTTCATTCTTTTCATATATCACATGGAAAAGCTTTCATTTGTTATCAATCTCACATATGGAAAAATTCCCAATTGATTAAAATACCAAGTTACCATAAAAATTGAGTAAAATAAAAATAATAATTTCAGGTACAATAAATATACTGAAACCCAGCTAATACTTGACATATTCACACTAAAATACAGGAAATGTGTACGCCTCTAACTGGCCATTTAGTAAACACAGAAGGCCATCACTATATACACTGGACAAAATACCATAATTACAGAATGGCGGTTTAATTCTTGTCGTACCGACATTTACTTTCAATTTTACAGAGTTATTTGTTTGTTTCAACGAAATGAAAACCCAATATGGCATCACTTTACTGGTCACGAATTAATGAACATGGTAACCTCAAAAATGTACACAGTATTTTATTTTTTCTCCAATCTATTCGCGATCCCAAATGGATAGGAGCGACTGCTAAGCAATTCCAGCCTTAACTCCCGTTAGTAAATGTGATTATAAAAATCGTCCAAAACTTCAAGTTTTTAAATTGTTTACTAAACATAATTACAACAGTGTCCCAAATATCGCCTACCATAACTAGACTTGGTTTCAAAATATTCAGATCATAATTGTTGTTTTGATTACAAGTGACTACAACCACAAAAATTCTTTATTAAGACTTAGTCACCTACTTGCTTTGGGTTTGCTATAAATGATTTTAAATTTCCGGCCATCGTGGCCCTAGCCTAACGTCAAAATAACGTGAAGGTCATATTTAGCTTGAAGAGTCTACATTTGTGAATGAAACGAAGAGTTACTTATCTGGTAGAAGTTTGCCCCCTAGAGGCCGCTGACTTACTCCGAACGAAGCAATTTACAGTCATTATATAACACACATCCTCCAACTAGCGCTACCAATCACATTATTTTCCTCAGACACAAAACATAATTCCAAGAAATGTGTGGTATGGCAATTGTTCCTAGGGGGGTCCGCGATATTCACAGCCAATGGTGGTTGATGTTACCAAATAAGGAAATCCGACGCAGCGGGCACCTATTTCCCTTATAGCGTATACATAATTGAAAAGTCAACCACCAATAATATTGCGATACGCAATCCCACTCCTTGGCCGTTGACCAAGTTGCCGGAACTGACGTAACCAGAAGTGATGCGCGGGCATCAGGTGGCGACCAGGCCCCAGCGCCCGCGGGCGACGAACTGCGGAAACAACCTCCGAGACTCAGTTGTCCGTCCTGGCTGGTCGCTGCTGCACGTGAACATATAGCACGTATAAAAACATACGTTTTCCTGGCACCCCATGCTTCCAAATGTATTTTTAAGGTAGCGTAAGCCTGGCGAGAACATTACAGGTTAGTTATTTAATAGTTTTAAGTCATTTTTAGAAATGTTTAATACCAACAAGTGTTTTTGAAAATTTGTGAGTGAGGGGCTTCTCACAGAAACAAAATGTCAGGTAAGCCCACACTGTAATTATTCGAATGGGTGACTGGCGACCTGGTCCGGGCCACTGTTTCTACAGTTTATTATTATTTGTACATAGTTGTAATTAATAATTCTTCGAGGGCGTGAGGCGACGTGGTCCCACCCGTCACAATCTATATAGTAATGACTATGATAATCTTGCATTGTCGTTACAATAGTTCGGCAGATTAGTTACACTGTAGAGAAGATTTGTGTTTTGAACAACAACCATGATTAGTAAATGAGAGAGACGTAACAAATCTTCCAAAATGACTTTCACAAAAAAAAAAAAAAAAATGACATCTCCGAGACTCGAACCCACGCTCCCCACGTTAATAAATCAACACCATTTAACAATTTTTTTTTTTTAAGTTGACTTGATTAACTTTATTGACCGACACATTTGTCGTTAGACATAGCGTGCATGAAGTTCGACGTTTGACAGTGTGAGAGAAAGTATTTGGGTCTGTGACGAGCACCGACCTAATGACAAGTTTACAGCACACATGTGCGCGACTTACGAACTGGAAATCTGCCCTGAAGGAACCAGGGGGTCCGAACTCCCGACCCTCCGACTGAAAGTCGGCCACTCTGCCCCTGACCAGCTAACCACTCTGCCTTACTATGTTGCAGCTACTTCTGCACGGTAGGTTATATAAGGTTATAAGGTGTTCATGGCAAAATGAGCACTTTTGAAAGCCCTGCTTAAGATCTACTTGTATGCACTTTGTGCATTCTTCCACCATATGCAAAATTAAAATTGCCATGGGTCTCATCATTTTATTCATCCGTCGGCCAAATGAAATTGTGAAATTTTTAAGAAAGTAAATACTTTACAAATCTGCTCATTTTTACACTTCGTTGCATTTAAAAACAGAAAGCGAAAGAAACAATTCAAAGATATCATAAATTATTGCCTAACACTTTTTATTCGACGTTAAGATATGGAACTACTTTCCATCTATCGATAATAACTTTGCTGGGTGAATGTCACTCAGTTCGCCCATTGAAATAAATGCATGCAGGGGCAGTGATTTTTGTCTAATGTTCATTTCTAAAGTGCTCACTCTATCGTAAACAGCCTTTAGTAAAATTGGCCAGAATATAATGTTACATCTTGGGAGAAATTGAGGTTAGAAATATGAAGTATCACTGCACTTCAGAATGACATTAAACGTCTTCAGGAAGACTGTAATTTTGCTCTGTTGTAGCTTCGTAACTTCAGAAAATATTGGTTTATGAATATTTGAATCGGAACAACAGTTACATAGGCTACTGAGAATTACAATGAACAACAGAAAGTATTTAATATCGCTAAAACGTTATCTTTGGTACGAAGTAATGGTTCTTTACTGTGAACAAAAGAAGACCATAAAATATTTATTTATTTTCTTTAAAGGAAGGTAAGGTTGCTATAAAACTAAAAAATTATAAAGAAAACAATTATAAACAGCAAACCTATGTTTATGTAACCTTCAAATCTGAATTAAAGCAATATTGTCTCACTGTAAACAAAACCGCATCAAATAAATGGTTTTCTTTGCAGCAAACGGAAATTTTGTAAGGATTTTTTTTAGAGTGTACAGGTCTGTCATTTTGAAAATAAATGCCCGAGCCACTTAAATCAGGTAAGTTTGCACTGCCTACCGCAGTGTTATTTGTGTGAATAATTTCGTAGGAATCGGTTGATTAGTCTCTCAAATGTGGCACAAAAGCTCCTTTTTGTTATTGACGGTATCTCCACAAATTGCGGTCGAAAAAGTTATGCGTTCACACATTTGATATTTGATAGATACTGCAGTCATGCAAAATTCAGTTGAAATTGGTTGCGTGGTTTCAAAGATATAGCATGCTAAGCCAAATGTTTGTATGTTCACCATTTTAAAATTAAGTGTCTGAACCACTTAAATGATATAAATTTTCTCATAGTACTACATGTTTTCAAAATTTGGTAGGAATACGTGGATTGATTGTTTCCTGAGAAATGAGACAAAAAACTATTTATTCATGTGGCACTTTATTATAAAATGGTGGACGAAAGAGGCCATGTGTTTAAATATTTTAGTCTTGTAATATATACTTTCAGCATACTAATTTTGGTCAAAATTAGTTAAATTATAGATAAAAAATAAACCTCAAATTCTTATACGGCCACGATTTTGTAAATAATTGCCTTATCCACTTAAACTGAATAAGTTCGCATGGCTTACCATAGTATTATTTATATACTAAATTGTGCAAGAATAGGCTGAGAAGTTTCTGTGACACAAAATAACCTTATTTTATAATGTTGTGCTATCTTAAAAAATGGTGGACCAATAACAATATCCCTCTCCAAATGCAATACCTACTTGATGCACTGTCAGCCTACGAAATTTGGTTTAGATAGGTTAAATGGTTTCTGAAATATAATATAGCAGCATAAATTTTTAAATGGCGCCATTTTGGATCGGCATGGTTAAAATTTTAAAAGTCGGGTGTCCTTGCTAAGATCTGTACATGTGTACCGAGTTTGGTGAATGTGGGTTGACGCGCTCAAAAGTTGTAGGGGGACATACACAAAGCCACACATAACATCACACACAAACACACATGCAGGAACGTGATTTCGTAAGCCTGTATTACCTTGGGAACGTTAGCTAGAAATTAAACAGAACAAATTTTACATACTCAAAAGTATTGTCATATATAATACGAATCAAGTAACTTTAAATATTTTACACTATTATTTTCCAAATGACTGCATCTTGGAAGTTGGCGCATACTAGTTATAATAACTCTGTAACGATTAATAGATTGTTAATCTTATTCAAACGTTCGCTGTTGTTATTGTACGCACAAATAAATGAACTGAAAACTTCTTCAGTGTTCAAAAGATGTCACTTAAAATTTGAACCTAAGTTTCTTATCTCATTAGCTTCTCACATTTCCCCGCTGAATTCGCCAAGTAATGACTTTGATAATCCACTATTTCGGAAGATGCTGCAATGGAAATACACTATATAGTAAAAGTATTCTATCAAATTTCACGAGCTACGGTACTCAGCCGATTGCCAACAAACCCTTCACTTAAACAGCTATAAAACAGAAATGATCCGACTGTTTAAGACTTTGAGAACTTCATTAAAATTACGTTCACAAATGTGTAGATGAACGTAGGGTTACGTTTAGAGAACATTAATTTTTACAATGACGGTAATTAGGCCCTATAATTGCAAATGCAATATGTCTCTACATTTTTTATTTGTGATTTCTGCTGAAAATAATATTTGAAATAAAATTACTAGTAACTTACGGATCCGTGAGAAAAATATTTTCTTGTATGATTCTTATAAGTAAATTCAGTCTAAATATGTCGAGAAACATGTTTGGTTCCAAATTCATAAACTATATTCGCCCTTAGTTAGTGTAAAGAACTTCTAAACGATTTATTTAATGTTTATAATTTTAGTTGAATTTTCTAAATGGTTTAATCATGTTTCCATGAGTGTAAAATTGCTGCATGTATTTAGGAAATATGCCGACATTATAAAGATGATTTGAAGTGAACCCCGTAATCAGCTAAAAACATAGATTACTAGTCACAGAATGTTTGGCTAACGTTTAAAATGTTAGTAACAATTTTATATTTCTAAAAACACTCATGGATTGATCTTTTTCACACTAAATGAGAAAGCAATATAGGATCATTTATACATTCTATAAAAACTAGCTAAACATGTTAAGATTCACATATGCATATCATCTAATGTTTAAAGTACTGCGGAAAGTAATATACTAAAGTAGTTTTAAGTTCTTTCACGCAAATCGACCTAAGACAGTTGCCGAATACAATGGCTAACATAATTTTATGAAGTAAAAATTTTTATATTTAGTGCAAAAATTAATTTTTCTTTTACTTAAGTTTGCTGGAGCTAAAGATTTTTAACATAAGTAGAGTGCAGTTTTTACTATATTGTGTATACACCGTTATCTTTTCCGTTATTATTAAATACCTTTAAGTTGCCAATTTTCCGTTTGGTTAAACATGTCTACATGCTGTGAAATATTACAATTTGTATGTTACTGGTGTAAAAACTATATCAATTATGAAGACTAATTTTTGGTGTATCTGCAACGTATATGTTCTCGTGGTTTTCAGTGTGGCAGCACTGTAAATACAAAAATCGCGTGAATTGTGGGAATAATGCAGTTATACTATTCTTGAGTCACTGCGGTTAATAATTAAGTTTATTAGTCAGTAATTTAAGCACGATAGAATTTACACAAAGTTAGAATACACAGTCTGTATAATGCTATCCTGTTATTTAAAAACAATTGACAACGACGTGAAAAATGTGACGAAGTAAAACAATAATTCAGCACCCACTATTTTCAGTAGGCCTAACGTTTAGATTATTTTCTGACGTAATGGAGGAACGTTTACATATTTAGTCGGGAGATTGTTTTTTATGTCATATTCACATTCTTCTTTAAACTTTTTTGCAGTGTCGACATTCAGTTTTAAAGCATGCAAAAAATTGTATTGCTGCAAATGTGGTCACATAATTATAAGAACAAAAAAAAACACGAATATCAAGGAATCTGACATAGTAAAAAAAAAGTGTATGTTTATATCAGAATTAGGTGAGATTTTATTTTATTACAATTGCCCACAAAGAATGCCTAATCCGGTAAATATTTGTCTGAATAAAAGATTTACATAATAAACATAAGTACTGAAGAATACTTTTCAATAGTTATTACAAGATTGATATAATTATATTTTTAAACGTTTTCGTAAAACGATGAGTTTTTTAAATATACTTCGAATTATCAACGTTCGACTTTAATAGAATGGAAATTAAATTTACTTTTTTCAACTTATTTCCTTGTTTGTTCTTGGTTATAAACATACTCAAGAAAATGTATAGGTTGTAGGTAAAATAAAATAAAGAAAGAAAAAGAAAGAATGGGCAAAATGAAAAAAAAAAAAAGGAATTACAGTTCTGCGTCCGTAAGCGAAGTAAACTAGGCTACACGATAAAATATTTAATTAAAAAACAGTAGGCCTAATCAGAATTAGGAAGCGTTTTCCCTTAATGATAACAGATTAATACCATGTTTAGCTATCACGGTTTATTTACCGGAAAAGGAAACAAGAAGTTTTGAAAGAAACTACAGCCGACTTTCATCCATGAAATTTGCAGGTGCCTTACAATCAGAATAAAACCGAAAATTAGTTCTACATCTCTAGATTTTCTCAACTCTGACTTCCTGAGGATTAATCATGTCCGTATCTTAGCCGCTGGAACAAAATTATTTATTTTATTAATGCAATTTAACCGTTTAATTATTATATTTTCATAACATTTGAGGTATTAAAACACTATGTTACTTATTTTGAATTGTTTCATTTCTTATTTTTAAAAAGCTGAAGTGCTGCTGTCATTACGTGGCGATTAAGATACTGCATTATACAGAAATGCTCATTGTATATATTGAAACGATTCATCTCCTCGAGCTAGCAGCCACTTATAGTGGACTAGTAAATATGCGTGTAGGAGTGTGTGAAAAACAAAGGTGTACTTTTGCATATAGGGACTTTGATTAGTATAGGCCTACAAAAAAAACACTGCAACTGCTTGCAAAATGTCAACAACCAAGGACACATTGGCAATCAACTTGTAAGCTTATTACACTTACCAGAATTGCATAGACTATGCAGCATACATATGCCAGGAAACATGTTACAGGCAGCATTCACCCCCCGAAACCAGCTATAAACATGTTACTTTCAATAAAACACTACAGGGGTGCAAATAATCTAATTACGTGCGTCGCATTTAAGTCAGAAGAGCAGGTTAATGGTGAAGTGTCAAATTTAATGCAATAAAATATTTTAATTCCTATGACGCCAGACCTTCGCCTTAAAGCTGTGTATGACAAACATGAGGAAATATACACGCAGCAGCTGACCAATAAAATTGACAAGTTAGGGAAGTATTATTAGTTGAGAGTAACTTTATTTTGCATTCAATTCCACTTCACCGTTGCATAAATGTCAATGTAGGTGACGGTGTAGAATGCCTTATTCAGATGCTGTATATTAGCTGAAATTGTACTCGGCACTTAACACATACGCCTAAGTTCAAACTTAACATTTCCGTTGGGGTCAATTCGCTTTACACACTTAAAATTCGCCCTATAATGCGGAGCTCAGGACCTCCTGGCCGGCTAAGATAAGAACCCAACAGACACAAGACGGAGATCAGAATCTTCGTTCGCCATTCCAATTCAGTGCCAGTTACTAATTCAAATTTAACGTACAGGCAAATGAAATAACTACGGGTGCATTCCTTAAGTGTATAAACTAGGTGACATAAGCTGATACATGACAATAAACATATTATTATTTAAGCCTAAGCTGGTTGCGTGTATCATATATAAACTTATAAAATAAAATAGAAATACTAAATAAATATCTTATATGCTAGGACACATCACAACGATGATATTTTGCAGAATAAGTATATGTACATACTCGAAATTTGCGTATCGTTTCAAGTTAATTATATGTAACTCAGATGCGTCACATAACCAGACCTCACAACATATTTACAGGTCCCACAAACAGCTGAACAATTTTCACTTAACATGTGAAAAGTGGCACAAAATCATTACGCTTTAAAAAGAATGTAGCCATAGTTGACATAAAACAATGGAAACTCGCTTTAAAAATCGCCAGTAAATTGTTATTATCAAGGCAGAGAAACATCTGCAATTTGCTATTTCAGCACAAACGAGTTTCATTAAAATTGTACAGTTTGCTGTAGTAGTTTTTGAATAAAGTACATAAACGATTTGTGCTGGACTATTTGCATTTTTTCAGAGGAAATAATTTTGTGGCATTGTATGTAATGTATTTAACTATTAATCAGTTTCATCGCATAAATTAACTTTTTCTGGAGTGAAAATATAACAGCGAGAAAAATATCTTTTTAAATCACAATTTTGTTTTTTAGTGCATTTGGAGTGAAATATAGTAATATTACTTAGTATCTTCTGAAAACAGCAACACTCTGCTATCAAACGTTTTTTTTTTTTTTTGTTGTTGTTACGACCGTTTAGCATTCTTTACAGCACTTCACTTCTAAAGTTAGTCCGGGGGGAGGGGGATTATTGCCAGTGTCTAGACGTGTACATATTGCACGCTGTTATTCTCTCGCTGATGAGAAAAGGAGAGTACAAAATAATTAATATATAATCACAAATTATAAAGGATTATTTTTTGTAATCATGCGTATTCCATTTAACTATGCGTTTTGCTCTTCTTCCCTGTAGTTTACCATATCTTCCATTCAATACTGAATACTTCACTGGAATGTGATAAAGCACAACTCAACGTTTTACTCTTCTTCCCTGTAGTTTACCATATCTTCCATTCAATACTGAATACTTCACTGGAATGTGATAAAGCACAACTCAACGTTTTACTCTTCTTCCCTGTAGTTTACCATATCTTCCATTCAATACTGAATACCTTACTGGAATGTGATAAAGCACAACTCAACATTTTACTCTTCTTCCCTGTAGTTT
This sequence comes from Dryococelus australis, assembly GCA_029891345.1. NCBI lineage: Eukaryota > Metazoa > Arthropoda > Insecta > Phasmatodea > Phasmatidae > Dryococelus > Dryococelus australis. The sequence goes on from CM056996.1 coordinate 64,403,286, forward strand.
ACCATATCTTCCATTCAATACTGAATACCTTACTGGAATGTGATAAAGCACAACTCAACGTTTTACTCTTCTTCCCTGTAGTTTACCATATCTTCCATTCAATACTGAATACCTTAATGGAATGTGATAAAGCACAACTCAACGTTTTACTCTTCTTCCCTGTAGTTTACCATATCTTCCATTCAATACTGAATACCTTACTGGAATATGATAAAGCACAACTCAACGTTTTACTCTTCTTCCCTGTAGTTTACCATATCTTCCATTCAATACTGAATACCTTACTGGAATGTGATAAAGCACAACTCAGCGTTTTGCTCTTCTTCCCTGTAGTTTACCATATCTTCCATTCAATACTGAATACCTTACTGGAATGTGATAAAGCACAACTCAACGTTTTACTCTTCTTCCCTGTAGTTTACCATATCTTCCATTCAATACTGAATACCTTAATGGAATGTAATAAAGCACAACTCAACGTTTTACTCTTCTTCCCTGTAGTTTACCATATCTTCCATTCAATACTGAATACCTTACTGGAATGTGATAAAGCTCAACTCAACGTTTTCATTTTACAGCTGAGACACCAAGATTTAAATGGCACTATTTGAGTTTTTGCTATTTTCTTTGTCAATTTTGAGGAGGTCTCTCACTACGGTCACATTTATGGCTTGAACCTGTCTTTCTTTGCTCACCGGAATACTTTTTTTATATATTTATGTGTAAACGAAATGTTTTCCTTGGATGTAAATTGTTCTTTATAACTTTGATCTCACATATTTTGGGGACGTAAATGATAGAAGAGATTTGTTTGTTTCATAAAAACGCCTACCTATATTATCAAGACTGTTTTCAAAATTAAGGACGTGACAACACGACCTCATCCAGATCGAACCAACAAGGTTTTGATGACAGAATAACTAATTATATGCTATAAGTCTCAGATACCTTTTTTTACATTTTACTTATTAAATAAACACACTGTAAATTCTAAAATCTTAGTAAATTGGGAGAGTTCACAGTTGGTACTCGCAAATAATGTTTAAATTGTAAATTGCATTTTATAAACAACATTTATTATTTTCTTAACTTTAAAGTTTTGCAGAAAACTTTTTTCCCATACAACACTCGTGCAGATTTTTGTAAATACTATTTGTATTTGACAGATTTTTTTCTATTTAAGCAGCTTAGAAAATTCACTACAATTTTTTCGAGTAACGTCAGTTTGCAAGCACATCTTTTGAGATAGGCAGGCTAATTTGTTTGTTTGTTGATGATTTCTTGAGTGAAAACTCATCCGAATTGAGGCCAGTGTACTTAGAAGTAAAGTGGAGCGATACTGATCCAGGGATTCAGAAACAAAAGTCGCGTTTCGTCCGCCAGTGCTTCTTGGCTCACGATAGCCCGCGTATTCGTTGTGAAATGGATGAAGTCATAACGGAGTGCCACGTGATCAAAACGGATAGTCACATCCTCCCGATTGCTCTGATACTCAGTCAGTCATCGAATATTCCTATGCTTGTACCCAACAACTACGTTGGTCTGACTGAGGATAGTTTCGGGTAGCCTACAGAGAATGCTAAAATGAGGATTGTGACTCCCGGATCCCGCACATGTTGAGTGAGGTGAGTTGCTCGTGCCCATGCCTAGTGTGAGCGAGAACCACCAGGTGGCAGATGAGAGCCTATACTTCCTGCCAGACGGAAAGTTATATAATCTCGCGACGCAAAGAGTGCTGTTGTACAAGGTTCGCTACACCAGATATGATCTGTTTAGTAACCTCATTAGTGACGCGACTCTAATAATAAAGTTACCAAAACCCTTGCCTTGGTCACAGCTGTTGCAACTGCCAGAACACGAAGCAGAAATGTATTGTCTGAGATAAAAATAACACGCTGTCGACACGTTGCATATCTTGAAGATGGGGCAGCGGTAGTTTAGTGGCTAGGGCGCTCGCCTCCCACTAGGGCGATCCAGGGTCAATCCACGGCGGGTTCACTTCCGGATTTTCGTAAGTGGAAATCGTGCTGGGTGATGCCGCTTACCGGCGGGTTTTCTCGGGGTACTTTCGTTTCCCCCGCCCTTACATTTGGCGCCGCTCCATCCTAGGGTCTCATTTCAAGTTATGTCCGGGGATGACGGGCACCTACGGATCCCGGCTGGAAAGCCCGTCACTCGGCGGGTGTTGCCCCGCCCTGGGTTCACTCCCCACACGAGTCTGTTATATATATATATATATATATATATATATATATATATATATATATATATATCTTTAAGATGAAGTTGACAGGAATTTTGCCAAATTTTATTTGGGATACTTTTTCTTATGTATATTTTATCAAATGGCTGCCTGTGCTGACGTTATTGGCAGGGTACTAGCTTGTTGTGTAAACCTAGTTGTGGACTGTATATAAACGCCTGCTTAGTACAGGGTCAGGTAAAGTATTTGTACCCCATTCTTAAAACTTGACTTTCTACACAGAATGGGGCTGAATTCGACTGACAAACTTCATGAGGTGATTCCTTATGCAAAATCAAGCGGCAAATATACAGGACACTTTGTAACCAGACTAAATATTAAGGGCGTAATAACTCCCAGAAAATGGAGAGCTTGGAAAGTATTTTTGCGAAATATCGGAAACCAGGTGCGATGAAAGTACAATCTACCGAAAATTGTTTCATGTTATCGGGATCGTCAGCCTAAGAGCAAATTAACAATAATAACACTCCCCGTTACAAAAATAACAGGGGTGGCTACCCTTTTATTGCCGGCAACTTCGTTACCGTCGGGAATTATGCACGTTTGATGCGGGTTTATTGAGCAGTGTGACCTACGAAACAAAAATGGTTCCAGTGTTGCAACTGTCTAAGACCCACCGTTTTCGTTTAAAACGCAAACAAATATCCCGCTAGATTCTGCTGCCGCGATACAGTGCCTCGTACGTAGGCAATACGCATACATGCATGTATGGTACTCATTGATTGCAGTAGGTGTTAACCTTGTCCGCCACCATCGGCTGTAGTACTGCCTGCGTACTAGGCGCTGTATCACTGCAGCGGAATCTAGCGGAACATTTGTGTTCTTTCCAACGAAAACGGTGGATCCTAGGCAGTTGCAACAAGGGGACCATTTTTGTTTCGTAGGTCATACTTCTTAATAAACAAGTATCAAACGATCATAATTACCGACGGTAACGAATTTGCCAGCGATAAGAGGGTGGCCACCCCTGTTATATTCGTAACGGGGAGTGTTATTATTGTGACTTTGCTCTGAGGCTGAAGATCCCGATAACATAAAACAATGTTCCGCGTTTCTCAAAAATACTTTTCAAAATCTCAATTTTCGGGGAATTTTTACGCCCTTAATATTTAGTTTAGGTACAAAGTGTCCTATATATTTGCCACTTGATTTTGCATAAGAAATCACCTCACGAAGATGGTCGGTCGAAATCAGCCCCTTCCAGTATATACTGATCTCATTCATAAATAAGACCAATCTGCAAACGACCTCTATGACCACATTTGTTGTGTTGGGCCGGACTACAGATAATTTAGAAGAAGGGGGAGGGGGCGGTTAGATACAAAAATTCGCACGCCATGCAAATGTCTTCGTACTGCACGAAAGGTAACCGACAGTTTTCGGAAGTTGCGTACGAGACACTCGTATATTTTCAGTTAGACGGGGTGCCGAACTATGTAATTCTAAAGGTCACAGAGTAAACCCAGTTTAATTTGATATCACGGAAATGCGCTCTTGGAAAATTCAAAGCTAACTTTGTCGCCAGATGAAAGGAGTGAGCTGAAATAATGTTTGATACAAGAATACATTAAAGCCATTAACATTATTCTTGATACCACCACTAGGAAGAAATACTGAAATGTCTCAATTTGTTTGCAACATGATGCTATATCAACATAGTAGTCCACGAAAACGAGTTTCCGTGACTAATGCAGCCTAATAACACAACAGTTTAAAAATTATATTTCAAGTAATTGTTCAAACAAACAACATGTAAAGTCGATTTTATACTTGTTCTACCACCTTCCATAAAATATGTTTCAAGCAAACGAAGCATTTTTTTAATGCAATTGTTTTTCAATTATTTCCGGGAAAAGAATCTGTATTTAAATGAATAACCTCTCCCTATATCACGAACTTAATCACTTTTCAGCATTTAAGGACACAGTCAATGCGGCACCTACCATGCAATCTTAACACAAAGGTCACATAAACGGTTTTGCTTGCTCAAAAGCTAGACCAAAGGACAGGCAGGCAGCTGAAATGCATTAGGGTACATATCTGAGGGTTAATTCTCATCCCACGGTTATGAAAATTAATATTGTGAGGATGCCGAAAGAGTAGAAAATGGCGACGAAGTGCTACATCCCAATCTCAGTGAAATAGTGGAAGCTATATGGCAAATAAGAAAAGGAAAAATCATAGGTATAGATGATATAGCAGCAGAATTATTCAAATATGGGGAAATTGTACTTGCTGAGGAAATGCACGCATTAATTTTACACACTCGATGTTCAAAAGTTCCATCACCAAACTTCGAGAGATGATGGAGAAACCCAGAACAAATAGGTTTTGTTGATCAACCATGAGGCAGAAACTCATACAGAGTATGTACTGATGAGGCGCAGGTAAAGTACGAGGGCCAAGGAAGTTAGTGGGTGTGATTTAGAATAAAACAATATTAAATGTTGGGGATTTTTTTATTAGAACGAACAACGTTACAGCAAATACTCAAAGTGACCACCATTAACCTCATTGCAAAGCCAGTAGCATCGCAGTAGAGACCCGTGTTCGTTAGAAAATGTGGTGCGTGTCTTGTATGATGGCGGGCACTGCATAAATTCGTACAAGTTCCATCTCCGAGTCAACAGAAGTTGAATACACTAAGTCTTTCATGTATCCCCTCAGGAAGAAGTCCAATGGGGTGAACTCTATAGATCTTGCAGGCCAATTTACAGATCCTACCCAGCCAATTCACCGAAAGCAGTAAGTGTTCATGATTACTGCACGGTCGGATATCTACAGGTGCCTCCTCCAATAACGTCTGCAGGTGAACTTGCAAAAGCAGTCTGTACATTGGCCAAGTGAGTCGGGATGGCCACATGTAAGGATTAATTAAATAGTCGCCCATGATACCAGCCTAAAAGTTCATTCCAAAACGTACCTGATGGCTCAGATAACTTTACGATGTGGATTTTCGTCCCCTCATACATGAGAGTTGTGTGCATTGCGTGCATTGTACATACCGTCGCGAGTTAATTGAGCCTCATCTGTAAACAGCACACATTCTGGAAACTGTGAGTCTTCATTGAAATGTTGCAGAAACCAACGTACAAACTCCAAACAAAATGGATAGTCATCTGACCCATGACCTGGTATGTTGCCAACAGTCATGCCACGGCCGTACCTGTCGTCATCCGATCACCTCAGTTACGCAACATTGGATGTAGTACTTGGATAGGTGACTGGTTGGGCGCAACACGTGCCATTGGCTTCTCTCCATTCACTGTACTCGCATTTGCGGTCGCATTTTGTTGCTACTAAATATAGTAATCCCCAACATGTAATATTGTTATATTCTCAATCACATCCACTAAATTCCTCGACCCTCGTACTTTACCTGCACATGCTCAGTACTTACTCCTTCTAAGTTTCCGTCACATGATTAATAAACAGTACCTATTACTCGGGGGCTTCTCCATTATCCCTAGAAGTTTGGTGATGAAATTTTTGAACATCCGGTATATGGACAGAAGAGAAGCTGTCAGGTGAATTGCATGAAGTTATTATTGTTTCGATCCATGAGAAAGGTACGATAACGAACGATAGGAAAGGAGGGCTTGGTAAAATATACTGAAATATAGCCTATATGAAGTAGGGCAAAGTGTAAGACTTAGAGTTAACATTACAAATACAAAATTTATGATGATAGTAATGAAAAATAACAGCATAGCCCAAGCGTAAACGTTAATGGAACAGCTTTTGATTGTGTACAGGAATTTACGTATTTGGGGACGATCCTGACTGATAGAAATTAAGTTAGTAAATAAATCGAAACAAGAAATAATGAAGGAAATACAAGTGCAATAGCTTTGTATAAGATAAAAATAAATACAAGTCGTTTTCGAAGATTGAAACTTAGAAAATTTAGTACTATTATAGGACTAGTAGTAGCATATGGGCGTGAAGCGTGGACGATGACACTGCAGCACCAATGGAAACTGTTAAGTTTTGAGAATATAATTTTTAAAAAATATGTGGTCAACGTAGGGATAGTATAAGTGGTGAGTGCAGATGTAGGACCTCAAGAGAATTGAGAGAGTTTACAAAAAAAAAATCATTACCAGTTACGTTAGGTCACGCAGAACATCATGGGCTGGACGAGACATGTGGCACGATCAGATCAGACTCGTCCCATGAAGAGAATTTGTGATGGAATTCCAGTTGAAATAATACTTCCAGGAAAATCAAGGTAACGGTGGAAGGATTATGTAGTGAGAAACCTGTCAGAACTTTGAATACACCATGATTGGGAGAATATGACTCAAGATCGAAAAAAAAATGGCGAGGTATTGTTGAGGAGGTCAAAACATTACCAATGTTGCTGGGCAATCGGAAGTAAGTAAGTGATATTCTGAGCAGCGAGCAAAAAACACTCACGGGAGATAGAGACTTGTTGATCTATTGTATTGTGACAGCCTACGGTTGGGCGTAAATTATGTATAGCAAATCATAATGAAATATGTTCAGTTAAAATTTCATGTGTTTACTCAAAATATCAGCAGTTTTGACATTTGTTCGAGCGAGTGGTATTTTTTTTAAACATGGGGAGGCATCATGCAGAAAATTATCTGACCAGCATGATTTTAGACGTTATGATTTTAGATGGTATGCTTAACTCATGGCAATAACTAGGCTACTGGGGTTTTCAGAAAATCTGACTAAGAAAGGAAATTAATGTTTTCAGTCTAACCTGTAATTCTTCAAAGTAATTATGCTGAATCAAGTGACAGTACTGATATTTTAAAACAAATTTCAAACATAAATGCCGTCCAGTTGTTCCCCTTTTATTCATTTTTTTAATGCCATAGATTTAAAAAAAACCTACAGTCCGAACAGAAGAGAACTAGGTTTTTTGAACTGATGTCTACATTGAGAGGTTTTAGTTTCCATTACAAGGTGTGTGTGTGTTGTGTATATATAATATATATATATATATATATATATATATATATTATATTATATATATATATATATAGACACACACAAGGTCTATTAGAAACATGTTGTTTTCGTGCTTCATTTGTGCAAGCTGTGTAATATTAGAGTACGTATTTCGATTTAGGTCGTATTTGTGTTAACAATTCTTATTAATTGAAACCGTAATATATTCGCCACATACAAATCGTGACTGAGTACTTAATTACCAGACGTAATGTTAAGAGTTATGTCACTCTGAAATCTTCGCAACATTTAAAATTACGGACAAAGTAGAACTATGGAAGTAAGATATCATGAAATGGCTTATAAAAAAGATTTAATGCGATCCATACTAGATTATTAGATTTAATTTGAGCCACACTTCTTGGCGCCAGCTTAAAAATTCATTATCCAGAAAAAACATGATCGCTTGTTTGATAATAGGACATGCATGATATAAATAATTTGTTATTTTTCAATTGACAGATGATCTCAGGTATGTTTCAATATTTACTTAACATTACAATATTCCTGCGCATTATAAGGTACAATCCAGTACACCAGTATGTTACTCACCGAGGATAACTAGCTGAGTTTCCTTTTATGCACTCATGGTGAAACACAACATTAATAATAGGACTGGTGAGAAGATTGGTATAAAGAAACTGCACCAGTCTATTTGCCTGGAAAAGAAACACAAATGAAGTAAAGATCTAGTAAGGAAGTTAAGTAAAATATCTCAATGTATCAGTTCACTTTGGAAGTTAACAAATCGTGTGGCGTTTGATTTTCTTTAAGCGTTTATATAATTCTTTACATTTCGTCTCTTTTAAATCCAGACAAGTAGCCAATCATGACACGACAGTGGGTAAATGTCGTTGGCGAGTAAATGGTACTAAGAGTCATCAAGTATATTAAAAACACAGATGTGTTAAATACGATACGAATTGTGTTTGTGGATCTAATGCGCAATTACACGATTCATTGTAAGAATACGCCACCCTTAGAGAATGACGTGACAAATACTGGCTAAGTCAAGTTAGGTTTCTTTCACAACTGTATGCAAAATGGTCTGGTTTTTTACTAGTTTTTATCGGCAGGACTTGCAAATTATCATCTGAATATAGAATAGTAAATATTATAGTATAATTGAACGGGTCGACTGGGAAGGTCATGTCAAGAAATTTCGCCAGTATTTGAAGTGTAAAAGGGGCGGAAACCATTGGGGAACGTCTATTCTCCATGCAGCCGGCGGGGAATGGTGCCACGACTCCGAATGCGAATACAGCGGGTTGCTGTGTGATCACACTCGCTAATTTTATCATGCAAGTAAAACATCGTCCAGCACGATGACATGTATGGGCAAGATACAACAAATGAACGTTTGCCCACTGTATATCCTGAACATTGCGAACGCCTCACTGATGTGTTGATCAGTGAACTTTGACGAAAACCAGCGGCCAGTTACTGTCAAAATAAAAACTACGCTTTTTCATCGTTGCATTATGGATATGCTTGGATTTAATTGTTTGGAAAGGATACATTTTTAAAACAGTATTGTGTATATAAATACATGCATTAGCATACATAATTCATTCGTTCTCATATATTCACCACAAGACAATCTCTTTCAAATATTTATTCACTTTACTAATTCTCTACAAAAAAAAAGTCTCTTTTAATAACAAAATCCTAATTATAAACACGACCATAGACAACAATACTCGTTCATCCGAATACTTCATACAATTAAAGATTTGTATGCCACATGTGCGTCGGTCTACTAGTTTTCTGTGCGCGGTTTCTCGCACGTGTACAATACGAAGCAGCAACTAATTTACTTTGTCAAAGGACTTCTTTACACGCTACAGAAGTAGTTGATAGGCCAGGATGGTAGACGCTGTTGTAGAGTTCCACAGAGTATGAACCGCATTATCCATTTTTACAACTTTATCCACAGAGTTTTTGGACTCCATTTCTACAACTTCTAAGGATAATTTCAATGATTAGTTATATTTTCACATAGTTAACGTCACTCAATCTTCGTAACATCTTATTATATGTTTTTTAATATACGTACTTGGATTCACTTCAGAGCTACAGATAAACTGATTTTTTTCTTTTGAGCATTTCTAGTTGTAATGCTTTTGGGAGATATTAAAGTCACGTTAATCAATATTTTAGTGAGTGAAAAGCTTATATTTGATGGAATACCAAAAGTAGATCGCCTCGCCATTGTTATAACATTTGTCAACACAAAGATAGTTACTTTGCAGCTGGTCGGCGGGTTTCCTCGTGGAACTCCCGTTTCCCCCGTCCCTTCATTTCGGTGCTGCTCCATAATCATCACACTTCACGCCCATCGCCTATTAAGACCTCGTTGTAACGGGCTGTCCGAACTTCTCCTCTCCACATTGTGTTATAATCTTAAAATCTACTAATCCATACGTTTCAGAGTAAATAAAAGCATTGCCTGGCAAGATAGTAACACTTATTATACGTTTCTTATCACAAAAATACACTTTGTAATAGCGCATCTATAAGTACGTGTAACTTTGACTGCAATATTAAATTCACGTGATGGTTTGTATGCACCGTACATTGTACACGGACCTCCACAATCTAGCGATAGTTGGATAATTGGAGTTTTTCACTTAAAGAGTGCTAAGTGTTCAAAGTAAACTATGCATAATCAAAAGTGTAATGCGTCCGTCGCTGTATTTATATAGTTCTGAACAACAACAAAATGGTACTACAACGCTTTGAAAAAGTTCGAGATAGATTCGTAGTATTAAAAAATTACTTTCTAATCTTCGCTGCACGGTAGTTCGGTGGTTATCAGTATTTTCTCACACTCTTTCTTACACGTGAAGGTAAATATGGCCGCAATGCTTTGCTTGAAGTTTTAAGAGAGAAGGTGTTTTAAATAATTTTCCTTGTGGCTACCTTTACGGAAATAACAGTAAAATATTTCTAAGTATTCTCTCTAAGAAATTATTCGGAAATTTACTATACCAGTGTATACGCTTAGTGAGAAAGCAGGAATGGTAATAATGTTTACCTTATACATTCATTGTAGCGTTCTAACATTTGCTCAGGAAACAGTCAAACACACAGGGAAGTTCCCAACTTTGTATAGTAGCGATGCTAAACATTCCTATACCTGCAGTTTGATGTGTGGTATTATTACCGTACAGTGTATAGGTTAAAAACTTCCATTACAGTTCAGGAAGTTAACCAGAAAAAAATCATCGTTCACGGTAAAGTGAGCACATTAAAGACCCTGGTTACTCTTTTCCTATCACCCATTTTTTATCCTTCCATTACTTTTTAAAATAAATATTGCCATGTAAGTAACAAACACTGTATATATTTCACCGAACTCGAACGTTTATGTCTAATGCTGCAATAGAAAATCTTTATTGACTATTATTTTTAATGAGAGGGCTTCCAAAAGTGCTCACTTTAACGTGACTAGCATATAAAGTGAAACCTTGGTAATAACGAATGGTTCTTCTGAAGACCACAGAAGGTTGTAAAGTGACTAATTGTAGTGTGCAAATCATACCCGTGATGATGTCTCTCCGTAATGGTACCGATCCTTTCGTAGCCACATTCGTGTATGGTTCCGGGTGTTACAAACAAGAATAGTTTTATGATATATTATCTGCTTCAGCTGTAACGGCACTTACTTAGTTATCACAACCTCCCCTTTTGAAGAAATGCTTCGTTTTCGCGTCAGAATTTCGGATTCATAGAAAATTCTACATTTTACGAGCCGTCAAATATTTTTGTGTGTGATTTTAATTGTGTGTTGCCTGCTTGTTCTAAAAAGTCGAGAGCATATTTTTATTTTATTGATAAGTCCTCGACTTTTTACAACGAGTAGATAACACACGATTGAAATCGCGTACAAAAATATTTGACGACTCGTAAAAATGTAAAATTTCTATAATTGTACATTATCAGTAATTACTGTGAATCCGAAATTATGACGCGAAAACGAATAATTTCTGCAAAAGGGGCGAAGCCGATCCTTAAAGCGGTATTCACAACAGAGCGGCGCGTCACCTCGAGCATCAGCCAATCAGAGCCGTGACGTTAGCGTCGAGCGTCGAGGACTTTGCACGAGTGACGAGACAAATTAAAATATACATAACAAACGGTTTGCAGAAATACTAATTGGAGTCCAAATTTATATAAATTTTACTTACACTCAGGAAAACAAAACTATGTTTTCCGATTCCTGAAAAGCAGTTCACGTTCTACAGCACCATTTCGAATTTTAATATAATACTTTTATCAAAGAAAAGTGAAAATAACAATTTTACTAACTAAATGGCAAACAAATCCACTTTATTTCGTTCGTTTTTAGCATTTCATTGCAAGCTTCCTTGCAGGATAACAGATGGCAGCACGGTCTATGTCGCCGGCGGCCGGCGTCAGAACATCGCTCTATTGTGAAGAAGCGAATAACGCTCGTCGCTGGCGGCGAGCGTCGGACGCGACGCGCCGCATCGCGACGCTCTACTGTGAATGCCGCTTAAGGCTATGTGTGCGGCCATAGTAATATGAAACATTCATATCCTATACTAGCAACCCGGTTCACTAATAAAATACCCACAGCGAAGAATGCTGGGCATTAAAATTTCTCCAAAAATAACCTTCGTGGTTGTTATGTACGCTGTTGTGTACATTGTGTCTGAATATGTCAGAGAGAGAGGCCATTAGAAAATAGAAGATTTCTTTAATAATATATTACGGGTTCTAATTCCATGTTTGGAAGCGGGGCTCAAAAAAATACAGCTCAGAGTCACGTTAAACATTGCAGATTTATCTATGCCTATGAAAACATACAGCAACAGGCGATAACGATAAAGTTGTTGCTCCGCTGTTCAAATCCACGTGCGCCGTTTAAAATTTACGTGTCATATTTTTACATTGCAAACCAGTGGACTTATTAACGTGGAAAATACTGTCAACGACGATGTGATAAATCGCATTTAGAATAAAATAACAAGTTATTGTATGCTGTGAGTACCACATGTTAATATAATCTATTTGCGGTTTCTTCTCACTCTTTGTATCAGACATTTGAATAATCACCGTGTTTTCTAAATGTGTGAAGTATCACAAGCATTAAAAATATTTCATTTTTATTCAATTGAACATTTACTTATATTTGATCCATATATTATATTATTCCATTTATAATTAGTATGAATAAAAACGGGGAGAAAATAAGTTTGTAGGCAATGCCTAGTGAGAAATAGTTCTTATATAAAATATTATTACGCTGAGTGCGCACGAATGCAGTGCACTGTCCCTTTGGTGTAGTTTTATACACTCGGTTAAATTTTGTTTGCAAGGGGTGGATGGATATCCTGGAAGTAGATCTTTAGCAGATCTTCAGAAAAGTTAGAAAGTAACCGTGAATGGACATGGACACGCAGGGAAAAAAGAAGATAAATATATTATATCCGACGAAAATAAAATAATTTTCTTTTATTGTATGCATAGTTCATTTCAAGTCTATAATAACAACCAAATTAAAGATGACGTTACGAATAAAATTGGAACAATTTTTTTTTCCCCAAAGCTATTGTATATAAATACACTACAAAGTTACATTCATTCATTTACAGCCTCGCACGGAGAGGGGTAGGAAAAAAAAGGGGGGGTAGTAACAAACCGTGACGTATAGAAAAGTCTTTCGGAAATACTTTCTGCGAGTTAACAACTGGACATAGCTTTTCAGTCGCCCGAGATTGTAGTACTCATGTTATGCCAAACTGATCTAGACAAGCAGCCAGAGTGTTTGAAATCGTATTAGCGTGTCGTTTTTGCACGCGATTGTAGCTTTCGGTGTCTTTATCTCCGACTGGAATCGGCGTGGCTGTGCTTATTCAAAAAGGAGCCGCGCCATGCTGACGAGGGACAGTGGCCGCAGGTTCTCAACTCGGCGCCTGGACCACACGCGCAGGGGGAGAGGGCAAAACAACTCAGGGGCTGGACTTAACTGATTTACTGGCGGGGGTTGGTGTCCCAGGGCTGTCAGAACCTACCCCTTACCCGTCCCACTCCAGGGAAGTGACATGGACAAACTGCGGCAGAGTCCAGCCACTTCCCACTCATGTTTGCCGACAACCGGAGGCCGGAGACTTCTGGACACGCAGGCGGCTGCCATGACTCCACGCCCACAAGCAGCCGACAAAGGGGAAGACGCGCTGGCGCTGTTAAGACAGACAGCCACCTTTTTCTCAAGATTACAAAGCGTGGGAAATAAACTTTTCAGATTGGTCACGGCGACTCGCGTTCTATGGGCCTTCCGCGACTTTTTCGGCAGCGAGGACCAAAAGAAAGGGCCCGTCGAAGACACGCTGCATAATTCGCCACACGTTGTCCACTAAGGGTGATTGAGGAGATAGCTGGCTCACCTATCCAGAGGCGGAACTTAAAGAAACGTCTCTTTTGCGGGGCCGGCGAAACAACTGAAATGGCTGCAGTCGACGCTTTTCAAATTCCTCTTAAGCTAGATCTACAATAGAAAAAAAATCGTTAAATTATGCGTTATTTCGTGTACACAGGAACTGAAAGTGTGTTATCTTATGTAGTGGTATACAGTGGAACTTAGGAGGTCGTGTGAGTTTTCGGGATTTCCTTAAAACTGGTATTTACAATAATGTAAGTATAAAAAATTAAAAACGCTTGTATGTGTACATGTTTACGATTATATTTGTTCACAAAGATAAGCTTCTCTAACAGAAAACGTCTGCTTTGAAGTAAGATCTGCTTATGGTTGTAATATACGACGTTAAGTTAGAAAAAAAGTAAACATAACAGGCTTGTCACCTGTTTCTATTGACTGGAATTAAGATTTAGATATTAATTAGACACAGCAAATACAGGAGACGTGAGATCGTCCACGGAACCTCGTATGGCGCTAACCATATACGAAGTGAGGGTACACTCGAAGAGGAGACTCGTCTTTGTCCATTGGCTAACTACCGCTTGTTAACTACTTCTCCATCAGAACCCCTTCTTCACTACTGTCTGCCCTAAATATTACACTCGCACATACAGTTCAAGATTTTTCTCACGGTTATATTATTCATAGTAGCGCTGTTGTTCGTTACAGAAAATGTCTTGAGGTCGAATCGGCGTAGTTGTGTAGTGCATGGAGAAGTCAACGCCAAAAGAAATAAGTAATGTAACATTTTTATAAGTTACTGATATCATTTTTATTTTACTTCATACCGTCAAGCGAATACAGAAAAAAATGAATATTACGTTTTCGCCGTCGAAATCGTTTATGGCCATACTACAACGACACGAAAGCGGAAGAAAGAAACACGAAACACATAATGGTAGGAAATTGTGTATTAGGATGAAATAAAGGCTGTTCTACACTAGGTCATTCAGAAAAGCGTCTTTCAGCCAGTCAAATGCGGAAATATAATGCACATGTCGCATAAAATTACAATTTTAAAAACTTATATTTAATAACATTTTTTAACAATTAAAATAGCAGCAAGAATAAACCAAAACCGTTTTCTTTAAAGACGTTATTCGCCACAAAAATTAAATTTTATAGCAGTAAGGTTATGGTATAACTTATCGCTTCCTTTTTTTTTTCCTACCGTATGTATACATCACCTTGATTAGGGCCATCAATGGAAAACGAGATATTTATCTGTTTTAAAATAGCGTTGCTTCAAGCTCGGAACTAGGCGATTTTGTTGTAATTAAATTTTTAAAAAGAAGTTATCAGGTATGCTGGCTCGGAATTAGGGGATTTTATTGTATGTACATGATAAAATGAAGAAGTTATAATGTATGTTGCCTTGATAAATAATTAGGTTGTTTTGTTCAACGTGTTCTGTACCGAATTAATTTATAAGCACAAGTGTTGCAATCGTGGCATTTCTTACGTACACTGTACTAGCGTCGAGCGTGCTTCTCATAACCAGTGAACGTACCGTGTTTTAATTGATGCAAGTATCAACATTCACAAATTAGAGGAGCAGAAACTTCAACAAATCAGATTACTCATGAGGACGACGATCAAAACACAGGTCAGTGATGCCTTGTTGTACAGCGCCAACCGTTATCCTTCCTTCATATGCAATGTGTCCTCAATCGTGGACACAGGAACTGAACTGCTCGAACTGAAATTTTTATAATTTAAATTTATGTTGCATTTAAAATGAAATTAAGTGGTTTTGTTAGACAAGAATTATTTCAAGATTTCGATGAGAGACTTTGACATTAGGCCTACTATAACTATATGGGGAAAATGTATTGTTCCAGACATATTTGAGAAAAAACTCTGCCTCAAAATCTGAATTGTGTAAATATTCTAAAAATGAACAATCTGACTATTTGAAGAAATACATGCAGCTTTTAAATCTTGATTACTTATTTAGGTTTAAATGAAAAATTTGAGCGTTTGATAAAATTCGTAATTCCAAATGTGAATCGAGTACACATTGCAAAAATGAACAACTAAAAGTTTTTTATAATAAGATTGGTTTGAAAGCTAAGTTCATTAATGTTAAAAATATAAAGAGTCTCAGCATTTGGTAAACGGTATTCCCCTAAAATCTGAATTACATGTTTACATAAAAAATAGAATTTACATAATTACGATTCAGGTATAAAATTTATATCGGCACATTAATATAATTAAAATTACTATCTTATATTTAGTTTTGAAACGTGAGTTAAGAGTACATTAAAATTATTCATATTATTATATTATCCAATATGCTTGAAATCTGAACCGAGCGAAACGTATGTTACGAATAACGTCTTTGATAGTAAATAGAAATTATCTTAGTATCCGAGAAAATTCCGACTCAAGAAAACCAAATAACATATAAAAATTAACTTGTGTCAGAGGATCAAAGGCAACATTAAATATTTAAACTACGAGCGAAATTTAGCTTTTTTGAAAATGGACCACAATATAACTCAGTGTAGTTGTGAAACGATTTAGTCACTGAAAATAAGTACCTACTCAATATAAAATAAACTTATTATCACATAAATTTAAATTTTTGTAATCCTTTTAGTTTACACGATAACGTTGAAAAACAAAAACACGAAATTTTTAAAACAAAATATAGATGCATGTTCATAAACTTGTTTGTTTCCGGTGATGTAGTTAATTTCAATCATTTTCAACCAATAGAATACAAATAATATATTTAACTGGCAAATTAACAACTGGGAAGAGAAATCAATAATATTTGTTTAACAAGGGCTTAAAATAGTTTTTAGACTATTCTTTCTGCAGGAAAGAAAGTCACATGAGATTACTTTCCTGTGTGTGTGTATGTCTCCCCCTCCTTTTTTTAAATTTCAAATTTTTTAATAATTTGTCAGAAACAGAGATTATGACACGAAACGTCTGCAAAAGAGGTAAATCCGAGCCTTTAGGCCGGAAGCACACGGCTAGCTCCACGGGCAGGGTTCGGCCCGTCCACTTTTGATGATACATGGAGAGGCATTGGTCAGCACACACCGGCACGGGCCGGGCCCGGCACGGTGCAAGGCTTAAGGCCATTGGTGCATGAAAGCATTATATATGTATATATAATGTTATAACTTGTTTCACAACGGATTTATTTTTTTTTTAGAATTTTTGGCTCGACAAGACGTAAATAACAACTTTTACTACCTACTTACATTGTTACAAATTCACTATGTTCGTTATTCTCGGGGCACTGATTGCAGATAAGCAAACAAAAATTCTGTCTATTCTTCCATCAGTGCTCCGAGAATAATGACGGCAGTGAATATCTAACTACGTAAGAAGGTGCTAAAAGTTGTTATTGGCATCTTGCAGAGCCAAAAAATTTCGGCAAACCTTTTAGAAAACAAATTATGACAAAAAATTATACAAATATACTGCTTTCATGCACCAATTGCCTTGAACGGAGCCGGCTGGGGGTTTTCCGGTGGCGTGTGTTCCCCGTCTTTATTAGTCCGCGTCTATGCTTCCACACATGGCGACGTTCCAAATACTGCCTGTCCATTACGCTCGGGTCGCCGTACAAGCGACGAGCCAGACCCCACGGACGGACGTAGAGAAAAGTGAAAGCAATTAGGCAACAAGCCGCGCCGGAAACAGTGACGACACGACGCAGTGCCTCGAGTTGCGATAGCGAGCAGCGGGCGTGTCCCAGGAAAACCCGGACGATCTGTTAGGTCGGGAATACACGGCACCGGGATAACGCCCGGAGCTCGCCGTGTGTTCCCGGCCTAAAGCGTGGGTTCCACTACAACAGCGCGATACGTTGGGCTGCGACGAGCTCTGCTTGCTGTTTCGCAACTAAGCGACGATCTGTCGGCGACGGACGCCGTCTCAGATGGTGCTGCTATCCAGTTTAAGGGTGGATCAGTCCCCGCCATCTTGGATTTCCACTATTTTTTTGTCATAAGCTCCATTTAAGAACATTTAATGAAATTTTTCGCACGACATGACGTAAATAATAGCTCCTTAAGTTTAATCAACATTTTACATTTCTATACATTTTTTTATTTTTTCACTAGTGATTGAAGACAAGAAACGAATTTTATTTTTTTGCTTTCGGATACAGAAATGGACCTGGAAACAATAGTCATGCTTTAATGTAATGCCCTACGCTTTGTCGAAGCCCAAAATAAAATGTAAAATCTGTGATGCAATTTACGAAGAAAATTCCGAAAATCCAAGATGGCGGGGACTGATTTCCCTTAAGGGTGGAAATTACATTTTCAGAGCTCACGAATGTAACAAAAGACGCGCTCAAAAAGTTGAAAGTCCTCGAGTCACGGCATAAAATCTGTGTTATTTCATGTGAGACTATCTTACAAAATGGAGGAGAAATGAGGCTTTACAGAGAAAATTTTGATGTATATAACTGATACTATAAGCATACAAATTTAAGTTGGAGAATTTAAGTTTTTTGCTGTTTCGTAGATAACAAATTTTGAGCTGAAATGTTTATATCGCCACCATTTTGAAAATATGTGTGTCTGACCCTCTAGAAGTTTATCAGTTTACATGGCCTGCCATAGTGCTACTTGTTTGCCAAATTTAGTAGAAATCAGTGTTTTTTTTTGGAGATCGAAATCATACTATTTTACAAAATGGCAGAGAAAAGAGATTTTGTCTGCACAAATTTGATGGTTGTACTATATACAGCCTGCATAAAAAGTTTTATAGGAATTAATTTCATGGTTTTGACGATAACATACAAAACTAAAACAGCTATCTGTCCGCCATTTTGAAACTAAGTGTCTGACATACCTAAATCATGTCACATGACATTAACTTGTTTGCCATGTTTGGCAGGAGTCGATCAAATGTTTCCCGAGATATAACAAAAGATGATTTATTCGTGCGGCACTATCTTACAAAATGGAGGACAAAATAGTCTCCGTTTTCAAAATTGTGACCATCTAGATATTTTAGCATAATACCTATGCTATATTTTCGAAACCATTTAACTAATTCCAACTTAACGTTGCGTGCTGGGAGTAATATAACAAATACCAAATATGTCTGCCTCTTATGTCCTCCATTTTGAAAGATAGCGCCACACCAATGAACAAAGTTAGTACGTCATTTCGAGAAACAATTTTCCCATTCCTACCAAATATGGCAAACAAGTAGTACTGTGGTAGGTAATGTTAACTTACATGTTTTAGATATGTGAGACACTATTACAACAACCAAATATATACACACAACATCTCTTATGTCCTCCATTTTGAAAGATAGCGCCACACCAATGAACAAAGTTAGTACGTCATCTCGAGAAACAATTTTCCCATTCCTACCAAATATGGTAAACAAGTAGTACTGTGGTAGGTAATGTTAACTTACATGTTTTAGATATGTGAGACATTATTACAACAACCAAATATATACACACAATATCTCTTTTGTCCGCAATTTTGTGAAATAATATCACTTGACCAATTGCAATTATGTGATCTCCCGTAAAGACAACTGATTTGTACCAAATTTGTACCAATTTGCACTATGGCAGGCTATGTAAACTTATAAATTTTAAGTGGGTCAGACATACATCTTTTAAAAATAGCGATCATGTAAACATTTCAGCTTCGAAAGTTTTATCTATGATAATGCAAAACAAATTTCAACTTAACGTTGTATGCTGACAGTACAAGTTGTGTCCATCAAAATTGTGTATGGAAAGCCTTATTTCTCCGCCATTTTGTAAGATAGTCCCGCATGAAATAATATAGATTTATGCCATGTCTCGGGAAACAATCAACCGATTTCTTTCAAATTTGTCGAAGAAGTTGTATTATGGTAGGCTATATTAATTTATATGTTTTAAGTATGTAAGTCTCTTATTTTCTAAATGGTGCGTATACAAACATTTTGCTCAGTGTACTATATTTACTAAACTATGTAACAGATTTCAATTTTACTATGAATATTTTATCTATGGCAATAATCGAATGAGCTAATATACAAACTTTTTGTCCTCCATTTATGAAGATCGTCACATTATCAATAAAGTTTTTAAGCCATATCTCGAGGACCAATCAACCTATATGCACGCAGAGATCCACCTTTACATTATTTAAATGTGTTCAAACATCGATTTTAAAAATTCAACAATTTCAATCAAACTTATTATGAAATTTTATATTACAACAACCATTGTGTACAGAGCCTCTTTTTAAGCAATTTTATAAGATAGTCCCATTTAAGAAAATAATGTTTACTATGCGCCATATCTCGGAGACCAATCAACCCATTTCTATCAAATTTTTCACACAAGTAATGTTGTGGTAGGTCATGTAAACTTATGTGCTTTAGTGGCTCGGACTCTTTTTTTCAAAATGATGGCTGAATAAATATTTCGGGATTGTGAGCCATATCATTGAAAGCATTAGACTGATTACATCCGAAGTTGATGTTCCGAATCCTACCTCCATGATGCAGTTGATTGCAAATTAGTTTAACTTTACGAGTTTTTCTGAACTAGAATCCCGGGTAGGTCACTCGTGCATTTTAATTGTCTTTGTACTGTTTCACATGTTTCTGGTTTCATCTATTGTAATATTACTGTCAATGAGACGTTAATGCCTATCTAATATCTAAGCTTTCGAGAACTTAACATAAAAATTTATTTGCACTCTTGTAGAGGAAAGCAGGCTCATTATTCATCATTAACTTCTTGTATAATCTGGTATTCTTATTTACTGTGGTTAATTTCTTCACTTGACTGCGCAATAACATTTTCACTTTCTCTCTCGCCCATCCTATCTATCAATTTATATTTAATACAGTTGTCATAGTTTTATGGCTTCTTTGTTTTACTAGCCGTTAATTGAGGAGTAAACAGTATCTTTATTGTGACAGCTGTGTGTGCACACTAATATGTATCTGTACTTGTTATTGTCTATTCGCAGTTTCTTCACATTTTTAAAATCAAACCTTTGGAAAAACATTTAATGTACTGTGTGGTTGGTTGTTTCTTAAATATATCACGTATCAAAAGCATAATATAATTTTTTTAACATAAAATTGTCTTATTTTTGGTTAAACTGAAATTTTGCATATATTTTATCTATAAATTACGATATATTCATTTATAACTATTATCAATAAAGATAGGAGAAAATATGCGTGTGTTGGTAATCCCTGGTAAGAAATAGTTAATGTGCAAAATATTATCACGCTCAGTGCATACGAATGCAGTGCGTTGGCTCTCTTGTGTCATTTCCAAGATTTTTTACAAGAGGTGGAGGAAAATGCTGGAAGTAGAACTTCGGAAGGCTTCGGAAAAGTAGGAAGTAACCTTTGAATGGAGTATGCAAACAGTCCTTTGCAAACGAAGTAGTTGGCAAAGAATTTTTGTAACATTGTATATTTAACACACGTTATTTTAGAAAACATACAAAATTATTTATGCAGATCAATGGTTTATAATAAACTTGAAGTCTACTTTACTCGCTTGTTAAAATTCAACATTAGTTCTACACGTCCCACACTACGGTATGTCAATGTTGTTCTAATTTATTTTTAGTATTGACAAATAGTATCTTTGGTGACTATTTTCCAAACAAGTCTTCATACAAATATAGACAAACAATATAGCGTGGACAAGTGTGCTCCGTACAATCCGGACGCAATAGCGGATAACATAATTCACAATAGTATAGGCAGTTCACGGTAAAATGAGCACTTTTGAAAGCCCTGCTTAAGATCTACTTGCATGTACGTCTTGTCTTCTTCCGCCTTATGTAAAATTAACATTGCCATGGGCCTCATCACTTCATTCGAGCGTCCGTCAAGTGCAAGTGTAAAATATTTATAAAAGTAAATATTTTACAAATGTTTTTCTATCCTCACTCTTATATGCATCAGAAAAAAATTAAGTGAAATAAAATATTTCAGTATTCACAAATGTCTACTTAACACATGTAATTTGACGTTAACGCATGGAACTACTTTCTCTCCAACGTTGCCAACTTTACTGGGCGCGTGACAGTGAATGTGTCCGTTAGAATATACACAGGAAGGGAGTGGTAGCGATATTTTTCAGAGGTTTGTTTAAAAAATGCTCACTTTACGGAGAACAGCCTTTGACTTGTAACTGAGATGAAGCTAACGGGGGCAAGCAGTCTGTCCACGGCGGATGAATTATGAAACGACGAAGAGACTCGCTCTCACCCTGCTTGGTATTCGGGTTAGCGCCTAGGCTTCGGAACGCGGAACGTGTGCTCGGCTGCGAAGGATGACCATGTTGTAGCTTCCTTCCAGCGATGACGTCTAGTAGTGTTATAACAGTCTGTGACGTTCTTATTTTAACTGCACCGCCAGACCTGAGAGTGTGATGGACCCCAGCATTTTTTTTGCGAAATATTTTTTTGCGCGAATACGCGTATCTCGGTAAACCAATGTCCGCAAATACGACTATTTGCCAGAAAAGATAAAAAAACAATTATTTATGCCCCTATTTTTTTACTCTTGTTATATTAAGTTAATTCTTGCAGAACGAAGGTCGTGAATATGGTCAACTGTCACGTTCTTTTAAAGCTTGCCTATGCAGTTTCCTTAGACGACAAGAAAAAAGTACGAAGATACGGGCGTAGTTTAATCTGTGCGCTAAAACCCGACTGTTATATATCTAATTTGCACAGTAAAGCGTCACGACGGAAACACTGCACATCTTGCGCGTAGGAGCGATGAGGCACTAGACGTGTGTGTTAATGTCGCCCGTAATGCTCCCTCGCTTCTTGATCTGGGACTCAGGGGGTCCCACTCTAAGTCACGCTCCCGCCTTATTTGGCGCTTGGGCTGCGTTAGTGCGTGTTTGAAATCCTGTTTCTTTTTCTGTGCGTAACTATTAAACGTGTCCCCCAGTATGTTTAACTACGGTAAGACATACCCCAGACGAGAACGCGGTGGTAAATTTACCACGCATGTTGCAAATGTTATTTTGGAGCCCTCTAAAATAGTTTAAAAAAATTGTTTTTTTCAGGTTGCCGTATCGTAAAACGCGCCAGCCGGACACGAGCCAAATTACGATAGGAACCAGTAATGAACTTTGCTTCAGACTTTTCATCAATAAAACGATAGGTTCACCGCTGAAATTCCGATAGGTACACGCAACAATACGAGAACACTTCACGCCAGTAAGTGCATTGCGCGTTAGCGGCGATAGTGCTCTTGTAGCTTGCGCTAGTGTGACTCTTATAGCTCGGGGCTTCTCGGTCACGAAAGGGGGAAAACTAGGGGACTCCTTAGTAAGATATGGTCTGTAAAACCAGTGTTTGCCCGTTTACGCATACGTAGACAGGGAAATTCGGGAGTCCAATGACCTGCAGGCTAAAAACTCTACTGTCTTATGTCCAAAAATGTCTATGTCAAATGCACATTGGTTGTCTGCTGTCACTGTGGAAGGCGACAAATTGGGCTAGCGTTCTCCAGCAGGTGCCAAATACCGGGTGGTCCAATGGCTTAAGTTATATGACCACATGTGTTTAAAATTCTAGCTTGTTCCAAAATGAATCCGCGAATTCTTCAGGTATCTCCGCATACGTAAGTGTTTTAAGTGTTTTGGGTATGCGAATTTTTCGAGGGAAATAAAAAAATAGTAGTACAGGCGTACGGGTTTCACCCCACTTCTGATTAATCTGATTAACCATTTGATATCAAACTAATCAGATGTAGGGGAGCGAAATTAATTTTGGGAGGATGCTACCAAGCATCTCAAGGAATACTATTGCCATATGCGTAGGGCGCAGGATGAGCAACATGATCCTGTTTCTTACAAGGTTGGTGATTTAGTTCTTGTCAAAGGTTGATTCCTTCTCAGCAAAATTAAGCCTTAAGTACGATGTCCCATATTGCATTGTTAGTTTTCTTACCCCAATGTCAGTTTTGTTGCAGGACCCAGCAAAGAACATGTTTTTAAATAACCATGTCTCTAATATTAAGATTTTTCATCAGCTATTGGAAGATCGGCCAGCCCCCGTTTCCTGAAGACGAGCACTGTCATCACTAGAGAAGGGTTCACGCTGTATGGTAATATATTTTGGAAGTAAGGTTCTACAAATATTATTGTTAAAATCTCCTTTTTGTAAAAGTTTTGCTAATTATATGTATTTTTAAATAGTCCCAAAAGGAGTAAACTACAAGCAGTAGTTG
Organism: Dryococelus australis; assembly: GCA_029891345.1. Classification (NCBI taxonomy): domain Eukaryota; kingdom Metazoa; phylum Arthropoda; class Insecta; order Phasmatodea; family Phasmatidae; genus Dryococelus; species Dryococelus australis. Next base: position 64,427,192 of record CM056996.1, read on the forward strand.
TTTTTGTGGATTAGTAGGCAAAGGATATCCACCTCATATATTTTTTATAGTGAAGAAACACAAGGGAGTGTTATTAGAAGTTTCGGTAGGTTAGTTTAGGCGGACATCTCCTTCCTAGTCCTTTTTCTGTTTTCCGTATTCCTTTCCACCCTGCCAGAGCACTGGAGTTCAAGAGCAGATGATACAGGGGAGGACCTGGACACTCCTTCTTCATCATCGGCTGTTTTCTACAGTGGGCCCCATCCATCAGCTTCTCCGGGTTTGGAGAAGAGTCACCTGCAGCTCTCTTCCAGTGTGTGGGAGGATTGAAGCCCTGCTTCAAGTCTGACATGCGTGTCAGTTAGCAAACTCAAGAAAATGTATTTGTGTACTCCTGTCCTGTCAAAAAAGTGTCCTGCCTGAACAATTTATTTTTCGTCAGCTGGTGAATTGTGTGATGCCTACAATTTTCTGGAGTACTATTAAATGCTGCTATTATGGGGTTGGTGTGTTTTGTCTGAAAAAGGGTAACTATTTGAAGAGGCAATTTTTACTGCAGAAAAAGGCACTTTGTTTTTCTTCGCCCCTCCCCCCTCACGGGGTTGTGCACGTCTGAACGCTTCCAAGCACTGAGCTATACTGAAGAGAGGCGCCCATCACTCCTGGCGCGGCCGAGCACTGTCTCTGGCACCTTCCATACGCCTCTTCGCTATTCCCGCAACCACCTTAATCTTCCCGAGCCGCTTTTTCGCGTATAAATGTTCGTCCCCAACCCGAATAAGTGTGCAGTGTTCTTCATGGAGTTGCATGGACTGGCTGACGATAGATCATGTCAACACCACTTTGTACTTCGGGACTTCAGCATGCTAGACATGTTTTCGCGTAATATAAGTACTACTCAAGTTAAGTATTGTGATGAACGTTGTTGTTATGCTGGGGGCAGAGTTTCCCTTTTAGTAGTGGTTTTAGCGATTTTTGTGTATATGGATTTTTGTAGGAAAGTGTTACTTCACTGTTTTGACTGTATGAATTTTCAATATGGTATTTTATGGGAATGTTTGCAAGAGGTGGATTCTTTCTTTTTTTGGCATGCTTTAGGAATGGTCTCCTGGACTACGATTTGCCAAAAGAATTCTAATGCCAAGGAGTTTAGTGGATATTTTATGGCGTGCCTCTATGCTCATGGTTAAGTGTAATGAGGGTTTTGCTCCTTTCCAATCTTATTCTTGAAATTAGTATTCCAAGTTGTACTTTTTTACTGGATAATCTGGCGTACTTTACTTTTAAAGTTGTAATAGTGCTTGCTTTACTCAGGGAGTTATTTTACCTTTTTTAATGGGATTTCATAAGTGTTTATTCCGGGTGAATGATTTCTCAGGATATATCAATATTGTTGTTTTTCTGTTTGTTGCAGTGCATGTGTGTTCTCTCCTTCCCCTAGATCACATATTGGTAGCAAGCAACAGAAATCTTAAGATGCAAATTATATTTTTCAAATCAAATTGCAAAATTGTTGTTCTTAGTAATAATTTATAGATGGGCTTCAATATATTTGTATTGATTTTGGAATTTTTGTGTCTGTGTTTTCTTGTTTTTTTAATGGTGTGCGTCATTCTCCTTGCCTTCTTTTAGCCCTGTTATGTCCTAAAGGGGCATAACAGGATTAGTTCTTAAACCGATAAAAATTCTTAATCCGATTTAATCCGATGGAAATGTCTCGTTAATCCTTAGTCCTAATCCGATTTGATCGGATTATTTGATCAAAGAAATTTGATCAAATTTGTTTGATGAAAAAGATTGATCAAATTTTTTGATGTAATTCTTTTTGTGTGTGTTTATAATTTGGTACACTTTGTTTTCTTTCTTCCTTTTTTTTGGTTGGGAACAGCTCTGGTACATCGTCACCCTTGGAGCTCTGGTGTTGTACTGAAATGTGGTGCGTTGGGGAAGGGGTGTTTACAGAGGAGCTATGTTGTCAGCGCTACAACTGGCACTCGACTGAAGTGTGATGTGGTAGGGAAGGTGTGTATATATATATATATATATATATATATATATATATATATATATATATATATATCAGTTCCTAGAAATACTGGCTATAAGTCATTCATTTAGAATGATCGTAACATACACTATGTAAATACTATCTTTCAAAGTCGCCTATCTCCAAACACTGTCTATGAGACAAGCAAAGACTTATGCCACTCCTGCACCAAACTCCACACACACACACACATACATATATATGCTAGCATACGGGAAGGCGAAAACCTTATTGAGTTTAGACTGTTCTGAATTATGGGTGTTGCCGAAAGTGTTTATTATTGCTTTTGCGGGACACGAAATAAAGCTAGTATATTCGTTCCTTCCTGAACATTTACAAACAGATGAGGATTAGTGTGTCATATTTGCCATGTGAAGACTGTCGTCACTGCATGCCTGCCTTTTCTAATGATGGAAATAATCAACATATGTGGAGGGACTGTATGTAGCGTAGGCTGGAACAACTTATTGAAGCTAGAATTATCCCAGATTTAGTAACAGACGATTCCGGAGTTGATGAAGTGAACTCCGAGGCGGCCACTGATATTTTATAAATAAGACAAGTGGAGAGTTTTTGTATATAGTGTAAAAAGAAATAACATAAAAATGATGTGCTACGCACAAGGTTTGAAAACTACCTATACAACTCCTTTGTAATCAAGGAGCTTGCTATTTCTTATACAACCGATGCTAATGACTCAAAAGTACTATGCTTTAAATATCCCAGACCTTGGTATACTTAAAAACTTGAAGTTTAAATTATGTTTCAGGAACAGACTTATGAGATACATGATGTAAAATGGGATTCTGGTGTCATAACTTACAAAAAGTTTTTTTCAATATTTAAAGAATATGCTCCTCGAAGATTATCAAGTAAATGTGCTTGGAAAAAGGGAGAAGAAATTATAAAATGTTTAACCAATGCAGAAGTCATAAATATCAGAAGATATCACAACTGTTCGAGTATTAATTCAGTAGTCAAACACTATAATACCAATCACTGTGAGAAAAAAAGTTATGTTGGAAATGCAAAAGCAAAGCTTTAAAAGTATATTTGTAACAGCATCCTACCTATGTGTATTATGTATTAGTAATTCGTTTGTGTCCATTGAAGGGCGCAAATGGTGTTGAATCGTAGTAAAATGCATTAAATTCTGGGTTAAAAACCTCATATTACAAAAGAAAGCTCGTATTGGAATTACAATCATTCATTTAAGAAATCATTAAATAAGAACGTAATTCAAATCTAATCAGACCAAACCCGAATAAATACATGTATGTCACGTTAAATTACGATACATACACGCTAAATTTCAGAAAACATGTTTAATCCTTTTAATATCCAACACAATGGTAACGTCATTTAGGCCTTAAGCCCTTTCTGGCAATTTCAATTAGGCCTTAATCGCTTTTACAAGCATTCTAACTCATAATACTCATCTACCAAAGCTACAAACATCAAATTCAAATACATACACGTAAACCCCAACAATAAACAAGACTACAAGGCCAAACATAACTAAGGCTCTTTTATAAGCATAGTAACTCATAATTTCCCATCTACCAAAGCTACAATACTCAAATTAATTAAATACACATCAACCCCAACAACAAAGAAGACTACAAAGTCAAACACACCTAAAACCCTTTCATGTGCATACTAACTCATAATTTCCCATATTACAAAGCTACAAACTTCAAATTCATAATATAGACACCAAGTCCAACAACAAACAAGACTACAAGGTCAAACATACATAAAGCCCTTTTATAAGCATAGTGACTCATAATTACCCATCTACCAAAGCTACAAACATCAAATTCATAACAAACAAGATTACAAGGTCAAACATACATAAAGCCCTTTTATAAGCATACTAACTAATAAAATCCCGTCCCCAAATCCACAACCATAAAATTAATAACATACACTTCAACACCAAAAAAAAAACAAGAACACAATGTCGAACATATCAAAAGCCCTTTTATAAGCTTACTAACTCATAATTACCCATCTACCAAAGCTACAAACATCAAATTCATAACATACAAGAATACAAGGTCAAACACACCTAAAGCCCCTTTATAAACATAGTAACTCATAATTTCCCATATATCAATGCTAAAATCATAAAATGTCATAACATGCACATAAAACCCAACAATAAACAAGACAATGAGGCCAAACACACCTAAAGCCCTCTTATAAATATAGTTAGTCATAAACTCGCTAGGTACATACTTACTAAGGACATATTTACCAATCTGATATTTTTCATTTCCGATTATAAACAAATTTTATTTTTGACTTGTCTAGGTGCTAGGGTTACTTAATGTAATGTTAATTTCGGATTTTGGTGTTCGATATTCGGTCAGGGTACATAACATTATTTCATTTTCTATTTTAAACAAATTTTATTTTTAACTTGGGTAGGTGCCAGACTTACTAAATGTAATTATAATATGTGATTATCGAGTTCGAGTTTCGGTCAGAAACCCTAATATTAATTTATACAAGGATTTAACATAGATTTATTGTTGATTTGTATTCATGCTTATAGTAACTAATATGATGTCATTTTTGATTACCGAGATCGATTCCTAGGGATCTGTGTCTATTGATCAACTAACATGTTATATGTTCGATGTCAACTGTCGAAGGTCGAGAATGGTGGAGGGGAATGCAGTTATATGATGAAATAGTGTAATTAACATAGATGTGAACATCTATACTTGCATTAACATGCACTGAATATTTACTAGGTATGCACGTTCACACAATAATAATAATCAACCAAACATTCACGATAGTAATATATTCTCTCAGCAAAACAGCCAAAATTCAACTGTCATATAAATTTTTATTTGTTTCACACTTATGCTATGCTGCCTTTCAATATGTATGCTTATCAAGTATGCACATTATTATTAGAGAGACATATGTCTGCTCCCGAGGAACGATAGCTCAAAACTAAAACCTTACAGTAAGGATTGATGGAAAGACTGGCAAAGATTGATAAGAGTTGGCAAAGATTGTTAAGGATTGGTAAAGATTATTGAAGATAGGTAAATATTGGTACAGATTGATGGAAAGATTGATAAATTTGGTAAATATTGGTAAGGATTGATGGAAAGATTGGTAAATTTGGTAAATATTGGTAAGGATTGATGGAAAGATTGGTAAAGTTTGCTAAGGATTGGTAAATATTGTTAAAGATTGGTAAGAATTGATGGAAATATTGACAAAATTTTGGTAAGGATTGATGGAGAGGTTGGCAAATATTGGTAAAGTTTGGTAAGGATTGATGGAAAGGTTGGCAAATATTGGTAAAGTTTGGTAAGGATTGATGGAATTATTGTTCAAGATTGGTAAAGCTTGATGGAAAGATTGTTAAATATTGGTAAGGTTTGTTGGAAAGACTGGTAAAAATAGGGAAATATTGTTAAGATTGGTAAAGATTGATGGAAAGATTGGTAAATATTGGTAAGGATTAATGGAAACATTGTTAAAGATTGGTAAGGATTGGTAAGGATTGATGGGAAGATTGTTAAAAATTGGTAAAGATTGACAGAAATATTGTTAAAGATTGGTAAGGACTAATGGAAAGATTGGTAAAGACTGATGGAAATATTGGTAAAGATTGGTAAGGACTAATGGAAAGATTGGTAAAGACTGATGGAAATATTGGTAAAGATTGGTAAAGATTATTGAAGATTGGAAAAGATTGGTAATGGTTTATAAGAAATGGTAAAAATTTTTAAAGATTGGTAAGAATCGAAGAAAAGATTGGTAAATATTGGCAAGGATTGATGGAAAGATAGCAAAATATTGGTAAAGATTGGTAGGATTGATAAAGGTAGGTAAAGATTGATGGAAAGATTGTTATAGATTTGTAAGTATTGATGGAAAGATTGGTAATGATTGGGAAATATTCTTTTGTGGGTGTGTGTGTGGGTATGGCATTGTATAATGTTCGAACCTATGACCTCTCGAATAAGAGGTATTTGTCTTAGCAGGTTAAACGAGTAATATATAAAAATGGTTTATTTCTTGTGTGTGAGCTGTATATGGAAATCGTTATTATTAAGAAAATTGCATTCATATCTAAAAATGTAATGAATTATTTCCCCTACTGTTCTGTTTAATTATCCTGGGGTGGTTATTAAATATATTTTCTTATTTGTATGTTACTATGTTCACGAAAAGTGTTAATTGTTGGCGTGTTTAGGTATCGTGTTAGAAAACAATTTAGGTCCTGTGTATTTACTTAATTCTGTGTATGTGTGTTTTGGAGTAGATTTTGGTCATTTTGGGACAATTTTTGTTATGTTGGATCAATTTGGTTCAGTAGGGGTAGGTCTTGGTCGTAGGGGTTCGCCAATTAGAATATTTTAGGTTCTTTGTGTGATAGTTTGTGTTATTCTGTGTGTTTATTGAAATAGTTCTATGTTTGTTTTGTTGTACTGTGATAGCTTGTTAGATATATTCTGTAGCATGAACAATAAAGTTGCTATTTGCGTGGGTTGTATACTTTCCCTTGTGGGATGTTCTATTAGGTCTTTGTGATTTGCTCATGTATTAAGTAACAAATTTCTTGTTGTTGACATGCATGTTCTAGCGGCAATGTTGTAACTAGATCCACTCTCATCTCCTTGGTTTTATTATTTTTTAACATTAAACTTTCTTCAAAATTATAATTTTTTATATTTGTATACATTAAATATATATGTTATACTGTTTGTGATTGTGTAGCCTTCCTATATAAGTCACGCACCTACACCTTTTCCACGAGATCGTTGTTCTCCCTTCAGAGATGATGATAAACGAAGTGGGTTTGGATAGCTATTCCTTTGTTGAATTACTAATGCTGTATGGGAGTTGAATATATTGTTAGCTATTTAATGGAAAAAAATATTGTTTTGGCATTTGTTGCATAGTGCATTACAAGATGGCTTGTATATAAATTATGCTTGATATCATACATATGTTAATCAGAATTTAGCTTTCATTATGTTAAGATGTGTACTTAGAGTGAAATTAATCATGGTAGATAATCAATACATAAATGCTATTTATAAGTGTACTTGACTTGCAATGAAGCATTGAGTATGTTCTCAAACACATAGTTGTCTTCCATCCTTGTTTTTTTTTCCATCGGTCGATGGGTGTTTGGTTTCAGATCAATACATACATAGACATTGCATTTGGATATTCATTACACCAATACTTTGGTTAATTTACTTGGTACACAATTAAAAGAAATATCTACTTACCTTGTATGGTTCTTGAATCACTATGTATGTACTACTTATATCTAGATATTCTCGCAAAATATGTTTTTTCTTATGCGCGTATACATATTTTACTCTTGGTGATTGGTAATGTGTGTGCTCAACCCTCCTGATGTAAGCCTAACCTATAATGATCGATACAATTTAAGTTTCTCAAAACATTAAGCTGAATATATAACAATTAAACATGGTGTTCTTCGGAAGATTGCGAGAATTAGACAGCCATTTGCAAAACATTCTTCGTAGGATAATTAAAAAAGATAAAAATGTCTTTGGTTATGATAGGGTATGTTAGGTAATTCATTGACTTGCATTATATACTGTTGATGTCTGATGTGTAATGAGTACTTAGCATTTGTGTTATTACACTATATTAAATTAACATGTCTAACTTTACGACAGATAAAAATAACAGTAATTTTAAAGGATTACTTAATATTAAATGTTTAAGATGAGTGGGTTTAAAAAAATATATCGCACATAGTAATACATATATGCATATTTACCTCTTTGGGAATTGAAACAAAGTATATGTTAGTATAACTGTATATGTCTGTGTTTAGGTTGAAGTTTTGACTAAATCAATATGCATGCTTGAATTTTGATGCTTTTCGAAGTAGATAACTGTAGTTACATTTAAACAACACTTAATCTCCTTATATATTGAAAAAAGGTTTAATTGTGTAAATACTTGTTATGCAGATAAGATCTAAGTATCCTAGAAGGATCGAATAAACTGTTAAAAGGGCAGATCTCAGATCTTAACTAACATTCTCTGATTATGGAGTTTTTTATGTAATAAACATATTTCAATTGTTATATATATACATATATAATGGGATTGTTATATGCATATATATATATATAATTGGATAGCATGATTTGAGTGCCATGAGTGTTTTATTTGGATTTTAATTTGGTTTCAAATGATGTTATATACAATAAATTAGAAAAATGGAATCTTGGTAAAATTTTTCTTTTTGTATATTATTATACTTTATATTAAATATGTGTGATAATGTATATTGGAAGACTGATGATGGAGATTCGTTGATTTGTGTTGTATGAAATTTTTTTATTTAGTTGAGAAGTCTTTAGTTTTGCTTGTGATGATTGATGTTAGGGGTTTTGCAAGTTGGGTGTTATGTTGATAGTAATATAGTTTGAAGTGGTTTCATAATATTATCGTGACTGTTTTTGTATGTTTTGTTCATTTGAGTTGAATGATATGTTGATATGGTTGCTAAGTATTTACTTTTGCTTGTAAAGTTTGATGGTATGGGTTGACTGGTACGAAATGTGCAAATGAGTTGTGTGTGTGTTTTGGGGTAGAATGTGCGTGTGTTATGAATTTGATGACTATAGCTTGGTAAATGGGACATTATGAGTTAGTATGCTTTAAAAGGGATTCAGGCATAATTGACCTAGCTAGAAAGGGCTTAAGGTCTAAATTACTTTACCAACATTGAATGACGGATACGATGATTAAGTTATGAATTTGATGATTGTAGCTTTTGATATATGGGAAATTATGAGTTAGTATGCTTATAAAAGGGCTTCTGGTATGTTTGACCTTGTAGTCTTGTTTGTTTTTGGGTTGGATGTGTGTGTGGTTTGCTATTACATGATGAAATTGTTTAATAGGGTAATTCATTGAAATATTGTTTGTGGTTGTTGATATATGTTGAAATCGCATACAATTGTTTTTTCCTGTTAGGGTATGTTGAGCAGATAGGAATAAAGCAGAAACTGTTTTCGCTTGAAAATATCCTATGGACAATATGTTTACGGTAAAGTTTTAGTTTTGAGCTGTCATTCCTCAGGAGAGGACATATGTCTCTCTACATATGAAGTGCATGCTTGATAAGTCTGCATAGTGAAGGATTGCACACCTAAAAATAATAAAAAATAATACTAATTGAAATTGTGAAACAAATGAAATGTTATATGGCAGTTGGATTTTGGCTGTTTTGCTGAGAGTATATATTACTTTGGTAAATGTTTAGTTAATTATTCTTGTGTGTACATGCATACCTAGTAAATATTCAGTGCATGTTTATGCTATTATGGGTTTTCACATCTATGTTAATTGCAGTATTACATCATATAACTGCATTCCCCTCCACCATTCTCGACCTTCGACAGTTGGCATTGAATATATTACACGCTAGTTGAGTAGTAGACACAGTTAAGGTAATATGATAGACAGCGAACATAGATGAATGCTGAAGATTGCAATTCTAAGAATTTCTTTAAACTATTAAGTGAGTCCTCTAGGAATAGATCTCGGTAATAAAAAAAAATTATATTACAAATGTTATTATAAGAAAGAACACAAATCAACAACAAATATATGTTAATTTCTTATATATAGTTATATTAGGTGTTCTGGTCGAGACTCGAACTCGATAATCCGATATTATCTTTACATTAACGAAGTCTAGCACCTGCCCAAATCACAAATAAAAATTGGTTAAAATCAGAAATGAATTAATATTATGTTCCCTGATCAAGGATCGAACTCCGAAATCCGAAATTAACATTACATTAAGTAACCCTAGCATCTAGCCAAGTCACAAATAAAATTTGTTTATAATCGGAAATGAAATAATATTACATTGGTAAATATGTCCTTAGTGAGAATATACCTAGTGAGTTTATGACTATGTTTATAAAAGAGTTTTAGGTGTGTTTGGCCCCATAGTCTTGTTTACTTTAGGTTTGATGTGCATGCTATGAAATTTTATGAATGTAACATTGGTATATGGGAAATTATGAGTTACTATGTTTATAAAAGGGATTTAAGAGTGTTAGAACTTGTAGTCTTGTTTGTTGTTGGGGTTGATGTGTATATTATGAATTTGATGTTTGTAGCTTTGGTAGATGGGAAATTATGAGTTAGAATGCTTATAAAAGGGCTTTATGTATGTTTGACATTGTAATCTTGTTTGGTGTTGTGGTTGATGTGTATATTATGAATTCGATATCTGTAGGTTTGGTAAATGGGAAATTATGAGTCACTATGCTTATAAAAAGTCTTTAGGTGTGTTTGATCTTATGTTCTTGTTTTTTTGTTTGGGTTGATTTGTATGTTATGAATTTTGTGATTGTATATTTGGGGATGGGATTTTATTAGTTACTATGCTTATAAAGAAGTTTTAGGTGTCCTTGACCTTGTAGTCTTGTTTGTTGTCGGGGTTGATGTGTATGTTATGAATCTGATGTTTTTATCTTTGGTAGATGGAATTTTAGAGTTAGTATGCTTATAAAAGGGCTTAAGGTCTGTTTGACCTCGTGTTCTTGTTTGTTGTTGGACTTGGTGTCTATATTATGAATTTGAAGTTTGTAGCTTTGTAATATGGGAAATTATGAGTTAGTATGCACATGAAAGGGTTTTAGGTGTGTTTGACTTTGTAGTCTTCTTTGTTGTTGGGGTTGATGTGTATTTTAATTAATTTGAGTATTGTAGCTTTGGTAGATGGGAAATTTGAGTTACTATGCTTATAAAGAGCCTTAGTTATGTTTTGGTGGCCTGTAGTCTTGTTTATTGTTGGGTTTTATGTGTTGATTTGAATTTGATGTTTGTAGCTTTGGTAACTGATGTTATATGAGTTTAAATGTTTTAAAGGGATTAAGGGCTAATGACATTGTCAGAAATGGCTTACGGCCTAAATGTCCTTACTATTGTGTTGGATATCGGATATGATGCCTACATTATGAACTTTGTGATTATATCTACAATGTTCGGAAATTATCAGTATGATCATAAAAGAGCTTTAAATGAATAATTATTCCAGAAAGGTCTTAGGGTTTAAATGACCCTTAGATGTGTTGGATAGCGGGTATTGTGCCTGCGTTATGAATTTTATAATATATCTACAACCTTTCGAAAATTATGAGTATAGTCATAAAAGGGCATAAATACGTAATTGAACCTAGTTCAGAAAGGTCTTAGGGTCTAAGACTTAAGCACTGTGATGGGTACCAGGTACTGTGCCTATGTTATGAATGTGATTACTATATCTGGAACAGTTTGGAAATTATGACTATATTTACAAAAGTGCTTAACTCAAATTAAACGTTGCCAGAAAGTGTTTAGGGCCAGAGACCTACCATTATATTGTACATCGGATACGGTGTCTATGTTATGGAGGTGCTAATGAGATGAGGAGGAGCAGCAGCACAGCAGATGTGGTGCAGGATAATCTTATGGGACTATATCGCATCTAGAACCGGCACGCCCCTACTACTGTGGCACAACTAACTAGCCATACTCAGTCCATAGCTGGCCCAGGTTTGGTAAATACAAATGGCCCAAGCATGGCCCATATACTTAAACAGCAATGGCCCATTGATGTTACATTTCACAGCCATCAGATGGCCTACTGTGGGCTAGCCATGCTTTCACAATATGTCTAACACTATCCCGTATATATAATTATTTTTAACATCGATATCAACTTTTATTTTTATTTCCTTTACTTCACTTTTAACACATTAGACGATATGAAAATCTTATACTTACCGGATGAGTAGATGGTGCGTGAACCTACACTTCTTGCATTGACAGCCCAGCATGCTAGCCATTACTCCACTGTGTATTCTTGTGGTTTGATGAACTAATTTAGAATATATTCGAACTTGAATTATTAACAAACACTAATATAATATAAATTACGCCAGTTATTCCATAGCTTTAAAATTTACCCTGCGAAAAAAAAAGTTTTTAAAAAGATGCAGATAAACAAAATAAATACTGGCGTTCAGAAAAATCTTTCTACATGAATCGCGATACTAGCCCTAAAACTTGCCTTTAATGTACTCTTTCGCAGTATATATGTAACCTGGATGATATTAATCGGTTTTGAATTGCAGTTGCCAGTTATGAATATTTTTGTGATGTGAATCAACAAAAGTCCTTCAATGTTAATTTTCTAAAGTTTTGTTTTATTTATATATATATATGTATTTTTTTACATTACATAGGCCTATGTCAAATCGTTTAATAGCAGTTACAAAGTCACGCCTAAAACAGTATTTACAGCATTTTGCCATAGATATTTCCATCACTATATATTTAGAAATAATTTACATATTGTATCATATGGTGTATAATTATATTAGACACACATATATGTGTGTGTAGTTTGAAGAAGCTATCTGTGCAGAGTGAGAGCCATAAAAATTTCCATAATAAGCCAAATTGCACCAGCAATGGTCCATCGATGTACTATTTTACAGCCATCAAATGGCCTATAGATGGCCACCCATAATTTTACCAGCAATAAGTATAGGTTATGTGCGGCCATTGCTGGAATACAGTTGGTAAGTCATTTATGGGCAATTAATAGGCCACCTACTCTCAACCATCATTTTCATTTCCATAAACTTCCCATTAAAGCGCCATTGATGGCATGCCTAATGTCCTGTTACCAGCAGTCAGCCATAACAGGGCCATTTGTGACTGCAGTCATCCAACAGTGTCAGCAGGAAAACTACTGTCGGCCGACTGTGGCTTGCTACATAGGGCAGTATCCCGCTTCCAGATCCAGAACGTTACCTTAACGTTGTTTTTTTTTTTTTTTTTTAACATTGTCGACCGATACAATTGTCATAGCACAATTTATATTAAATTATTCCCACGAAGGGTGCTTCGGACGGATGTGCAAAAATTCACGTCCATGCCTTAAGTATGGTACCCCAACGCCACAAGCAACCAATTGCGCCACGGAGATCGGCCTATACGTGCTACCAAGTCAACGTGAATTCTACGGTGAAAAATATAAGTGTTATATTCTTAAACGAAAAATATGAAGTTTCAAAATGTATACCCATTCTTTTCGTGTTTAGTTTAATTGGTATCATTTGTACTATTAAGATAAATATTACGTATTGATGCACTGAATTCACCACATTCAATGCCGTTTAAATGATCAAACCGAGTGCTATGATGATTACGTGAAAACGAAACGAAAGACGTAAAAACTAATTAAAATACCGAATGTTCATGTCGCCTCTTAAAATGGTATTATAAAAGACGAATCTCACGATGCATCAGGAAAAAGGGGCAGCGGTGGCGCAGCGGCTAGGGCGCTCGCCTCCTACCACGGCGATCCGGACTCGATCCCCCGACAGGTTCACTTGCGGATTTTCGCATGTGGGAATCGTGCTAGACGAAGCCGCTCGCCGGCGTGTTTTCCTCGGGGAACTCCCGTTTCCCCTGTCCTTGCATTCCAGCGCTGCTCAATCCTAGGGTCTCATTTCATGCCATGTCCGGGGATGACCGGCACCTACGGGTTTCAGCTGGCAAGCCCGCCACGCGGAGACTTGTTGCCTCGCACTGGGTTCACTCTCCACTCGAGTTTTTATCAGTAAAAAAAAAAACCAATCACAGAAAAATCCGTGCAAAAAGTCATTAAATCAATAAGTGAAGAAAACTGCCAATTTTTCACTAGTTTATCTGTTAAACTGACTGGAGTGACTGTTCAATAAGTCAGGTGCTGTTAACTGATTTAAACAGTGAAATTTTTACCGATTGAGATTGATAGTGTAGATGGTTCCTACGACCATATATTTTTCTCGGAGTCTCATCATTGTAATGCAATAGAGTATTTAAATATTCAAAAGTGAAAAACTTTGCAGCCCTTATAGTAAACGTATAGTGTCGCTTAACAGCTGCGAGATAGTCTGGATACGGGTTTTCAGTAACAATTTAATTGAAATGTTTTTTTTCGGTTCGTCTAACTTCAGACAAGCTTGCTTTCTGGCCCTTACTGGCGAATAACTTACAATACTACATGCGATTTGTGCCAATTCCCCAAATTTTGGGATTGGGGTTCGGACTACACCTCGCAGTTTTACTTCAGTGTTACTTTGGTTTTATATAAACGGCGGCAGAGATTTTGACACGTCTGTCGGGATTTTGAAACGTTAGTAAATATCGTAAAATATAACAATCGAACTCTTACGAAAAACTTATCGCTTTGGTAGCAGTCAAACAGCTGCTGAATAACAGAGAGAAAAACGAAATAGAAATATATCCTGGGTGGTTTGGTATCACGAAAAGAGAACAAATAAGTCATTAGCATTAGTCATTTCCAGGGGCGTCATGGGTAAAATAGCAATTTTTGTCTAAAGTAAATTACAAGCACAATTCGATTCTTTCCCTAATGCCTATGTTTTTAACTTAGTTCATTTACCCCGTTACCGTTAAACTTCAAAAACATATCTTGTAATGCTATTTCACATAAGTCTGTGCTATCAGTGTATGTCAGGAGATTTGATATGATAACATGCAACTAATGTCTTCTTTTGACTATGTTTCGAAAAAATGTACGAAAGTTTACTTGCAAGTCATTTCCGGAACTATTCTGAAACAGAAATGCATTATGTTTTTAACGTAGGAAAATCATTACTACGAGAGGCTGCCAATAACCAAGAAATTATATTTAACTAAACGTACTGTTATTCAAAACCTAGCTGAGCTCACTCAAGATTTAATACATTAAACATGGATTAACATTCTTACATAATATAAAACTTAACGGCACTTCCAAACACACGTTTGTACAAGAGAGCATGAGGCTATTAAGTATTAAATCTTTTTGTGGTATAATCCATGTACTGGGGGGGGGGGGGGAACTTGGTTAGCTACATTACAATACAAATCTTACCCGTTACAGGAAAACGATACATATTAATTTCTTGCCACAGGTTCCCAATCCGAATCAGAGAGTATATGTAATTAACTGATTTCTAATAATGATTAACAGAAAAAAAAATGCCTTCTAAGTATTAATTGAAAAATTTGGAATGCCCTGAAAATTACAACATTTTCAAAATAAAATTTATTTATAGACATTAATTTTTTTTTACTTCATATAAAAATCAGTAAAATTTTCTTTACAATAAAAGCAACAGGCGGTGACCTTCATAATCGATGCCGCTACAGCTTCACCAAACTTCCGGGTTTGCATCTCCACGGGTGAAACATGCACGAATGCGCAGACATTTTTTCAGGGCACGTCCTTGCCAAATCGTACACCGAGTCCATCACTGCCATTGCGGGAGGGGGAGGGGTGGGGCTATGAAATCCCACGGAACGCTCGCGTCAGCGCCGTGCACAAACCCCCTTCCCCAAGTGCCTGATCTCTCGCAATGCCAAACAAGCTCACTTTCACTCACTCTGGCGCGCACACAACCACCTCACGAGGCCACTTTCCCCTACGTCTCCCCGCTCCTCTCTCCCCTAACGTTCGTCCAGCCGACAAGGCGGCCTCCCGCCTAACAGTCTTCAGACGACAGCCAGGACGAGGACTTGGTACACAGGTGGCGCGTCGCTCCGGTCTAGGCGACACTACTCTGGGGAAGATCGTGTATGGGTGGTGTCTCCGCGGGGTAGCCAGCATCCCGCGTCGTCGCAGGTCTCCAACCAGCGCCTCCCGAGGAAGGACGAGAGCCGTCGCTCGTGGGCGTGCCCTCCCCTGCTGTGTGTCTCCCCCGGCGTCATGAGGCCTCAGCGTCTGGCGGCGTGCGTGCTGTGCGCATGCGTCCTGGTGGCCCGCGCAGCCCCGCAGCAGGACAGCAACAACATCTTCGAGCTGCCCGTCGAACTGGTCGGCTTCCCCATCATCGTGGCGGCCGTCCGCATCGCCACTTTCTTCCGGAAGCTCGGCTACACTCTCAGCCCGCGTGAGTACTCCTCCTCCTCCTCCCCTCTCGGTGACCTTGGAGGTTTCTGTCTTGAAGGTCAGGGGCTGCGGTGGTGTAGCAGTGGTTAGACTACTCGCCTACCCCCTGGGCGAGCCTGGTTCGATTCCCGGCGTGGTCGCACCCGGATTTGCGCATGTGCGGACGATGCCGCTGGTCGGCGAGATTTCTCGGGGATCTCCCGTTTCCCCCCGCCCTTTAATTCCGGCGCTGCTCCGTACTCGCCTTGCTTCACCCTCATCGGCTCTCAAGACTTCGATGTTAAGAGCTACACAAATATATTCACTCGCTCATCTGCTAAAGTTCTACTTCCAGGTCATTCCTCCACCTCATGCAAACAAAGCTTAACTATGTCTAGAAAATTACACCACAGTGACTGCACATTATAAATGCGCGCTGGGTGTAATAACACTTTGCGTAAGAACTATTTCTTACTAGGCATTACCAACATACTTATTTTCTCACTGTTTTATTGATATTCATAATTTATGAAGTGAATGTATCTAAAAACTTCAATTTGATCAAAAATAAGGTATTTTTACGTTCACGCAGTTATAAATTCTTGTGATGCATGACATATTTAAGAAACAACCAAACACGTTATACATGGGGCGATTTCTCAAAGGTTCGTTTCAAAAAAGTGTGAAGAAAGCGTGAATAGACTGTACATAACGAACGTTTACATGCAACGTGAACGTATTCATGCAATACAACTACGGTACGTGATGATTTTGTAGGTAGGACATAATATTCACAAACTGTTTTTCTTGCGAACCCGTGTTTACATTATCTCCTACAGGTAGATTAGTTTCATCCTTGCCTTTTGTTCAACGACTTGTGAGGAATTCTTTTAAAACGATAATTCACTGAGTTAAATAACGATCCTACTTTCCTCTACATGTGTGCAAATAATTTTTAATGGCATTTTTAATAGCTAGTATGATAGGTATACTTGGACATCCCGGTGGCAGCAATATCGTTACAGATTAAAACCGCAACATTATGCAACAGCAATGAGACAATTACAAATAAACTAGTGCCTTACCTGGAATTTCAACTCAGATAACCACGTATAATAAGCCTGCGTGCAACCTACTTCTTTACCTCGGATGTAATCAGTCTGGTATTTTGAAAGATAGGGTTTTCTAACCGGAAATATTCACAAGGTCGTCATTTATAAAATAAGTGTATGAGCCACATGAAACACGTACGGTTGTATGGCCTACCGTAACACTACTTGTGTAAAGAATTTATTTGAAATCGGTTGATTGGACCGCGAGATATGGCATAGAAACCTTATTTTCTTATTTGGTGTTATCTTACAAAAGTGCTTTAAAATTGGTTCTGTATACGATGCTTCTAGTTTATACTGTCAGCTTAAAAAGTTATGTTGAATTTGGTTAAATTGCTCATATACATAACAAATTTCTAAAAATATTTATATGGCCCCAATATTAAAAACGAATGGCTGACCCCACTCAAATCATGTGAGTTTACATGGCCTTCTGTAGCTTTAATAGTGTGCAGAATTTGGCCCCAATTATGGTATGCATTCAAATTGTTTTGTAACAATGCATATAAGCATCTTAAACATCATTACTTGATTCGTACAAATTTCAAAAACTATATCAAAACGAAGATATGTTTGAATTGGAGTGTTTCTTGCGAGTCACCAAAGAGGCACGATTTGTAATTTATCAGAAATTCTGGCAGTTTTAACTATGTCTACTTCGAATTTTATCGAGAACGTTTATATTGAAATACATGCGAACCACAGTACCAAATTTTCAAGAAAACGTTCTTTATGGCATGATATCTATTAACAACACGGAAAAACTATTTTGAGCTTTAGTTAAACTCATCCTTCGTTCAATTTTGAGATTTTATATATATATATATATACACACAGAAAGGGAGAACGGGGGCAAAGGTGATGGAAATCCCTGGAACCCGGACAACAGGGGGACCTGGCTAGACTTCCTGATTTCTTATTCTCATTTGGGTAGAACTTATGAATATTTCAGCATTTTCAAATGCAGACTTTGAGATTTCTATTTTAGAGAGTGTCAAGGTTTCGAAAAAAGAACAATCTAAAATAGGATAACAAGGCGGTTAAAATTATATCCCCCAGGCCCTTAGGAGTTGTCGACGGTCCTGTGTGTTTAAATATATAAATTATATATATATATGTTGTTTCGCGACTCAACCGACATACATCGGCAGCGTGTTATACGGATCATTGGCAACAAAAAATTCATATACTCAGTTGGCTAAGCAGCTATATATATGAGTTACAGGGACTTGTAATAAAAACAAACATTTAAATGACTGAATATCGCTACTGCAATTGACTACATTTATGTTGTGTAAGTCCCACACAAGCTGTTCAAAATGTGGTCAATCCGACCGTAAGTATACATTGCTAGTGTGGCTGGCGTGTTCAATCTTTGTCAGTGCGTGGAGGCGAGTGGTTGTGCAACTATGCCAGAAATGTTTACACACGCAGGGTACACAGACACGGTGTTGGTTTACGGATACTGTGACGGAAATGGGCGTGGTGCAGCAGCTGAATATCCGCGCAGGTGGACTAGAAGACGTGGACCAATCCCACGGCCGGCACGCTCTCCAGGCCTCTCCCCGTTGAACATTTATTCTGAGGCTACCTGAAGAGTAGGGTTTACAGCGGACGGCGATCAGACACACAAGATCAGTTGCTACAGGCCATATTTGACGCCACTAATCAAATTAGAAATGAACTCGCAGGCATGCAGTGGCAACTTGCCATGGTAAGCTGTAACGTATCGCAGCCTGTTTACGGTCAGATGGTGCACATTTTGAACAGCTCGTGTAAGACATTGAACATGAATGTAGTCTGTTACCTTAAAGACATTCAGCAATTCCAATTTGTGTTTTTGTTTCATTTACGCCCCTCTAACTCTGAAATGGGGCTGCATAGCCAACTTGTGTATGTGACTTTTTTTGTTGCCAATGATCTATATAAAACGCTGCCGATGTATGTCGGTTGAGTCGCGGAACATTCTGTATATTATTTTTAAGTCGACATTGACTGCTGTGTCAACACTAATAACTTAAAGCCTTACGGCAATTATTGTAATGCTTAAATCAGTTCAGATACGTCCCTATGTTTTAACACACAAATAAGATCCCTGGTTGATACACTCGTTCACATCTGACCTCCTATACCGCCGTAATAATAGGTTCGATCCCAGGCCTCGAAGGGTGGGACAGTTTCTGCCGGGAGAATTGATATTGGGGGGGGGGGGGAGAGGCTGGCGGACACTGCTGTGTTTCGTAGGTTTCCTCCGAATGCTTCCAGCGCCTTCTCTCTCTTTATTCGGCCACTTTTTCACCTCCAAGCTAGCGTACGCATTTTTGTTTACACAATAGAGTATGAAATTAAATATTTTTTAGACCATAATATACATACTATTGATTTTAAATACGTCTATCGATTTTAAATACTTCACACTGCGATCTGACTGACGTATGGATAGTAATCATTGAGTTCACAGTAAAGTCAGTTATCTCGCCCGCAACTAAAAGGTTCACAATGGGCTGAAAGCAAAACTAAGCAAAACTTTCAAAACTGCCTAACCAGTTGCGATACAATTATGCCACTTCTAAGGAAAGAGATCAATTAGCAGCATCTTAAATACTTCTTTTTTCAAAGGACTTTCTTAAAAAATTGAAATTACTTATTACAATATACAAAAACTCTATATTCATCTGCTTGACTTATGCGCGTTAAGCTGCTCTCTTTGTGCAGACCATTTAGGCCTGCGCCCCAAGCAACCAAGTGTGCTAATCGAATTACAGCTAAATGCAAACTCGATTCAGGCAACCGTATAATAACTGCAAAAGTTAATGTTTTCTTGTTATTTAATTTTTATCTGCCGTCATATCACTTTCTTACGAGTTACGGGAATAAGTGGATGTGAGATGGAGTGTTATTTTTTATCGCTATACTCAAAGTGGCAGTATATTACGCAATAGCGTTTACACGAGTAGATTTTTATTACCACGGCATCAGATGGTGCAAGCGTGACGGTCCCATGGTGTAATGGTTAGCACTCTGAACTTTGAATCCAGCTGCCAGTGTCGCACAGAAGGCGAGAGAAGGACAGCCTTTGTTGGTTGAGGTTATGTTTTGACTGAATTAAGTATTGATTCCACCTCAAAAAATGGAAAATCCAGCAGGAGGTAGCAGAGATGGCTTTGGTGGTCCTCGTACACCACAGCAGCAACAATCCCAACAAAACTTGAAGAAAACACAAGCACAGGTTGACGAGGTGGTTGGAATCATGAGGGTGAATGTAAAAAAAGTCCTGGAACGTGACTCCAAGTTATCAGAACTTGACAACAGAGCAGATGCATTACAGCAAGGAGCTTCTCAGTTTGAACAACAGGCAGGGAAGATGAAACGAAAATATTGGTGGAAAAACATTAAGTCATGGGAGGGCTGGTCAGTCTGTATTCTGCCGGTGGTGGTTGCCTGTAGGTGGGCAAGACATTGGCCTACTTCGCAGCAGGGGTATCTCGTAGGGCCTCAGTGTATATTGGTAGGGGTACATGGAGAACCCCCACCAGGATGGCCAGTTACTCCTGAGGAACACGAGAGCATCACAGATTTGGTGGTACAGAGGAACATTTATATATTGGAACTCGGATGGATTGAAATCCTGCATCCATGGAACATAGCCTGTGGTTCCATTTTTGATTTATCTGTATTTCAAGACCATATTCGTTGAAAGTTCACATGTAAAATTTCCTACCGTAACGGTAGGAATACCCCCAACTTCACCACTTAAAAAAATTTGTTATTAAAAGTTTTTAATTAACCTTATTTTTATTATAATCATTATAACCTTATTTTAATTAACCTATCGTACTTTTGAGATTTGAAGGTACCAATAGACCTCTTCGGACCGCGAAACAAAATGTAAGCAGTCGTGATATCCTGCTCAGCTGGATTTCTGTATGACTTTTAACAATTTCAATCAAAGACAAATATATCGTTTAAGCCGAACCACTAGTATTCTTTTTTAACGCCTTGAAGCCGCGTCTGTTTATAAGAAAACATTGCGAGGGGCGCTCCCAAGACTGTGTGTGATGCGCATTTCCGGAGAGCTGAATTCCTCACGAGTTAGATATGTGATACTAGAATGTTACTACACGTGATGTATATGCTGTTCATGGTAAACTGAGCAGTTTTGAAAGCCCTGCTTATGATCTAATTGTATGCACGTTGTGCATTCTTCCGCCTTAAGTAAAATTAACATTGCCACGAGCCTCATCACATTATTCATGTGTCAATCAAGTGTAAATGTTAAATTATTAGAAAAGTAAATATTTTACAAATCTACTCATTTTTAGACTTCGATACATAAAAAATTAGGAAGCGAAAGAAATAATTTAAGTTATCACATATGGTTATCTAAAACTTTTCATTTGACGTTAAGTTATGGAACTACTTTCCCTCCATCGTTATCAACTTTACTGGACGCATGTCACTCAGTGCATCCGCTAAAATAAAAGCAGGTAGGAGCAGTGACTTTTTTCAAAGGTCCATTTCAAACGTTCTCACTTTCTCATGAACAGCCTTTAAGCCAATTGACTAAACACCAATTTCACTAAGAGTCTCTCTGAATATATTTAGTAGGATAAAAGTAAAAATAGGCGTTTGAGGATTTTTTTTTTGGTTAGGATACTGGTATTTATGCGTAAACACTGATTTCACTAACAATATTTCACTACAAAATTATTTTTCTCAAATGCGACTGATGCCTTCTACACCTGAGGGACTTCTGTAATTGGATGTTGTTATACTATGCCCAATACAGGTAATTAATGTCACATTTTTTAAAGCGTTCTTGGTATAGGAAACCATGACCTTAGGGTTAAGAAACTGTCTTAAAGATCCCCAAATCAATTTCTCTGGAAACCACTTGGTTTATGCTATCTCCGGTACGAGAATACAGTGTGATTTTTAATTTTACAAGTAATATGCAAAAGCTGTGGGCACAAAAAAAAGTATGTATTTCTAAGGCCGTGTCTGAATTGGCAGATTTTGTTAACAAAATGATCACGTGACCCGATTTTGTATATAAAAATTGTGACTTATTTGGTAATTTGGTATTTCGTATTTTGAATCTAGCGGAGAATACAAAATGACAAAATAAGCGCCATGTTTGCTTTTAAAAAATATGCACGAATGCGTAAGAATTTTTTTTTTTTTACAAATAACTCTTGATTACACTAGGCATGTTTAAAACAGCAAGTAAGTGTTGTGGTTTGTTTATATGTAGGCCTATATTTCCAACATTGTTTTAAAAAGTCGTTATTGCATAATTTATTATTTTCTTATTTATTAACGTATTTGCAGCATTCCAGTGATGAGTTTAGAAATATTACGTCCGTTTTAAGCATTAAATTTAGATTAAAATATTTTTTCACCGTTAAGCTAATAATGCATTGCCGCGAGTGCTAAACAACTTACTGTTGACAACTCCGAATTAGCAACAGTAGTTGACCGTTTAAGGAGCAAAATTGCTGGAAAACCCATTTGTAAGAAATTGATAATATATTTAAGAAATTCCTGGCATTAGTCATATATATTGATACTTTAAGAGGGTATGCATATGGTTACGTGAGATAGTGTATAATATTATATATTTTAATATCATATTATGTTGATCTTTGATGGTTGGATTATGATGATGTTGTAAATGCATCAGTGGTTGACACTAGTGAGACAGCAAAATTTTAGTAGTTGACATATAATTGCACCAGTAGTTGACATCTTTTAACAAACACTATACATTATTTTAAAAACACATAGAGATAGAAATGGCTAAATGTAAGTTACAGTTCATAGACAATTTACACATAGCATGCGACAGAATACTGAAATTCATATTTTACTAAGTCATCGGACCCAAAACACCGTGGCTGAGGTAATAATTCGATGATTTGTATTGGCTCAACAACACTTACGTCTTTTGTATCCCTGACCAAAATATTTTTCTGACTGTTACATGATCGCAGTGCCATGACTTCAATTTCTCCATCGTCATACCGCTTCTGAACAATAAAAACATTAAAAACACTTTTTCTTCCCAGGGAAAGAAACGAGCACAAAATCACCTTTCTTATGAGAAACGTTCGTAGGTGTGATGTAATTTCTTTTCTCTACCTCACTTGTGATTCTTCGACCAGCTTCATTTACATCAATTATATTTGAGTCACTGTGGTCCAAACTAACGTCATCCATTCTGCTACCCGACTCTAACCACTCTTCCTCCTCTTCAGGGTCGGACACATCAAGTGATATTTTCCTGGATTTTCTTCCCGCCATTTTCTTCTTCTTTTCTTCTAGCTTAAGTTTCTTAGCACTTTCACGTTCTTCTTGCTTTGCCTTTCGTGCCTCAGCCTTTTCCTGTTTCTGTATTCCTTTCTCCATTGCAGCTTCTTTCTTGTTTTCACGATACAACTGCCACTGCTTAGATGTCACTACACTTGGTAATTTTTCTTTTGACCTTCGTTTCCCTACTTTTTGTTTGTATTTTGGCCAAAATAATGCATTTTTGAAAGGAGATGGCATATCTTTGTTTGTTGGTGTGATTCACAAACTTCCATTTGTTGTAACATCTTGAAAACCAGGACGATTTTCTGCTTCATTATCAGGCGCAGAGCTCTGGATTTCTAGCGTTTGTCTTTCTCCATTTCCTTCATGGCCATTATTCTGACTAACTTCTGATTCACAGTTTACTTGATCTACATAAATGTGTGTCATAATATTAATTTAATTTGCTACACATGGTTCTTCATTTTCTTCATTGTTGTTTTCGCCATTTTGCTCTGTATAATCCATGCCATAACTTTCATTAGCTTGAAGATTTTCTTGCAAGCGATACTGAAGGAAGCAATCTTCATTAACCTTTTTCCAAAACAAAAATAGAGAATGATCTTGAGAATTCCCTTTCCATTCATTACCAGAATCTCGAAAACTTTTAAGCTTACCTTCCCTAATATATCCTTCCAAGAATGCCTTTCCAGCTCGTAGTCGCTCTGAGGAACTTATGTTAGTAACAGCAGGACCAGCATCCATTGTTGGAATTTTGGAAGTATCTATAGCTGCAGGATTCAACGATACAAGCCCACACTTCCTAAATCCATTTTTCAAAATGGAAGGTGTAATGCATTCATTTAAAGTTTCTTCCAGCAAAGGTGCAAAGTGGATTTTCTTCAATGCTGGATCATTTAAACTTTTCATTCTCCACTGATACACTTTTTTCTTCCATGATTCCTTCAACACGTGGAATACAGTCCATAGGCTGAATTAGGTGAGTCGAATTCGGAAGTAATGCTATAAGTATAATCCCATGATCTTCACAAAACTTACTAGTGTGTAAGGTAAGATGAGATGCATGCCCGTCAACGAAAATGATAGCAGTTAAATGTATCTTCTTTTCTACGAGAAAGGTGTAGAAAATATTTGGGATGGATTCAAAGAAAAGAGGAGCAGTCATCCAACCAGTCTCAGATTTTCCGATTCCCCAGTGTTTTGGAACCCTGTCAGCTAATTCATGAGGCACTCTTTCATACTTTAAAACCACTAATGTAGGTACCAAATCTCAATTTGAATTTCCACTAACCAACCCCGTTAAGCATTCTTTCTCATCTACAGTCACCTGTTAATATACATTATTCTCTCCTTTCACACACAACACCTTATTTCCTTTGGGATTGAGAAAGAAAGTGCTCTCATCTAAATTAAACCCTCTTTCGGGTTGTTCAAGAATATTCTCATATTTGTTTTCTTTCAAGTAGTTTTTTATTTCTTCAAAACCATCTTGAAAGAGATTCCTCCCGAACTGATGCCCTACTGGTAGTCAGATTTTGAGCCATTCTGCTGGTAATATTTTGATGGCGTTTCAAAAATGCTAGAAACCATGTTCGTCCTGGCCGATTATATACAAATGGGTTTTCACGGTTAAGTTCCTTAATTATGTGCTGTACACTATCTAAAAGTTCATATTTCGTTATCGGAAACCCCGCTCTAGCAACTGCAGTTATCCATGTCACTAAAACATCTTCCTCTTCTCTTGTGAGCACGGGTTGTGGACCCATCTGGCGTTTTATAGGAGTTTCCCCTGTAATTTTGTAGAGCAAGGTGACACGAGGTACAGAGTGGCACTTAGATTCTGTAGCAACTGCAGTTCCCCCAAGAACATCATCGTCTATTGCATCATTAATTTATTGCTAACTTTAATAAAGCATTTTTCCTTTCGCAGGAGGCATTATGGTATCCTGAAATCAAACACGAACCACAAAAATATTTGAATTCTAGTAGTTGACATGTAATGTGTTAGTGGTTGACACCCCGTCAACTACCAGTTACAGATAAGATACAGCCATTTTGACCTTTTTCATGGAAGCACTCCTAACAATTAGTATAGAGAATGTACCCACAAATAATACCTCATAGAGTTGAATTAGCATTTGACACAGGTTGTCAACTACCGAAAATGTGTAAATATTTTGTATCAGTACTTGACACCCCCCCCCCCCCTTAGTTCGTAAAACATAACCTAAAATCACTTATGCAGCATGCTAACATTTAGAGAATTTCATATAAAACACAATGATAGTGTCAAACATGAATAACATCGACAGTAAATCATCATACAGCATTTCATGTTACATTACCTCCTTAACTATTTTGTTAGGCAAATAACAAGATTTTCTCACAATTCACACATGACTTCATGACGACTCATACTCAAATTGGCGGTAAGTCTTTCGTACCAACTTTCATAACAGATGGCCCTACCAATATTTTGACATAGCCAGAAACTTGTAGAACAATGTATTTGGCTTATTATGAGGAATTTAAAATGGAAGTGTCAACTACTAAAGCACTGTCAACTGTTGGTGCACTTAACTCAATTCACAAATTTACAAAATAACGAATTTGTCATTTCGAACACGGCCTGAGAATGACAGTGCCTGTAGTGTCCCTTACGGGAACAATTAAAAAAAAAAAAAAAAAAAGCCAGTGCAGCAGGTGAGAGAGGAAACATGAGGCCGGTGAAGCTAGTGGTTCACATTTAAAGTCCATTCACGGTAAAGTGAGCACTTTTGAAAGCCCTCTCATTTGGAATAATAGTCAATAACTATGCTTTACTTCGGCCGTAGACGTTAACTTCCGAGTGAGGCGTAATATATACTCTGTGATTATTACTAACATGACAATATTTATTTAAAAAGGTGTTTAAAAGATAGCCAGGCTTTCAAAAGTGCTCACTTTACCGTGAACAGCCTATACCTGTCCTGTGGGAGTATGTCCGGCTTGGTACGCCGGGGGGTAACTGGCGGACCGTTAACCGCGGCTAGTAGACCGGACCAGCACCAAGGGCGTCTACTACTGGTCTTCTACGGCCGCGGGGACTCACTTGCTCATAACCTGTCACAGTTTTACTTGACCGATGCACGAATAAAGTGATTAGGCCTATGGCAATGTAAATTTTACATAAGGCGGAAGAATACACAACGTCCATACAAATAAATCTTAAGCAGGGCTTTCAAAAGTGCTCATTTTACCGTGAACAGTGTATATAGGATATTAACAGTACAGTGAGCACTTTTTTGAAAGCCCTCTAATTTAGAATAATAGTCTATAAATATATTTTATTTTGGCTGTATACGTTAACTTCCGAGTGCTATGGAATCTACACACTGTGTTTATTACTTGCATGGCCATATTTATCTTAAAATGTAGTTACAGGATAAAACATGGCTGAAATAAAAAAGTAACTAGGACCTCAAAAGTGCTTCCTTTACCGCGAACAGCCTATATCAACAAGTAATATGCAGTTGTAAACGATTTTTAATTTTTCTAATCGCTTTGTGTCACCTGCAGCTTGGACGCCCGCACGCATGCGGAGAAATAGACAAGTTTACCGAGGCTGAGTACACAATCACTAAAACAAAGGCATCCTGTAGAGAATTCACGTGCCGGTAAAATTCTTATAACTTACGTCAGGCAAAAACGCTGGAAAAGTGAGTTAGGGTTTAAGTTAAAGTCGACAGCTCCTAGTGTGACGACTCAAGAACATTTCTCCAGGGAATCAGTTCCAATTGGTCGTCGTAGTACTCAGTACGTTCATATCTTTTCAGATATATATATATATATAATATTTTCAAGCACCAAGACCAACATTCTTATACGCAAGACATATTGCATTCGTGCACCGCTCGACCTATAGCTGTCTCACCTGTACTTATTTGTTTCGGTAGTTCTACAACTTGTCGTTATGAAATGATGTTTGATAACTATTGTTGAAATTTACTATAACGTTACGGAAAAGAAGAAGAATGCGGGACTATAAATAATGAACAGGATTCGAGTAGTATCGCCAAATTGAATGGTACAGTTGTTGATTAAAACCACAGAAAAGTCAGCAGACAATATCTAGCCATTACAATTAGTGACTTGTATCTGTAACAAGTAATAGTACCTTAACGCATTTTACTCTCGTGAAATCCTGAAAGCATACGATTTAAAAAGCTTCCAAAGCCAGAAAGACTATGAATGAAATATTCTGAAGAGACGTAAAGGCTAGGATACTCGTTTAAACGCACGTAGACCGAATTTTGGATAGTAGAAATGCATTAAGATGACGTAGCACAGAAATCAGAAGCTTCTTGATGAATATGCTAGATGATGAACTTAATGCCTTTAATGAACTGTCCAAGATTCTGCATCAGCCTACTCCGAAAAGGTGCATATTTGAGTTCAACCGTGCTTTTCGTGGTATCCTAGAGGCGCTCGATAAAGCTCAAATAAGGTAAACGAAGGAGACATAACGTGACCCGCCTAACTCATATGAATGTTTCTCCACCCGTGATCTGGCGGCTATGTAAATAACCGTGTGGTGACATATGTCCTGTTAAATACCAAACATGTCTGAACGAATGCAAGACACGTTTTGGTGTAACATGAGCAAAGCGTATACCAATACGTAACCCCTGACCTCGTGTCAAGTGTCCGAATTCCCAAGCCCAGGCCAGTCGAGTCACTTAAGTTTCGTTCGTTCGAGCACCAAACCCGAGTTTGGGCATCGTCTTCTGAGGCACGTATCATAGAGGGAGTGTTGCACAGACCTCATGCTTATGTACGCCGAGGCTACAGAACTTAATTCAAGTGATTTTTGCTGAGTAGGCTATTGCTCGCCTATGAATGGCTTGAAACAAATCTTGACAGCTGATGCTGCCTACATTCATTCTGAGTTTTACGGTGGCCCTACTGTACGTTGTTTTACCGCATTTATTGTATTTGAGATATACCCATAACATTGGCCAGATGTTCAAAATACAAACTTTGTATATGGATGCGGACTCCTGCACTGCGCTTAGAGTAGCTTAAATCATGATAACCTCACTGTGTATATATATATATATATATATATATATATATATATATATATATATATATATATATATATATATAGTGGCCTCCTTAAAATGTTTTGTAGGTATTCTTCCTGCCAAATTTTCTTGTGATGAACACAACATTTGTTATTTATCTCCACTAAAATTTTTTTGGCCTCTAAAAGTTTGTGCAGTCATGGCAACAAAAATTTTCTGCTCACCCTTTAAAAGTTTTACAGGGCGAATAACAACAGAACACTTTGTAGCCGTTACATACAGTCCTTTCCCCCCCCCCCCCCCCCCCCCCCCGAGTGAGCTGCGTTTTTGCGGTGCAAGCAACTATTGGAATTTTCACTGATGCCTTCACTTCATATACGTAACTTGAAATGCAATATTTGTTGCGTAAGTGTGTACTGTTATGTATACCTCCCAGCGGCTCATCAATTCAATTGATTTTAGCACATCGATGTTTTTTTCGCCTCTGTACATTTCCAAGCGGAAGATACTGAGCGAAATAATAACTTTTTCTTTTTACTATAAATGAAATCAGGCCTGAACTTAAAATAAAACAAAAAAGTACTGTACATTGAGCTACGAGAACACAATAAATTTAAACCAAAGAAATGAATAGATGTCAGTATTCACTATGAACACATAAACAATTTTTTTTTTTTTTTTTTTTTTATAAGGAATACGGACAGCCACGTTGATAATTTTTTTAGTCTAGTAGAGTATTCCAAATATTTCGAGGACTGAATAGGCCATACACTTTTTTTTTAGAATATTAATTTTTAATTATAATATAAAGCCGCGGAAGCCCAGTGGCTAGAGTACCGGCCTCCCACCACATATATCCAGGGTCGATTACCAGGTGAGACTCGAGGGAACCTGGATTCACACCATGTCACTAAAGTGAAGGTAACGTCCATTGGCTGGTGGATTTTCTCAGGGTTCACTTGTTTCACACACTCTTTCATTACGCCCATTCCATTCTAATGCCTGTTACACACGGTTCACTTTCTTGTACACACATCGTGTGACTGGCTAACTTGTTTGCAAGTGTCTTGCATGCAAGGGCTTGCATGCTAGCTGGAATCGTTCGGAGATGGTTCTATTTTTCGCTCACTTTCTTGTGCAATTCATTTGTTCACATTTGCGTTTTACACGTTTGTGTAATCCCCGTACATCTATTAATGTTGATATTGTTGATTTGAAAGTAGAAAACACATTTCAATTCTGTATTAGTGATTTATTTGGTTTGTAAAATCGTTTTGTGGTGTGGTAAATATGAGTGACTGGCATGCTGCAACATTCAAGTACCACTACCGGTATTGTGTGTACAGTATGTACATGGGACTTGAATATAAAAGGGCGTTCACCTTCTTGTTCACGAAAGTGCCCTTCTGTATCAGGCTTAAGGTCTCATTCCATCCTGTCTCATTCCGCATCACACTCACTTGAAGGCCGATACTTACAGGCCGCTCTTCGAAAGCCCACAAAGAGGGTGTCACCCTTGTAAAGATTTTATTTTTAATAATATTCATACAAAGCGTAATTAAATAACATCGAAATACTGTAGCTGCAAAGTATCATGATTAATGTTCCATCGGGTATTTCATATAGTGTTTACAATAAACGTGTGTTATAATTATCTACCAGTCCTACCAACTAGCTAAGCAAGAAGTTCTGTACGTATTTTCAACTTATTTTCATTACGAATGTACAATCACACTTTGTCTTTTTTTTTTTTCTTTTCCAAAACGTGAACTTAAATATGGCATGTTTTATAGTGTTACAATTTTTTCTTCTTTGAATATCTTTGCAGTGAAATTATTACCGATCGCTCGCTAGATATAAAGTCGGTTACTGCAATGGCTTCTGTTGGGAACTGGCATCTGTGACGTGATATCACCGTACCATTTCAGTGACAGTATCACTCATCATAGGTGTGTGGAGAACACGATTCCGCTCAAGACTTATTTTATTTAATCATGGAATCATTTGCGCAAACAAGTAAGTAACATATTACAAGCAACTTTTACAAAATTTTTATAGGAATATATGAAACAACGTAAAAATTTCGAGCTTAGATCAATTTTTATTGTGTGTGGCAAAAATTATTATAGAAAGCCTGATACTTTAGTCTGAAGCTGATTAAGCACGAAATCAGAGATTTCTAAACCATAACCTCAAATGATTTATACTCAATGCGAACTTGTTTCAATGATGCCAGTCACATGAGGGAAGACCGGAACGTAATCCACTTTCATGGAATACGTAGACGCTGAAGTCGGGCCGTTATTTTCAACTGAAACGCTTGAATAAAAACGAATGTAATTAAAATTGCTTTAATATAATTTACAGAACCAAATATCCTCCCAGAAAAAAATTGGTTCGCATTAAATACATTAAAATTTGCGAAGCTATTTTCAGGATCATATCTTTCCAGAACTCCATTTGGCGTTGCATTATTCAATTGGATTTAGAGTTCGGTTTTGTTAATATTAGAAAACCCGATAGTTCCTATGAAAGTTTTGTTCAACCGATTGTTAAACACAGTATTTGATTCCATAGAATAGTAAAAACCGGTTGTTTGTGATCATACGTATTTCTGTGACATCTCTTTGAGACGCAGTGCAGCAAATACTTTTTTGTTACTAGACCCTACAAACTCTAAATTCGAATAAGTGGGAAACAACTTATTCGCCGTAAAATTCAACTTCTCGAACCAGCGAAAATGGCTCCACTTATAATCAGTGGAAAAACACTGATTGTTTAAAGTGACGGCTGACTTCGTTGGCGAATTAAATATTGCTTTTATTGAATGTAGCCAAATAATTACGAGAAATAACCATATTTTCGATAGTTTGCTATTTATATTGCGCAATTTACCGTAATTTTTAAAAATTAGAAACTTTTCGGAGGCGGCCGGGATTGAGCCTACACACCCCTCGACTTTAGGCCACTACCTTACCCCGGTGCTAATTTTTCTTTTTCTGCCGTTGTAAATTTAGGTGTCGTTGCGGACCTCAAGTGAGCCCGACTTCTTGACAGATTCCCAGCGTGACAAGCGAGCTAACAATCTGCTTTGCCGGAGGCACCAACCTGCAGCCGTGCGACTACAGGTCGGCCACCCTACCCCTGAGCTATGGAGGCATGGCTATAACAACGAATAAACTAATGAGCTACCACGCCAAGTTGAAATAATCGGAGGAAAATATATGATTTATAGTTTTGCTGCGAAAACGTGAAGATTTAAATTGTATGCCCTTACTTTTCGTTTTTGGCTTAATTGGTACGGTTATGATTGTTAAAAAGAATAGTATATATTAGTGCACTCCCTTCATCACATTATATGCAGTTTAAAGCTTCAAAGAGAGCACTGTGACGATTACTTGAAAATGAAATGAAAGACGTAAAAACGGAATAAAAGGCTGTGTGTTCCTATTACCTCATAAAATGGCATTTTGAAAGACGAAACTCATTTTAGAAATATTTTGTATTGGTATTATTAATTTATTTGTTGTTATTTAACTTGATGCACGTTATTTAACGGCCATTTTTACACGTTGTTTGACGGTTATCAGTCAAAAATAAACCACTGAGTAAACAATGAAAAAACAAATGACTGATGAATCAATGACAAGTGTCACTGAATCAATAAGTGAAGGAAATCTGGCATTTTCCCATTGATTCATCACTTAAATTCACTGAAGTGACTGTAGAATCAGTCAGATACGTTTTACTGATTGAAGCAGTGAAATGCTCACTGACTGAAACCAAGAGTGCAAACTTCAGTGACAAGTGACTATTCGTTACATGTTTCCGACCCTATTACACAATAACACCCAAAATCACCTTCGAAAAACTCCCTTTCCGCCATCTGTAAAGTCGGACAGATTACATGCCCGGAAATATCTTGACACCAATGCAGTTTTCATGCCTAAATCAAACTCGTAGAGAGATGTTGATGGATTGGTCCCAGCAGCCTGCAATGAGACCATGCCCTATAAAGATATTCTGAAGCACAAGGATTGTTTAAGTGGTTCATTTAAAGATATTGACTTGAACTGGATGTGATCCTTCCTCGTTTGCTCCGACGAAAATACACTTTATCTAAAAAATCTCCACGTAGATGGGATACAGTTCATTTGAATGGGTAAAACCCGTGATTTTCGTGTGAGTTTCGAAATCTTACTTGACTCCATCTGAAAGCTAACGTGACTGAAATTACAAAAATCCTATCTTATTTGTCATTTTTACGGCAGCTCAAAATTTAAAGATCATTATGAAATAACATTATATATAATGTTATTAAATTTAATTTATTTTCTTAATTTATATCTGTTACGACTGGAACTAAAATTCATTACATGTTTACTAATTTTCATTAACAGTGATACTTCATTTAAGTAATATTTTATCGTGTCTTGGAAGTTTGAAATTTCAACCCTATTGCTGATTCTTCTATAAAACTGTATTTGTACAAAAGTGGCGTAAACGTTTTAAACTCAGAAAAATCGTATCGAAGTAGATTGTCTGATTATGTTTATTCCATTTGTGGTAGGAGGCTACGTTTAGTTTACTGACACTTGATAAAAAATAATACAATATAAATATAATTGAATAAAATGAAAATATAGGGGCCAAATATAATGAAATAAAATTATAATAAAGTAAAAATATAATAAAATATAATATAGGGGCTAATAAAATAATTTAACGTAGTAACACATTTTTTCTTTCATTCTACCGTGTACCATTCCGCCACGTTTAGGCTAAAAATTTACATTGCCGTAAGCCTAATGAAGGGTATGTGTTTATGCCTCCACTGAGTGACACTGTGAATTGTTAGCGTATAAAAAACTGATTTAATTTGACATTTATGATAACTGTTTGAAATTCATACATAAGGTCAGTATTCTTAGTGTTTTGATACAAGTGAAAGCAAAAGCACATTTTTATTTAGTAAACGTACACAATTTGTAATTTTCATAGCTGTATATTTTTATCATAAAGGGAAAAGTAGAGATGTTATACCAAGTTATCATCTACAAATAAAAGAATAATTTACTAGCCTATTTTAGTACTTTTTTGTTCACTACTACTTCCAAAGGTCACAGTGGGATGGTGAAAAGAGGTAGAACATATCTCTGACAACTACGTACATTTTATGCAAATACCACAGTTGCTATTGAAAAACTTTGATTTAATTATATTTAACTGCTCAACTCGTTGAGAATACTAGGCAAATGTAACAGAATGACATCGCCGTTAATTTTTAACAATTGCACGCAAAATACCGATCAAAGAATTTAAAAACGTTCCCGTTTCTCGACTGTTCACGTTCATAATTGAACATTATTTACGGAACACTGCATGTACAGGCCTTGTATTTTTTAAGATTGATTTCAAAAGATGACAGTTACCTCCAAGCTATAGAAGCTATAGCGGGAATTTATATCTGTTATTCGTCTTTCTGATTTTTATATTGCATTGAATTCCGCTCGTATGTAGAGAAGTATTTTGTGAAATTTCCATTCGGCACACCAAGAGAACATTTACCTTATGCAGAGAACTGAGCTGGACTTTACTGAAAACTTCCTGGGAGTGGCGGCGGCACGAAGCTACCGGAATAAGGCACCCTGGATGCCAATCCTCCGGGAGAAACTCACTGTAACTTTCCACAAAGACAGACATCAAACCTTTCTAGACCCTCCCGAGATGATTCGAAAGTGTTCGCGCCTCTAGGGGTCTGGCTGGCATCGCCCCGAGACTAACTGGAGCGCTGCCAGAAACCTTTCACCCTCGGCCATGCTGGCTACACGAGTTAACAGCAAGTGCAGTAACTGAAACCCGTTAAACTACATTCTCTATACGAGTTCCTCGCACGAGCTTGTGAAACTGTCCCCGTGCGAACATGAACTTTATAGTGATCTGTAATGGTTTCGTACTCAATGCGAGAAACACCGTCCTATCCCTCTACTGCATTTGCGCATGCGTGGTACACTGAGAAAGCAGGAAATACTGTGAAGAACTAAGAATATTGCTGTACGTCTTTGTAAACGACATACGCTGCTGATAGTCGCAGTATGCAAAATTGCAATAATACAATACAACATTTTTTTTTTATTTGAAAATTGTCGATATACGTATGTTTTCTATAAATACCAGCAAAATAATGAAATAATTTCTGCACCGAAATGTATAGGTAAACAGTGATTTCGAGTATTCGTTCTATCACAAAATTCGGTGATAAATATGTCATATCTTCCTAACCACACAAAATTTTCTCCGCAGGTGGGAAATGTTTCCACCGGACTCAGTGAAGAAAATAAGCTTTTCGTGATAAAATAAAACTGCACGTCATCTGAAAAAAATGAACTCCAAAACAATAAAATTAATAACTAGTGTAAGTCTGATCACTCAAGCAGCATTCGATGATTATACATGATCCAGCACTAGCCGGAAGCGTAAAACTCGTATTTTAAGAACGTTTTAACCTCATATGTAATTTGAAATTAGGATCAGGTTCAGGTTGAATGAACGAGGTACAGCAAAATCTGAACAACTTGAAATGCTTATAAGTGCCAGTCAAAGAACAATAGTATTGATATTTACGTCTTCGTTTCGGGCCAGGTGGCAGGGCTCAATCACCCGGCCGGTTCACTCCAGATTTTCGCAAGTAGGAATCGTACTTGACGATGCCGCTGGTCAGCGGGCTTTCTCGGGGATCTCCCGTTTCCTCCGCCCTTTCATTCCGGCGCTGTTCCATTCTCACCTCACTTCACCTTCATCGGCTCTCAAGACCACGAGGATAAAAGCCGCCCAGATATCTTCATTCACTCTCTCATGTCTCCGTTTGACGACGGGACACCATACGCGAGAAAGATTTACATCCCAGAAGTGGATAATTCGAAAACGAAGGAGACTACATCACTGAAACATTATTTAAATGAAACACATATAACTTGTAAATGAGAGAACAACAATTTTTTACTGGACGAATTAAGGGGGGGGGGGGGGACTTTTGCGAGTGAGTTTGAAAGCACAGGCTGCGTTAAAGTGAAGTGTTCATAGCTAACTAATTAACCGATAGAAAGCAAGGGGAGGCGAGCTGTTGTAAGGTAGGTTTCGTTAAACGCGAGAGCTATTAAGGTCGATTCTATATTCACTCACCACTTGCCTCATCGCCTCTAAGCGCAAGGCGCTCAAATGGAGTGCGTCTTTCCATCGGCTACACGCCTGAATGTAATTTTAAGCGGCGATCGTATATTTTTATGGCACACTTATAAAGATACACGTGCGATGCGCGTCTAATGATTAGTCTGATTTGGCAGCTAAAATTGATTCTAGAATCTCCCGTTTTGGCCATCCTCACGCAAAAAAAAATGGGGTGTGGCTGTGTTGGGGACAGGGCCGTTTTTTTGTTTGCGTAAATGCGTCTACGTTGACGCCCTCGGACGCCTTAGAGTTTTTTTTTTTTTTACGTTTCCACCACCGTTTCACTCGATCATATGGGGTTTTATGTGTATCACTGAATTGCTTTTGAGTTACTCTTTCCAACCGTATACGATTTCTGTATTTCGATTTGACTTTTTGACGAGTATAGGCCGAAATTGAGTTACTTTTTTTTTTTTTTACATTAATCTCATACAATTTCACACCATAACCACGCCACACAAATGTTTTTATACAAGCAATCGATTTATCTTGACGATAGCTGTCGAATGAAACCTAAACGAGCGTCATAGCTTCTCCTAGTCAAAAGTTATACTACGCGGAAGTTATGAGACGCGGCGAAACGAACACAAAATTGGGCCCTCTACCCCCTCCCCCCCCCCCCCCAAACACTTGTGCGCGATGCTTCCAGTCCTCACTCAATGTAACATATTATTTGATCCTTTGGCAATTGAGTGGTGTAATTGCATTTCGAATGTAGACTATAGATTCGGAGCTGCATTGCCAAACTGTATCCCCCGATTTTGTTATAATCGAATTTTCTGGATTACCTCCCACTATTGTCGCAGATTTAAAGACGTATTAACGTCAAAAATAATCCTTGGAGTTGAAATGAGAATTGGAAACTTGTCTTTGGGACCGAAACGTTTTTTAAATCCTTTTAGTATTTAGGCACCGATACAAAATCTAAAACTGTTTTTTAATTGTCTTTTACCAAACCTCTGCAGCACATTGCATGCTAGGCGGAGTCCCTAAGAGGACTATGTAAGGAAACGTTTTCTGTGAAATCGTTGTTTGCTCGTGAACGCATACCTCGGTAAATAAAAGTTGTCGAAATACGTTTTTTTGCCAGAAAGGATAGAAAAAACGATTGTTTATGTTCCAATCTTTTTACTTTTATCGTATTAACTGTATCCACGGAGAAAAAAAAAATTCGTGGAAGTGGTCAAATACAGCATTTACAAAGCTTACCTATGAAGTTTCCTTAATCGGCAAGAGAAAAATACAACCACACAGGCGTATTTCAATCTGCGGTCTTTCATCGCGTGCGATAGAACCCCCCACTGTTGCAGATCTAATTTGCACAGTACAGCGTAGGAACGACGAGGCGCTAGGCATCCGTGTCACTGTCGCCCGTATAGATCCCTCGCCTGCTGGCCTTGGACGCACAAGAGACTGATCCAGAAGTTCGGACGGGCGGCAGCAGAGAAAGTATCGGCCGTTGGCCCGCACTAACAATCCATCCCAGTGTTCTCCTGGAATGACTTCGGCGCTGCCGTCATTTGAACTCGGGTCCTTCCTTAACACGAATTCAGTGTGTTAAAGGCTGTTCACGATCAAGTGAGCGCTTTCGAAATCAACCCTTAGAATAAAGCCACTGCTCCTGCCTGTGTATATTTTAACGTGCGCACTGAGTAACATTCGCCCAATAAAGTTGGCAACAAAGGATGGAAAGTAGTTCCACATCTTAACGTCGAATAAAAAGTGCCAGGTAACCATTTGTGATAACTTAAATTATTCTTTCACTTTCTGTTTTTTTTTATGCATCGAAGTGTTAAAATGAGCAGATTTGTAAAATATTTACTTTTCTAATAATTTCACAGTTTCACTTGACCGACGTATGAATAAAGTGATGAGGCCCACGGCAATGTTAATTTTACATAAGGCGGAAGACGATAAAGCTTGCATACAAGTAGAACTTAAGCAGAGCTTTCAAAAGTGCTCATTTTACCGTGAATAGCCTATACCACAGATTATCCCTCACGACGTTACAGTGACTGTCTGAGATGTAGACGCTGGTTGGTGTGGCATGTTTTGAGGAGAAAACTCTCCACTCAGGAAGGGTTGAAGAGTGTGGCAGGTCACGTAGGATATGGTAGCACCTTAAATTATTTCAATGCTAGTGTAATAATTTATAGGTAACAAGAATTATTTTACAAAACTAAACGTGTGCACAACACAGCAATTCTGTAGTGTATTCGCGGTTTCTTCACACTTTTGGAATCAAACCTTTGAAAAATCACCCCATGTAGGACTTTATTGGTTATCACCTAAATATGTTGTGCATTACAAGCATTTTATACTTGTTTTGGTATAAAAAATACCTTAATTTTAGTTAAATTGAACTTTTACTTATATTTGGTATATAAATAATGTTTTTTAATAATATTGGTATGAATAAAAATAGGGATAAAATAGGCGTGTTGGTAATGCATATAGGTTGTTCACGGTGAAATGAGCACTTTTAAAATTCCTGCTTAAGATCTACTTGTACGCACATTGTGTGTTC
The DNA here is from genome assembly GCA_029891345.1 of Dryococelus australis. Classification (NCBI taxonomy): domain Eukaryota; kingdom Metazoa; phylum Arthropoda; class Insecta; order Phasmatodea; family Phasmatidae; genus Dryococelus; species Dryococelus australis. The sequence goes on from CM056996.1 coordinate 64,465,422, forward strand.
TTCCGCCTTATGTAAAGTTAACATTGCCATGGGCCTCATCTCTTTATTCGTGCGTCAGTAAAGTGAAACTGTGAAATTATTGGAAAAGTAAATATTGTATAAATCTGCTCATTTTTACACTTCAATAGATTAAAAAATACAGGAAGCGAGAGAAATGATTTAAGTTATCACAAATGGTAACCTAACACTTTTTGTTCGATGTTAATATATGGAACTACGTTCCCCTCCATCATGACCAACTTTACTGGACACGTGTCACTTATTGTGCCCGTTAAAATATATGCAGGTAGGGGCAGTGACTTTTTCGAAGGTTGATTTCAAAATTGCTCACTTTATCGTGAACAGCCTTTAGTAAGAATTAATTTTTATATAAAATATGATTACACTGAACGCGCACGAATTCCGAGCACTATCATTTTGGTGTGATTTTCTAGACTAGGTTAATCTAATCTTCGTCTGCATGAGAATGGGGAGAATATCCTGGAAGTAGAACTTTAAAAGGGCTTCAGAAAAGTTTGAAGTAACAGTGAATGGACTTTAATAATATGCTTGCCACACATATATTCTTTACTTTGACCCCGACACCGAGTTCATGCAGGCTTGGTACTAACAACCGCAGACTACATTTACCACCATCTCTGCTAAACACCAAATTAGCGTTGCTCTTCTGGGATGCACGCCACTGAGGAATTAACGAGGAATGTATTTCTATTGCGTATTAATGCGCCCACTACATCTCCTCAGGCTAACCAAGAAGCAGTTAACAAACTAAACTAATCCTAACGTCAATCACAGATCGCCATATGTAGCCACTTCAAAGTGAAACTGTAACTTAAAAACTGTTTTAACAGTTTTGTGTGCAAAATATTTACACATTTTTCGGCTGTCCCTATTTAATTCTTCAAAAATTTAGTATTTTTGAATAGGCCTAAAATAACATACTCCATCTCGATACAAATCATCCAACCATGTGTATCATTGGCTTCGTATAAGCAGTATTAAAACTTTTTACAACTGAAAATCATTAAATTTGGTTTTAAATGCATTGCAGTAAGAACATGCATGTTAGTAAGATAGTAACATAACTCACAATTTCCGTCTCTCACTCGACTGAAGCATGAAAGCCGATCTTAGACAATACAGCCATGGCAACTGTAACTTTTACCAAACAGCGGCCTTGCCTATGGTTGTGCATGGAAAAATATTATACCTTGTATGCCATGTTGCGGCACCAAAAACATTGAATTTAAAATTTAACTGGTCAGAAATTGTATTCTATAAGAGCGTATAAACTTTCTATTGAAAAGTTTAGTTTCAAAAATTTGATTTATTCAAAACAACTGCCGCAGTAAAAATTCATTTGATTTATAAACGACCACTACTTTTTCGTTGTTTTGGGTGTCACAATATGACGATGATCGAAAATGTAGCTTCAACTACGCCACAGCATACCATCTCCTGATTATTCCTATCTGTATGACTTTTACGTTCTGCGGAGGAATACAATGCGGAACAAAGAGAAGAAACGAAGCGTGTCGTTGAAATTGTTCAATTAACATTAAATCAGTTACAGCGTTTGATGAATATGTTACACCTTGCTGCCACGCCGAAAAGAAATTTCTCTTGATGATGATGCGGCTTCGCCCATCAGGCATGACGTTCTATAACCCAACCAATTTTTCGAAAGCGGCCTTGGCTCCGGGGAAAGTGGGGCCTTAATAATTCAAGCGCACTGTTCTGTTCTGCAGCAACTGTAGTCGACATTGTTGCCAGCACAAAGCCACCTGCACAGAGGTGAAAGCTTGCTGTACTGAGTCTTTGCCGCTCGGATGCTGCCTCATCTCTGAAGATTTCTGTAATGCCAACAAAAATGTGTATTGGAAAAAATAAGAAGGAAGAGACGTTCTTAGCCATTCGTTAAACGAATTCTCAAGCTCACAAGTGACACGCACTATAGTCTATACGTAAAGATCCGCAAAATTCGCGTTAGTATTTTGCATCATGTTAAACTTCTCAGTACTGTATATACTCGAGCTGGCATCGTTTCTCCATTGGTTGTCACTTAGATGTGAAGTCACTCCTTTTCTGACTGACCTGCATGATTGGGGGCACATAATTGTGAAGTGTTCATTTACTGGCTAAGAGTTAGGCCAGGGCGTGTCAAATAAAGTACGGTCCAATCACAAACGTATTGCAAAAGTAGATATGTTTTAAGTTTAATGAGTCCCGAAATAATAACGCGAATTTTGCAGTTCTCTATCTATAAGTAGGATCACCTTTTTTCCGCGAAAAAATTTACACGGAGGCTAGACTTCAGAAGGCTATCCTACGTGTACGCTTGAAGCCTTTCTTCAGCTACCGACCGTTTGTCTCTGTGTGAAGAGGATCTGCAACGTGTTTGAGCCAATTAAAATAAAGTTTCTCCGATACTGACCTTCCGTGATCCGCTGGCAGACAGATAATACGCGTAACAATTCAAATGAGCCAATCACGAAAGTGGTTCTGAATTATAGTGTATTGGAACACAACTTGTCCGATAATATTTTCACGTAATCAGGTGACCCTATCTATAAGCGGTGTCTTCACACTTTTTCAATCAAACGCTTGAAAAATCACCCCATGTATGGCGTATTTCGTTGTTTCCTAAACATGTCACCACAGGCGTTTAATACTTCCGTTAACATAAAAGCACTTCTTTTGATTGTAATGAACTTTTACTTATATTTTATTTAATAATTTCATTTATCATCAGTAAGAACCGAAACAGTGAGAAAATAGGTGTGTTGGTAATGGCCCGTAAGAAATAGTTCGTAGGCAAAATATTATAAAACTGAGTGCACACGATTGTGGTACGCAGTCCCTTAGGGGTAGGTTTCGAGACTTAATTAAGCGCTTCATTTGCATGAGGCTGAGGAAAAGCTTAAAAGTAAAACTTTAGCAGGGCTTCAGAAAAGTTGTAAGTAATATTGAATGGACTATATCAGCTGACAAGACTCCATATTTCAGGAGGACAAGAAAGTTTTTTTCTCTATGGTAAAAGAGCATGTTGAACATAGAGACTATTAAAAGTCACTATTCATCATACCGAAACACCTTTCCTTCATCAAACGTCCTGTTCCGATGAATAGATTTGATATAAATGATTACTTTTTTTTTTATTTCGTTGTGTGAAGTTAAGAGACACACATGCCGATGCAAAAAATTTCTAACTAAAGAAATTATGAAAATATGTTTTACCGATTCAAAACCATCCACATACAGGGATGCCTTAATTGTAAAGTTCAGTGGAAATATACACCACAAACTGGTAAATTTCTACACATTTTGCAGTTTATTCTTGCATAATATTTTCTCTATGCATATGTATTGTTTTATATTTTTCATAAACCTTTATTAATATACTTCTTTCTATTTAGTCTATTTAAATGGTAAACACATTTTGACTAATTAATATATATTACTTACTTTTAATTTTTGATCGAATTTATGTTATTCGTAAATGTTGTTTCGTACGTATTACATATTTTTGTAGAAATTATAAAAATAATTAAAATTTTTAGTAATAAACTGTAACAAAGTAAATGTAACGGCATTGGGGGTAGAATCGAGGCGGTAATATCTCGCGGATCCCGTTTTCGTGTAACTGCATACAGTCACCAAATTTGTTTCTTAGTACTGGTGTTATTATGTATACACATCAATGTTATTGATTAGTTCAATCTAATAATATCAAATATGCCGCCATTTTCGCAAGGTTTTCTTAAAATAGTATGGAGCCAGAGTCGCCATAACAAACCATTTTTAAATAATGGCAGTTATCAGTACGGAAAAAGACAAAAAGACGTGTGTAATTAATGAAAATGGCATTAATCTCGTCACGATTTTCACACAGTAATTGACTGCTCTTTATGTAAAGACTCTACAAATTTACATATAAGCCTACGACATGCCCCAAGAGGGTCTGTTTCGTTTTAGTTGAAGCCTGAGGGAACTGACAGCACTTACAAAAAAAAATTAACAAGCTATCATAATATAATGAAGTTATAAGTTACCAACGAAACATAGGAACCATCACTGTCAACAATCTAAATTTTAAACATTATAAAACTGGTTAATTAAAAAAAAAACACATGGCTCTCTTGTATACTGTGATATGTGACAAATTATTTCGATACCTGAATTTAAACTATTTAATGATCACTACTTTCGTGTTTATTAGAGTGCACTGGAATTCACCGGAAATCAAATCCGTCATTAAAATGTTCCCAGATTCTAATGTTATTACAGGGAGCGTAAACTACACAAAGCCGAAAGTTATACAGTGTAGACATAGCAAAGATCAAATTACTGGCTATTCATGGTAAATTTAGCACTTTTGAAAGCCCTCTCATTCGGAATAATATAATAATTAAATATAATTAATTTTAGTTTAAGACGGTAACTTCCGAGTGCGGTGGAATATTCAAACTTTGTTTATTACTTACATTGCAATATTTATTTTAAAAAGGTGACTAAATTATAAAATATGGCTGAGAGGAAAAAGTAACTAGGTCCTCAAAAGTGCTCATTTTACCGTGAAAAACCAACATTTATTGAGAGGTATTGAGTCAGCTTGCCAAGGTTAGGAAGTGAGCCAAGGGACTTTTTGAAGCTAAAAGCACAATATTTGATCGGATTAATAAGCTGAGGAGTTCTTGAAAACATTACAAACATTGATTACTTTTCACCCTATTATGGGCCGAATTAAAAAAAAAAACTATAATTATTTTTTATGTGTTTGTATAGATTACATTTTGAAGCTCAGAACAGTGATATATCTCATCGAGATAATGAGCTATTTATGAGCCCTGGAAAACACAGTTTACCATTTTTACCACCTATGGGGCTGAAATTAAAAAAAACTTATAATTAGGTTTTAAGCATTTGTATAAGTACTCTTTAATTGAATGAGAATAAAAGCATGTAATTTGTTATTGAGCTAACGCATTTTATCTTTTTACGCACCCTAAAGGGTTGAATTCGAAGCATTTTAATATAACTTTTTAGGTATTTATACAGGTAACCTTTTGAAACTAAGAGAACGGTATTTAATAGGAATAATGAGATATCGAGGAATCCTTAAAAACACATTTCACACCTTTTCACTCTCTTGTGAGTTGAATTTAGATTTTTGGGTGCCAGTCCTCTAAAGGAAAGACATCCAAAAATGTTTATAACTTTGCGACCAGCATTTTGAGCTGTGCGTTGATGAGTGAGTAACTGAGTTGGTCAGTTAGTAGACACGCTTCATTTTATACATAGAGGTTACTTCTCACAAGTCTGAGTGATGTATTGAAACATTTTTAAGGCAACTTATGCACAGAAATAAACATTATTACCATTTTTTGTTTGCAGAATAGAGACATATACGGTACCTGCCAGTTCTTAAAATAAAATCCTAAGACAGTTTATCAAATCTTGAGCTAACCATGTCTGTTAACTGCTTACCGTCATTACTTGCGAGTTTTAACTCGTGTCTTATAAAGTTATGAAGTAAATTCTAGTTTATAAAAGTGAAGGCTATGGGAACCGAGTTCGATACCCAGCGGTGTCGCTCCCAGATTTTCGCACGTGAGAATCGTGCCGATGGATGCCGCTGGTCAGCGGGTTTATTCAGGGATATCCCGTTTCCCCCGCCCCCGCATTCCGCAGCTGTTCTATACTCACCTCATTTCCACCCTCATCGGCTCTCAAGACCTCGATGTAAAGAGCTGCCCAAATCTCCCTCACTCCTAGTATGCTACCCGGAAAGCGAGCCTAGCTTAAGTTGCCTAGCTTAAGTTTTCACAGTTTGTTTGATCGACGTGTACATTTATTAACTACATCGAAGTAAAGGCTGTTCGCAATAAAATGAGCAGTTTTGAAACAAAACATTCGAAATAATCACTTCCTATTGCTGCACTGGCACACAGGCTTCCTGTTGTTGGTAACTAATTAATAAAATTAGTTCTTGGTACTTGAGGCATGGTATTGTAAATGCATGTTTAAATTTACAGTCAAAAAAGTTAATGTTCCTTTATCTTATACATATTATCACATATTATACTATGAATATAAGTATTCGTATAGGATTTTCACGGTTAACTGAGCACTTTTTAAAAGCCCTTCGTAGGTTCTACTTTTTTCTCATCTCGTATCCTTCCGCAATATGCAGAATTAATACTGACCTGTGCCTGATCATGTTATTCATGTACCATCCAAGTGTAACACTGGGATGGTTATGAATTTAAAAATGTTACTAGTTTGTAAATATGTACTCTTAATGGGTATAAAATAAGAAACACTAAGATTAGTTGGCCGCAAATTTAAATGTTACGTTCCAGTGCAAACGTTAAGGGTTGACTATTATTTTATTTGCTCCCAACTTTGCTAAGGGCTGTTCTCGATCAAGTGAGCCCTTTCGAAATCAACCTGTGAAAAATGTCACTACCTCTAACCTGCATGTATGTAAATGGGCACACCGAGTGGCACTGCGGCCAGTGAGGTTGGTAACGACGTAAGGAAAGTAGTTCCACGTTTTGACGTCGAATTAAAAGTGTCAGCAGACATTCGTGAATACTGAAATTATATCTTTTGTTTCTAGTTTGTAAGCATAAAAATGTTATAACGATAAGCAAATTTGTAAAATATTTACTTTCCTCATTTTTTCGCGGTTTCACTCGACCGACGCATTAATGAAGTGATGAGGCACATGGCAATGTTACATTTACATAAGGTGGAAGAATACACAACGTGCACACAAGTATATTTAAGGCCAATGGTGCATGAAAGCAGTAAATTTCTATAATTTCTATAATAACTTTTTTACCAAAGGATACGTCGAAATTTTTGGCTCGACAGAACGTAAATAACCGCTTTTAGCATCTTCTTACGTAGTTAGATATTCACTGCCGTTATTACTCTCGGAGCACTGGTGGAAGAAAAGAAATAATTTTTGTTTTGTTAGCTGCAATCAATGCTCCAAGAATAACGAACATAGTGAATATCTAACAACGTAAGAAGGTGCTAAAAGTTGTTATTTACGTCTTGAAGTGTCAAAGATTTTGAAAAAATTCCGCTGTGCAACAAGTTATGAGAAAAATTATATGAATATACTACTTTCATGCACCAATGGCCTTAAGCAAGGGGATTAAAAATGCTCACTCTTCCGTGAACAGCCAGTAACACGTTTTCATTCCCATCAGTTCCACAGTTACACTTCGATGGTGCATGATCAGTACCATGGCAGTATTTATTTTACGTAAGTGGGGAAGCAGTGTGCGAATAAATTTGGTGGAAAGGGGGGGGGGGGTCAGGAGATTCCAACTCTCAACATTTTTTTACCTGCCTGGGAAAATAATTTCTCTCCCTGAAGAGTGATAACGCATGCTGATTGATGAGCGACGAATCGTTTCCACGTACAAATTATAACAACGAAGCTTGATACCTACTTCAGATGGAAAATATTTGCTGGAAATACATTAAGACCCAGTCGGTTAGGATATCTGACTGCTAAAAATGTATCGTTAAAAAAATAACTCTTACCAACTTGATTTGTGTTGTTGGTTTCGAATGTTTTTACATAATATACCCCCCAACATTATTACTTCAGGTGTTATTATCATGCAACTAAGTAGACTTGTAAATCTTCATAAATATTGTGCATGTTATTTTAGATTTCAACTATACACCATATCATAGTGTTTATACCATATCTCAAATTCGCTAAACTACCCCCCACCCAAACACTCCCCCCCCCCCCCCCCGTAAAGATTAATTCGCACCCAGGCAGGACCGATTCTGACGTCAACAGCGTCCTGTGTATGCTATGAGCAAGCGCTCTCTCCCCTACGTACAGCGTTCAGACCTATAGGGTGTTCACGGCAAAGTGAGCACTTTTTAAGGCCCTTATAAATTTTTCCTTTCATCCAATTCCCATCTTCCTGCAGCTTTTTGATATCGACATTAAAATGTGGCCAATAAACACAGTGTATACATTTCATTACCATCAAAATTTAATGCCTGAGGCTGCAATTATATATATTTATTAGTGTTTAATGCATGTTGAGAGGGCCTTAAAAAGTGCTTGCTTTACCGTGAACAGCCTATACCAGCCTTTGCTCTTACTGATTTTAAATATTACGTGCAAATACAAATCAGTGGCGTGTCTCGCGGCTTTACTTTATTTACAATATTTATTCAGGGTTCTATATTAAATTTTTTTTTTTTTTTTTTTTCTCCTTGCTCAGACCTTGCGTCCCTGGGCACGTGCGCGGTGAGCCCGTATATAAATTCGAGCCTGACTCTGGGCGGAAGGATACGAAAAAGGCAGAGAATTAGTTCTCTGGCATGGCTTACAATAGTGGTCTGTAACAGACCGCGTGTCTGTGGGGTGAGCGAGGTGGTTTTTTGTAGGTAGTATACAAGTAGAGAGTTGTAGGTCAAGGGTATAACTAGAGATCCTTCCTTAGCTTACGCATTTATTTGCCGAAGCAAGCTAAAGTATGTTCTACGGCACTGTGTCAACTTAAGAACACAGAGTAAAAGACATATTTTCACTTAATGTTGGTGATATTGTAGGTAGCTCGGTAGCTGTTTTTTCTTATATTGTCACTGGCCTGTGTTTTCTGGGAAATTTTATTGATGCGTCTCTTACCAACAGTTATTTTATAGCACAAATACATAAATTGTACCCGTGAAGGTGAAACACAACATTACAGACAGTGTTATACGCGTAGTCATGAAAATACACGTGACAAGAATAAACCGACGTGAAGGGAGGGTTCTTACACAAAGCAGTCTGTGTTACCACCATCAGTATTAATACATGAAAATGAATACTTATGCTGCGCGAATATAGTTTATACTTTGTTTAAATATCTAGTTCTTTTTGCAATTCCCAGGTTGTAAGACCGTAGAACGTCGACTTCGGTAATCTTCGGCAAGGTTTCGTTTTGTTTATTCGAGTTACGAAGGTTAGGAACAAAACGAGATTTCTTTTGGGACAATTTGGCACAGGTAAAAGATACACTAAAAGGTAAGATTCTTTGCTAAGTAAATTACAAAAGATAAATGCTTTTCTTAGTTATGAAGTTGTGCTATATTTTATCTATGATGTTTGTAATCAGCCTGTTTTTTATCGTAGAAAATAGAGAATATCTGGTACACGTGTGACACTAGCGCTTACCTAGTGGAGAAAATTTTCCCTTTGTGAAACTTTTAACGCTGATCTTCCCAACGTGTATAGGCTGTTCACGGTAAAGTGAGCACTTTTGAGGCTCTAGTTACTGTTTCCTTTCAGCCATTTTATTTCCTTTAACCCACTTTTAAAATAAATATTACCATGTAAGTAATAAATACAGTGTATATATTCCACCGCACTCGGAAGTTGTCTAAGATCACAATTAAATATATTTATTGATTATTATTACAGATGAGAGGGCTTTCAAAAGTGCTCACTTTACCGTGAATAGTCTATATTTCGAGACCTGAAAAATAGCGATTTCAACTACCTGCAGGCTAAACTCTACTATCTTATGTCCAAATATGTCGATGTCGAATGCACATTGGTTGTCTGCTGTCACAGTGGAAGGCGACAATTGGGCCAGCGTTCTCCAGGTGTCAAACACCGAGTGGTCCAATGGCTTAAGTTATATAAACACATGTGTTTTAAATTCTAGCTAATCCCAAAATGAATCCGCAAACTCTTCAAGTCTCCTTCTATAAAGGCTGTTCACGATAAAGTGAGCACTTTAGAAATGAACCTTAGAATAAAGGCACTGCCCCTGCATGCATATATTTTAATGGGCGCACTGCGTAACATTCGTCCACTAAAATTGGTAACGATGGATGGAAAGTAATTCCATATCTTAACGTGGAATAAAAAGTGCTAGGCAACCATTTCTGATAACTTGAAATGATTTCTTTCGCTTTTTTTTTTTTTTTTTTTTTTTTTTTTATCGAAGTGTAAAAATGAGCAGATTTATAAAGTATTTACTTTATTACTAATTTCACTGTTTCGTTTGACCGACGCATCAATAAAGTGATGAGGCCTATGGCAATGTTAATTTTACAAAAGGTGGAAAAATACGTAACGTGTATATAAGTATATCTTAAGCAGGGCATTCGAAATTACTCATTTTAACGTGAACAGCCTCTAGCAGAAGTATAGGCTGTTCAAGATAAAATGAGTAATTTTGAATTCCCATGCTTAAGATATACTTATATACACGTTGTGTGTTCTTCCGCTTTATGCAAAAGTAACATTGCCATCGGCCGCATCACTTTATTCATGCGTCGCTCAAGTGAAACTGTGGAATTTTTAGAAAAGTAAATATCTAACAGATCAGCTCATTTTAACATTTCAATGCATTAAAAAATACAGAAAGCGAGAGAAATTTGTAAGTTGCCGCAAATGGTTACCCGACACTTTTTCTTCGACGTTAGTAAATGGAACTACTTTCCTCTCCTTCGCTACCAACTTAACTTGACACATGTCGCTCATTGCGCCCATTAAAATATATGCAGGCAGGGGCAGTGACTTTTTTTCTAAGGATGATTTTCAAAAGTGCTCACTTTATCGCGAAGAGCCTTTAACGTTATCGCGGGTGTCTGTGCCGCAGGGACGTACGCTCAGCGCGCCAGGAGGTCGGCGGTCGCCTGGGCGGGAGATCTGGACGCGGCCATGGACGTCGTCGAGGTGGAGAAGAAGCTGGTGGCCGCGATGGGCGACAAGGTGTGTGTGTACGAGCACACGTGCACACACTTCGCCGAGGAGGCGTTGCGGAGCGGACCGGCCGCTAACCACCTGCCCGACTGGAACACCGTCCTCAGGTGCGTTGACAATAGCCCGACGAACCCAACACCACAGACCAACACGACGTGTCAGAGGTCGGTGGAATTTCATGATATACGGGATGACTCGCAATCTGACCGGCAAACTTCGGAGGGAGGTATGAGCTACTTAAAAAAAAAAAAAAACGAGATTTTACGCCGTATTTGTGGAAAATATCCGCTCTTACGTTGAAGGTCACGATAACATACAATAACGTTTGGAGAGTTGTCATTGTATGTTACTTCGTTACCGATATTTTGCACAAATACTGTTTAAAACATCATTTTTTAAGGGCTTAATATTCGGTTTAGGTATAAAGCGTCACATATGTTTTCCATTTTTTTTTTTTTTTTTTTTTTTTTTTTTTTTCATAGAGAACCACCTCCCGAAGTTTGTCGGTCTAAATGCGAATCATGCTGTATATTATTCTGTGTTCACAATACCCCGACGAAATCTGCCCAACAAGTATGTTAATTGGCTGTTGGAAAATTCTATAAAACAAGTTATGCTCGTAATATTCAATACTTACTTTTCAAAACTTTCGATAAACAGAGCGATAATTTTGCTTTAGGCAATAGATATTGAATTTACACGAAATATAAAAAGTATTTAAAACCAGCAGGAACGTTATTTTGGCGGCAAGTTAGTTTATTATTTACTACAGTGGGGGAATAAGCACGAAAATTTTGTTTCCCACTGTTGCATTTACATTTTTACGTGGCCTGACAAGTCGGACATCGGCGGAAAGTACAAATAATTGTAATTGTAAAGGCCTTTTTAACGTCCCCCGGTTTTATGCTCTGTAGCTTAGCAGGAGACGGCTTACAGACTAAATTATAACCTAACTTAAATTAACACCCATGCCTTACGCGGGACTCGAACCCAGAGCCTCCCGCACCCCAGATCGGGGACGCACCAACCGACTGCGCCACGGGAGATCGGCAATTAGAAATATAATGTACTTATGTACATTATATTGCCAAACCTCTCTACTCCACGCGGTCAAAAATGATGAACATGTTTTTATTGTGATTTTCAAATTACATGCAATTTTATGTAAACAAAATCATACTTTTATCAATTAGAATTAAAATAATTTCGCTAAAATTTGGTTGGAGAAAGTAGATATACAAACATCTAAAAGCACTTGTCTACATAAACAGTGTTCTTACCTCGAACCTTATGCGAGTCGTTTATGAAACGGGAGCACCCCGATAAAACCCCACGGTCAATAGCAATGCCTGCCATGTTTCCCACATGCAACAATCAAAGTGATCGATGTTATAGGCTGTTCACGATTAAGTGAGCACTTTTGAAATCAACCTTAGAAAAATGTTACTGCGCCAACCTGCATATATTTTAACGGTTGCCCTGAGTGATATGCGCCCATTAAAGTTGGTAACGATGATTGGGAAGTAGTTCTGTATCTTAACGTCGAATAAATATGTTAGGTAGCCAGTCCTGTAACTGAAATTATTTCTTTCGCTTTCTGTTTATTTTTTAAATCATCTAAGTGAGAAAATGAGAAGACTTGTTAGATATTTACTTTTCAAATAATTTTACAGTTTCACTTGACCGACGCATGAATAAAGTGATGAGGCCCACGACAGTGACAATCTTACATAAGGCGGAAGAATTCACAACGTGCATACACGTGGATTTTAATCGTGGCTTTCAAAAGTGCTCATTTTACCGTGAATAACCTTCAACAGCCACCCAAATCTCTTCCCTTCACCTCTACTGGTTAACACGTGGTAAACGTTACATAGCGAGTACGTAAAAACCTATTTATAAGCGGTCTCAATAAACGTCTCAATAAGCGGTTGCAGAGGTTGCAGAACACATGTGTACGTTTTGTATTCAATCTTAAAACCAGAGACCATCTCAGTGTGTGGCATGATAAACTGCACTGGTTAAAAATGCATGACGGAAGGAAACAGCACGCTTCATTGCTACTAAATAAAATCCAGTGTGTTGCTGGCACTCCTGTATATTTACGAAATCATTTTAAGTACCTCTCCTGCGCTCATGACTTTTCCACTCGCTCAAAATCCGACAGTAAACTTCTAATCCCGTTCCACCGAACAAATTGTCTTTCAAATTCTTTTATCGTTTCAGCAGCTTGGAAATGGAATGGCCTGGGCCAGAACATAAACGATGAGGGGTCTTATCATTTGTTCAAAATGAAGTCGGTGCAGAGCTTGCTGTTTAAACTCCTTACTCTTTCATTTTTATTATCAGTAATTTTGTTTGACACTCTCATGTAATAATCACCATTTAAATTAATACATTTTTAGTTCTTAAATATGCATGTCTCTGTTTAGTATTAATTACCTGTTCCGTTAGTGTCTAGTAAAGACTTTTGATTTTCTGCAGTGTTTGTTAATTTGTAAGAACTATTTTTTTTTCTCTCTTCTAAACTGCAATAAGCGAGTGTAAATTTTAAAAACTGTTCAGTGTAAGAGAAGGTAGATATGCCTCAACTGCGCTAAATAAAGACTTATTATTATTATTATTCCGGCTGTCGGCTAGACTCGACGATGCTGCCCCTATAGCGTTACTTTGCATCTCCCATACTTGGAGTACAGTGCGCAATGTGTGTGGGTTGTGGTCGGTGTTGCAGGCAGTACGGTTCGTCGCCGCCAGAGGAGAGAGAGAACTACCTGCTGAGCGTGTTCCTGGGCGACATCGTGCACTCCCCGGCACTATGTCGCCAGCTCGCCAAGAGAGGCAGGGCCTGCAAGTGAGCTGGCCCTAGCGCTGGCTGCCGTCCACTGTAGTCGACGTCGTCGACCCTCGGCAACGTTCGTGCGCGTTCGGCTCAGGAAGCGCCGCCCACCGCGGAGCACATCTTCGTGCTGGACCCCTGTTGCGTGCTATTAGGCTGTTCATGGTAAAATGAGCACTTTTGAAAGTCCTTTTTAAGCTCTATTTGTATCCACGTTGTGTGCTCTTCTGCCTTACGTAAAATTATTATTGCCATGGACCTCATCACTTTATTCATGCGTCGGTCAAGAGGAACTGTGAAATTATTAGAAAACCAAATATTTTACAAATCTGCTCATTTTCACATACCGATGGATTAAAAACAGACAAAAAGTTATCAGACATGGTTACCTATCACTTTTTATTCGACGTTCCATCCATCTTTACCAACTTGACTGAGCGCATTTCAGTCAGTGCGCCCGTTAAAATATATGCAGGCAGGGGCAGTGACATTTTTTCTAAAGTTGATTTGAAAAGTGCTCACTTTATCGTGAACAGCCTTTATCAGTGACAATTCAGTTCATGCAACTCGTCCCAAATTTCCCAATAGCTTCTATACGTGCGGGTGCGCAGTTCTTTGTCAGTGTTGCCACAGCTGCTCGGAAGATTATTTTTTCCCACTAAATAACATACGTGGCTAACAGTCACAGGATGTCGAGTTCGAAAGTATAGCTTTTACTAACTAATTAACTACGTAATTTACGTCAAGATTTAGGGTAATAAGCACTTGGATTTGGTTAAGCCGCGTTATATTTGGAAGACTGGATGAGGCTTCTGAGGCCACGTAAGAAATATAAACAAATGTAATAACTCAACAACTCCTGTGCTAGGTGCCAAGAGCGCCCTACAATCATAAACACTCATGAGGAGCGAAAATGTCATCGCAGCCTAGACGTTGGTGGCTAGCGTCTGCCTAGATTCACATGAACGTCTCCGCGCACCCCGATCCGATACGTCACGCAATTTGATCCTCTCCATTATTAAATTAGGCCCAAGTGCTCTGACGTCAGCTTAGATGCATTTCCCGTGTCTTGGAGATGTTGATTGGATTTGCAGTTACGCCCATCATCTTAGTGTTGTTACTTGGCTTGTCTAATAGCCAGTATTCCATGCCATTTAAGAATAATTTTTGATTTTTTTTAATAATTAAAAATTATATGTAGTACTGCAAAACTAGCGAAAATAGTCTACTGATCAAAACTATTCCTGCTTACGAAGCAATGAACGTAACACAAGAAAATATGAAGGGTTTAAATTCCTTCATATATTAGAAGTTAATAGGTGGGTAGTGCCATAATACGCAAGACTGTGATAAATGAGTGGATACTGTATTTATTACAAGAATATGACCAAGTGTGACGTGTGTTCAGTTACTCCTCATCGCACACTCAAGTAATTATTTGAGACCAAGACTTCATCCGAGTAGATGTGTTGCATATTTAACCAAATTCTGAATAACAAGAGGGTTTCCTTTCAAAAAACCGTTTACTAGTGTAAAGACAATCTTTTTGCTATAAAGTCACGCATTTTTTAGACAAGAAAGTGCAATCACAAGTTAAGGTCAAAATATATGTAGGAATTTGCCTTTTAAGCAGTTTAGATGTAAGCGGTGTGGTTGTTTATGTTAGCAGAAATAACTAAGGAAAATTGTCATACTGTACACAGAGGATGTGAAAAACGTTCGAAGTAGTTTTCGACTTTTATCAGAAGTGCTTTTGAATATTATTGAATACGCAGCCTATAGAACATCGCATGAGACAGAAAGTACCTATACCACTTAGTTTATGTTCTAGTGCCAGCAATCAAAACTGTTCTAGTGCTGCATTTGACATTATTCTTTCTTATATTTTGCTGTTTGTGTGACATGATTTATGGATGCATTTTTTTTTTTAATTTGCTTGATTTTAAGAAGATGAAACAAACATTGAATTTTATTGTAGTGTCGTGTCTTTTTTATTTACATTCACTCTCCAAAGTTATGGCCTGTAATACTTTTACACGATTGAAAACTGTAGAACGTGTATTATGTTGAACATGATGTACATTAATACAGTCATAAACATGTGTTTAGTTAATGTATACAGTAATCACGAATGTTATAAATACAACAATTTCAGTAAAATTGCGTTTATTTTCGGTAATTTAAAATGATCACAAGTAATTTAAAATAAACTAATAATAAATGCAAATATTATATTTGCAAACGTTTAGTTTCCAACTGTAGATGTTTCTTTTGTTACTGAATTTATGTCAGATTGTTTATTTATAATAAATTATTTATAATTGCTATGGAAATTTTATTTCTTGTTAGAATAAATCTTTAGTTTTTACATCCTCACCCTTAACAGTTCGAAAGTTTAACAGGAAGACACACAAAACTGTATTTAAAATTAGATGTGACACCATGCGTAAGTATCTAACTTTCCATCCGCTCTTTATGTAATAATAAGTGTCATATATATAAAACTTTTTCAAATAGAGTAATTTTTTAGGAAGTATCTGTTATCTCCTATACACAACCATACGTAGGTA
Source organism: Dryococelus australis (assembly GCA_029891345.1). Taxonomy (NCBI): domain Eukaryota; kingdom Metazoa; phylum Arthropoda; class Insecta; order Phasmatodea; family Phasmatidae; genus Dryococelus; species Dryococelus australis. The sequence continues at coordinate 64,481,572 of CM056996.1, forward strand.
CATATATAGGTATGTTATTGCGAAAATATCTATAACTAATTCGGATATTACAACAACTGCAAGCTATAGTTCCCAAAATAAAATAAAAGTATGCTGTTTAAACGGAACCCAACTTCGCAAACGTCTAAGGACTGATACATCATTACTTTGAGTAATATGTAAACAGAGAATTATGCTTGTGACAGAGTTGTAACAAAAAGTCAAACATGACATTTATTTGGATCTACGTAAGTGTTGCGATGATTGGTATTCAGTACATACATTCGCAGAGTAGCGTTTCTGTGCCCGGTTGCCAAAAATACTGTCTTTGACTAAAAAACCAATTTTTGTTAGTAAAAATAATACATACCTGTGTGTGCTGTCCTGAGAACTTAGACATATTTTATAATGGCCTTGTTTATCAATACACTACCTCCCACTTGATTTGTGCAATCACAACCACATCTTTTCAATTTGAAAAGCAGGTATCAAAGTGCTTTCAAAACCCGTCAAAATGGTATCCTGTGACCTGACGCTGCAATTACAAGTGATACTGCAAGCAGTTATTTGAAATTCTCTAAAATGAGCCTATCCTACAATAAGTACCAATTTCATCTAGATTTCTGAGAGTTTGGGAGCATTTCCCTGAATTTCATTTTAATGCAACTATTTTTTTCTGTACTTATACAAAAACAAACATTTGTTGTAATTATAAAAACTTGGAAGGGTTATCAAACACTTTACAGCATTAGCAGTAATGTAAGTTCTATTTTTTTTAATAATCAATCTGTTCCTTTCAGTACTTCCTTGTGTGTGCAAATTATACTCTTTTCGCATACCTGGTCATATTTCAGTAATAAATCAGGTGATGATTACCAAGCACGGTACAGATTTTTTCTACAGTCAGTAATGCGATTTTCTGCACTGATATTGCCAAGGACATGCATTCCTACTTTTTGCGTATTTGTCATAGTCATTGGCTACTTGATTAATCTCGAAATAATATAGATAAACACTTCCCAATGATAAGTCATAGTTCATTATCATGATGTATACATAGTTCTTCCCTTAGGCACCTACTTGAACTGCTTCAGAAGTGGTTGAACAATTTGAGATTTTAATATTTTAAAATATGTTTCCCTGAATATTTCGAAAATGTATAGTTTTGTAAAAAAAAAAAACCAAGAAAGTCAGAATCCGTATATATATATATATATATATATATATATATATATATATATATATATATATATATATATATATATACACACACACAGATACACAACCACACATATACAGGATGGTCCGCCTAACATGGACACTCCCCAAAATTTCCGTTCCGGAATAATGGCAAGTCATGAAATGCGGTTTTCGCTAAATGAAATTACGCACGGGGGAATGTAGTTTGCCCCAAAGTGACTATTCGTAACGCGTGTATGGACAGAAATAATTAAACCACATATGATTTTTCCCCCTGGAAACTTAAATGTATTTCAACTGCATTTGAAAGTACGTGTGATCTGGAATTCAGCGATATAGCGTATGCAATGGAAAGTAACACAGAAACGCCAAGAAATAATGTGCAAGTATGATTAAGTTATGTGAGCCGGTAGCATGGGGGCAGTGGACCTGTACTCACAGCTGTACTCAAGCAACACGCTGTTACGTTAACATGCAGGTACAAAATTCTACTCTACTATGAAAGGGCAAACTAACGATTAAATCAGTCTCCAGTCTTTAATAATTAATCACTTTCTACGTTATTTTCTTTGGTTTCTCAGTAAGTTCAATGCATTTGTTATATTAATATAATCTCCTTATTAACTCATTTTAAATTCCGACCAATGCTATATTCTTACCATCTTATATGTGACACAAGAATATCGAATCTCAACTCTTTGCTAACCCCAGCTAAGATCCAGACGGAATTGCTCTTACCGCTGATTTCTTGTGTCTCGGCCGGAAGTCTAGCGGTCGGAAGGCGCGAGAGCACTCGCAGTAGCTGCTCGCAGAGGTGGCCCTCCAACCACGGACCCCCGCGTCTCGGCAGGAGGCGGTGACGTAGATCGACCCCGCCCCGCTCTGGACCGGTCCTTTTATACGAGGCGATGTCCTAGATCCTTGTTGCGGCAGCTCTGTCACTCGCCCTATCAAAACAAGCGCACACGTCCCTTCTGGCTGACTCCACCTTAGGCTGCGTCCAGGCGCTCGTAACAACGCTCGGTGTCCCGTCCCCCTATATAGGCTGTTCAAGGTCAAATTAGCACTTTTGAAAGCCTTACTTAACATCTACTCGAATGCACTTTGTGTATTCTTCCGCCTTAAGCAAAATTAACATTGCCATGAGCTTCATCACTATATTCTCGCGTCGGTCAAGTGAAACTGAGACACTATTAGATAAAGTAAATATGTTACGAATCTGCTCATTCTTACACTTCGGCGCATTAAAAAAAATAACAGAGAACGAAAAAAATTATTTCAGTTGTCACAAATAGTTACCTAACACTTTTAATTCAAAGTTGAGCGACGGAACTACTTTCCCTCCATAGTTACCAACTTTACTGAGCGTATATCACTCAGTGCACCCGATTAAAATATATGCAGGTAGAAGTAGTGACATTTTTCTAAAGCAGATTTCAAAAGTGCTCACTTTATCGTGAACAGCCTTTACCAAATTTCTCGTGAATGGGTTGATTTGTTGCAAAGAAATGAATTCAAGGAATTCTTAATTTCTGCCCCTAGTAAGTTTAATTTACACACGTGGCTTTATTTAATGCTACCTAATTGTTCCAGAACGTTATATATGACCTGGAAATAAAAGACAGTCATTTATAAATATAACTGCGGGTAGTATTGAAAACTTATATATTATATAGTATCTCCCACAACACTTACTGCCCTCATAAAACAAAAGACCTGAACTACAATTTTTTCGTAAATTAAATTACGGTGATTTTCTTCGTTCTGAGGACGTCGTATGCCATATTCCAGGGTAAAAATACTGTACTTCACATTTGATGGGCTATAGTGAATTTAAATTTGGCGTATCTCCAGATATATTACGCTAGTACTAATTAAAAAAGCCTTGACTCCTCATAATAAATCAGACAACCTCAAGTACAAAGGGGATAAGGAATTTCGTTTTAGAAAACGGACTTACGGTTATATGTTTTATGGAGCATCCAAATATTGTGTACATAGAGATTTTGGTATGAAATTGGTAGTGAGCTGAGGTATTCGGTTTTATTATGTTGGTAGACTAACTTCTGTTTTTCACCAATGTACAAAACGTCACGTCGAGAAACGAAGTAGTAAGGAAATGCGCCTGCTGCAGAGCGCTGGTTCTGTGAAATTTATTGCAATTGTGCGAAAATCTATGATGTGCTCCGAGAAACATGTTTAATAGCAACATCAGAGCTAGAAGGATTTTAGAGCTAGCTGTGCGGAGATCGGACAATTATCCTTTTGAACCTGTAACTGAAACTCCGCCACCAGATGAGTTAATTAATTTATTTTCAAATGAAGTTAACCCAGATTGTCTGGAATGTGGCGATAGAGACATACATGTATTTGTTGAACCACAAAGTATCTTATACGGACTGCATGCAACCCGTGTAGAGGAAAGCATAAGTTTTGCGGTTAATAATGAAAACATACATTATCTTGAATTTACTTGTAGCTCCAACACCCATGATTTTTGTGGATTTAGCATTCAAGTTGCAGTACAAGAAACAGTAATAAATAATGAATGTGTTTGCTACCATTAATGAATGTCAAAATCAGTCAAATGTATACGATCTTGAACTTGCTTTTAGCTCCAACGCCCATGATTTTTGTGGGTTTAGCATTTTAGCTGCAGTACAGGAAACAGTTTTAAATAATGAATGTGTTTGCTACCATTGTTGAATGTCAAAATCAGTCAAATGCAAATGTTCTTAAACTTACTTGTAGCTCCAGCACCCATGATTCTTGTGGGGTTAGCATTCGAGCTTGAGTACAAGAAACAGTAATAAATAATGAATGTGTTGCTACCATTGTTGAATGTCAAAATCAGTCAAATGCAAATGTTCTTACACTTACTTGTAGCTCCAACACCCATGATTCTTGTGGGGTTAGCATTCGAGCTTGAGTACAAGAAACAGTAATAAATAATGAATGTGTTGCTACCGTTGTTGAATGTCAAAATCAGTCAAATGCAAATGTTCTTAAACTCACTTGTAGCTCCAACACCCATGCTTCTTGTGGGTTTAGCATTCGAGCTTGAGTACAAGAAACAGTAATAAATAATGAATGTGTTGCTACCATTGTTGAATGTCAAAATCAGTCAAATGCAAATGATCTTGAACTTACTTGTAGCTCCAACACCCATGATTCTTGTGGGTTTAGCATTCAAGCTGCAGTACAAGAAACAGTAATAAATAATGAATGTGGTGCTACCATTGTTGAATGTCAAAATTAGTCAAATGCTAATGATTTGAGTAATCCAAACGATAATCTCTGTTCACCAAGAAAGGTTTTCCTCGAAAGCGTAAGGCAAAATCGCTTGCACGTGGTGATCGTAAAACTCTTAAGATTTATAACAATAAAGCAAAACACAATGTGAAGCCCCTATGCACGGAAACACCCTGGAAGAAATGCCTAACTATAATTAATGAAAATCAAAGAATCTCTGTCAATAATCAATTTTGTAGCATGCAAGCTAATGAACTCCGCATGTTTATCTCATCTAATACACAGAAACGACCTGTCAATAATGACACTGCACTCCATAGTACACTCTCTTCACCGGATTCCATTACACTCCCTAATGGAATGCAAGGCTGCAAAACGCCTATTCGGATAGATAGAGATTCTATTAGGACGCATATTGAGTCTTACAATCCTTGTGTGGCCCACTACATACGCGAGCATGCACCAAACCGCAGATACCTACCTAGTAATATAACTTTGTTGGACATGCACAATGACTTCTTAACAAAAAATCCAAACATGAGTGTTCCTACGATATGTACAGATATGTTGTGAATTCCATGAATATATCCTTCACCAAACTTGGGCAAGAAGAATGTAAAGAATGCATCCGTTTTACTCAAAAAGATTCAGAGCATGCAACAGAGGAAGATCCCAATTGCGAGGGTTGTCAAAGTATACTGGTACATTTAGAAAGGACAAAACAAGCTCGTGGTGAATATAAAAGGCAGGTAAACATCAGCAAAATTAATCAAGACACCTCATATTATTCCGCTGATCTTCAGGTCATCATGCTTCCAAGAATGGATACATTGAAAACTAAGATGTTTACTAGGCGCATAATTGCCTTCAATGAAAGCTTTGTTCCGTGGAACAAATAATGATGATGATAATGGAAAGTCAATAGCTGTCATCTGGCGTGAAGCTATAGCAGGTAGAAAACAAGACCTGATCTCTGCATTTTTCGCGTTCTTTTTAAAGAAAAGGGATAAAAAGAATATTGTTTTGTAGCTCGGCAACTGCGCAGCAAAAACCAAACACTGGGCACTGCTGAGCTTCATTACATACATGGTAAATTCAGACGAAGTTGCTACTGAAGAGACACAGTGGAATTATTTTGAAAAAGGGCATACCTTCATGTCAGCTGATTCCTTCCACCATCAAGTTGAACTCTCTGTGAAGAAACAAAAAAGAATGTGTATGACTTTGATGATTTCCAGGACACTGTTAAGAAGGCAAATTCCAGAAACGTATCTGCCGTAAGGACGCAAGTTGGTGATTGTATTAACTGGAAAATTCCTATTTCCGTTCAGAAAATAAATCAAATAAAACCAATACCATATTTATACCATATGGTACACATTTTGGCAAGGAGAGGTCAATTTATTTTGACCTACAAAACAAGTTTTGATAGTAATCCTATTGAACTGGCCTTTCTTAGTGCTAAGACTCTAAAATGTGGGTTTCCAACTGTTGAAAGACGCACAAGAGCGCGTGGCATTCCACACGAGAAGAAAGAAGACATTATAAAGAAACTGTTTCCTTTGATGCCTAATAATAGACTTTAATTTTGGACCGATATTGAGATTTCAGATGTGCCTGACCTAGTGCACAGTTGCGAGATGTGAAGTTTCCAATTGGCTGAGTTATGATGGAACGAATGTAACTTGAGGCTCCTGTGAAATAACATTTACATGTAAAATCTTGTCTGTTTAATCAAAACAAGTGCGTGTGTGCTTAAATATGTTGTATTGATAGTGTAATGCATGTTTTGTGTTAAATATTGTATATTTTGTGTGAGTGTAAATGCTAAAAACCTATGACTAACTTGTTCGTTCATTTCTTTGGAGTTAAGGTAAACTAACAGAAAATGTGTACTGGTGTGAGATTAATCTTTAAATCAGAAAGCCGTAAGTCCTTTATATACTAATTTTCAGACACCTATGTGATTGTCATATGTTCCATGTTGTATATTTATTACTTTTCATTGTTCTAATTGTCTTCAAAGCAGTCTGAAGGTATTCATATGAAAATTTTGAGCAAAAACCTGAGTGAATACAAATACGCGTCCCCTGCAAAAGTGTGTTAACTGGAGTTAAGGTCATTTAGATTATGAGGGCAGACTACCTGTAAGCCATAATTGGTTGTAATCAGTTAAACAGGTCCACTGAAGTTTTCAAAATATTAATTGTAACTTTATATTTCAGGTATCTCAACATCAACAATGGCGGAGAAAGAAGTATATAGATATCTTATTATTTGCTGTCAGTTTGCCAAGACTAGTTTACAAATGATTAATATTTCCATAGATACGACGCATATGCCAAAACAAACTACACTCTAAATTCGAATCAGTAAAAATTCACTGATTTGCAGTGAAATTCAACTACTCGAATAAGAAAATTGCTCCACTTAGAATCAGCGGAAAATCACTTAATGTTTCAGAGAAAAAATTTCGCTGATTAAATTTGTGACGTGAAACAATTTTACTGATTGAATAAGTGACGTCGAACTGCAGAGGCGAATTAAATATTGCTTTCATTGAATTTGCCAAATAATTACGGGAAATAAACATATTTACGGTAGTTTGCTATTTATATTGCGCAATTCACAGTAATTAAAATAAGTAAAAACACTTCAGAGGTGGTCCGGATCGAACTCGCACAGCCCTACAGCTCGTTTTTACGCCATTTCCTTGTCATCTGCGCTAACAACTAAAGTTGATACGTAAGTGGATAATCTATGATTTGCATTTCCTTATCGAAAGCATGCAGTTTTAAATTGTGTGCCCTTTCTTTTAGTTTTTTGTTTAATTGGTACCATTATAATTGTTAATAGTAGCTATATATGAGTGCATTCCCTTCACCACATTAAATGCAGTTTAAACCTTCAAAGCGTTGTGATGATTACATGAGGACGAAATGAAACACTTATAAATGAAATGGAAGGCTATATATTCATATTACCTTGTGAAATGGAATTTTGAAAGATGAAACACATTTTAGAAAGTATTTTGTATTGGTTTTATTAGTTTATATCGTTGTTATTTCCTTTGATATGCGTTGTTTAACAGCATTTTACACGTTGTTTGATGGCCATTTTTGCATGCTATTTAACTGATACATCAGTCAAAAATCAAATCACTGAAAAACAGCAAAAAAAATGACTGATGAATAAGTGGAAAATGTCATTGAATCAATAATTGAACGAAAACTGGCATTTTTTCACTGATTCAACAGATAAATTCATTGAAGTGACTGTTGAACCAGTCAGATATTGTTAACTCCTTGAAACAGTGAAATTCCCACGGGATTAAGATTAAGAATGAGGACAATCTGAACAGCAACTGCTACATGAGGGAGGTTTTAGAGCTCGAGGTACTGCCCCTCCTTCAGGCGGCTCCACATGCCATATTTCAGCAGGTCAATACCCAGCCACATGTGGGGAGGGATGTGCAAGCCTTCTTCAACGAACGACGGGTACCATTACTTCCCTGGCCTGCACGTTCGCCTGACATGTCGCCCATCGAATATGTCTGGGATATGGTTGGTCGGCGACTTGTTCGTCACAGTCCTCCAGCAACCACTGTTTATGCTTTGTGAACTCGCATACAAATCGGTTGGAGGGTATTCTCCAGAAGTTTAGGGGCTCTGATTGCAGCACGTGGGGGCTTCACACCATACTGAATACTCAAGGACAGAGATTATATAAAGTTTTGTAATCCTAATCAATTGTGTATATTCATGTACCTAATCTGTGTTATAAAGTTCATTTTAATCGCGTGCATCTATCCTTTTTGGTGTTGCATATTTCACAAATGTTAGTGTGTTAGTTAGGCCTGTGCTAAAGTTTAAAATGATATAATATTTTCAATTTAAACTTTTCCCACCTTTGCTCGGGCCAGATTTCTATAAAAAATTGTTTATAAAATTGTTAATAACCTGAGAATTGCAGGAAAATTGATATGTATACTCTCAATAAAATCACAAACTCTTATCAGCTTACTCCTACTTGCTCGTATCATGGTTCTTCTCTTGAAAAGGGACAAAGTTTTTTTCTGTTTGAAAGCGATATCATGAACATATATGACACACGCTTTAAGTCATTTAATGTGTTAAAACCTTATCCTTTCACTTGACCACTCCCACACTTCAACAGCGCTAAGTTTGCAACAAATTTGGTGAGACTCACTTGGCTAGTTCACAAAATGTATAGCGTGCTTACATTTTGTTATTGGTAGTTCCTTGCAGAAGAGTAAGCGAAGTTGGTTCAGTGGACGTAATTCTGGGATCAATAACTTCTTATCTTGGCATATTAAGTTTAAATCAGTTCAATGGTTCTGTACATAAAACATATCACTCTGAAGTAAGGCCACCTTTACCATACTATCTTTGAAGTTTAATGGCAATGGTGATTTCATGTTATTATGTACTGTGTCCATTAACGACTTTGAGACTTAATAGAACTCGAACACACACAGAACCCAGTAAGACAAAAAACTAGAAAAAAAATTTTTACTACTCCACAGACAGATAATTACGAAAAGCTGCTTCCTTGACAATCTACTGCGATTGTTCGTGGACTCCAGTGTCTCACCTGAAAAAGGGGACTGATTCCAGGCCCCGAAACAGGCGGCGCGGATTCTGTGTCTTCTCTGTTGGTTTGTCTATTCTGAATCTCTGGTTATTCTTGTTGTTACCGTGTTTTTTGAAGTGTTAAATTATTTGGTTTTACAATATGACAAGGTATACCTTTTCCTGACTTGTGTTTCATTGTGGTTTTTCCTATTTTTGTGTGTGTTTGAGTTTTTATTGTTCAGCTATGTGTCCACTGATACTGTTTTTGCACTGTTTGTTCACTTGTGTGCTGTTTTCGTTTTCGTCATCGTGTTGTCTTTTCTTTTGGTTTGCTTTTGTTGTCTGTTCTGTTTTGTAATAACAAGTTGTTCGTCCGTCTTACTGTAGTTTTGATTATATACACATTTGTTTTCTATTGAGAGATTTTCCTAATTATCTGTCTGTGGTATTGTAAAAGGTTTTCCCGTTTCTTGTCTTCCTGAGTTCAGTGTGTGTGTGTGTGTGTGATTTTTATTTAGTATCATGGTCGACATTGGACGCAGTCCAATCATATACCAACGTAATAACCATTACGATAGTACACTATTGATTTGGTAAGAGTACTGAAATATGGGTGCCTTATATTTTCACTGTTCGTAGGCTATGCAAATTGTGGTAGGATCTGATCTGGTGGTTCTAAGACATAAAATCCAAATTATTTATGCACCGAAGTTTTCCAGAATAGCTGACCAAAGAAGATGCTAATTTATTAATTTCAGTCTGTTATTAGGCATTGCCATCGTATCAAGTTTAGTGCAAATCGTTCTAATGGCACCATTGATATCAGAAAAAAAAAAACTAAATATTGGATGTGTTAATATTACGTTAACAAAAACAAGCGTTCGATGTTATTGAAAACTATAGAAGATGTACATCTTTGCTAGGCACTATGGATTTGTTGAGTTAAAGTGTAAATGAATGCGAGAGTTCTGAGTTAATGCAGATTAAACGCACATACAAAAACAGTTGACAACAAAATCTGTTTTTTTTTTTTTTTTTTTTTTTTTTTTTATAGAGGAAACAGTGAAGTTAATTTGAATGTTTCAGGACATTAAGTTTTAAAATTTCTCAAAAATTTGTATCCGAATTAGTCTAAAAATCCTAAATACTTAGGTTGTGTATAAATCGTTAAGCATAGTATCAGTTAAACAGAAACAGGGGAAATATAACATCTTTAAAAATTTTAGAAAGCTAACTATTATGTAGTTAAAAATTTAACTATTTGTATCGTATCATTTTATGTCATGTACACTACTGTTAAATATACGGGCAACCATGGGTCTCTGTGAATTGTTAGCTATTATTTACTAACGATTTTCTACCATAGTTAAAATTTCGCAACAAAATTTTTCTGTCGGTGTCTGCGCAGAATTATATTCATAATTTATTTGGACTTCGTCTATTTACCTTACGAGGCAATGGAAAGCTACATACCATTAAAAAAATATATTACCATCCAAAATATCAAAAGAAAACAGTAAGCAAAAGAAACATGAACAATTTCCAATTCGAAAGTACATTAAAGGAAAAAATGTGAAATTAACAAAATCAGTCATCTACTCATACGTGGTTATAATTCGTTTGGTCCTATAATTTAGTTGCTAAGACCATTTGACAAGGTTTATGTAAATTCTCAACATTGTGTTTTACTTGGAATTATGAATGAAGTATCATTGCAAATGGCAAATCAACCTTGAAGCCATGGATATACTGTTATGGCCAGCCGCATCGCAGGACACCATATGGACCACAAAAACTCCACGTCGCGGCGTATACGCAAACATGGCGGCCCAACATCATACTGACAGACGCATGTGTAACGCAAGAAATATTGTTCATACCAGTCTCAATTTGTAACCATTTCTTGTTCTTGGTGATTTTTGGCTTCTTTCCGAATAGCATTGGAAGACGACTCTTCCTTATGGGAGCAACTATTTTTTTGACGATGAGCGCGTATTTGGAGGCAATTATGTCAGTGTATTCCGCATATTCTTGAAAATAGTTTATCAAGATTTGTACATTCAAATTTGTTCTTACAATATTTATGTTAAAACTTGAATTGCGTATGTATGAAATGAATTACAAAATTGTTCTAAAATAAAAACTTTTAAATTACACCAATTTTTATAAAATTCCCCTACAGATAAAATCTAGGAAATGTTGTTAACGACACCCATTAAAACAGTTCCTATGTAAGCGTTTCTGCAAGGTTCTTATTTACTAAATAATACCTGTTTCTGACAGGAGCAACGTGACTTCAGAAGACGAAATGGCGATTTCCTAATATTTCAAAAAATTACAAAATGATTAATAATCCGTCACTGAAAATAAATTGAGTTTAATGATTTTATTTTTTGGGAATTGTGTCATGCCATTTAATTTAATTTGTCAAAGTTTCATGCTGTGACTTAAAAAAAGAAAATTCTAGGTATTCAATCTCTTTAAAACAAAATGAACTCATTCGGGAAGAAAGTATAAAGGAAGAGAGTGTGTGAGGGACCGGCCGAGGAGAGGCGCCTGTCGTCACTGGCGACGTGGGTAGCGGGTGAAAGCATGCCTGAGTCACCGGCGTCACCGTCACTTTCACCTCGGAGGCCAGTGTCTGGCAGCGGAGCCTCGCAGTCCGCGCGAAGACTACTCCTCCTCCGCTGCTGCGGGTCGCCGACACACTCCCGCTGTCGGCAGGTGTCCGTCTTCGAAATCGTGCGCTTTTAGTTTGCTAACATGTCACACGACCAGAACGAGTCTACTACAATTATGACGTATTTGGGCGGGTCGAGTTGAGTTATTTGGGCGGCTCTTGACAACGAGGTCTTGAGAGGCCGACGAGGGTGAAATGTGGAGAAAATGGAGCGGCGCCGGAATGCAAGGGCGGGGGAAATGGGATACCCCATAGAAAACCCGCCGACCAATGACATCATCCAGCACGATTCCGGAGTGACTCGGCTGGGGATTGAACCCGGTTCGCATCGGTGGGAGGCGAGCAGGACCGCTCAGCCACCGCGGCCCCCGGCGTATTTGGTGTTTTTGTATTTAGTTTTAGTATGTAACGAAACTTACTAAATTACCAAGTCACGTCCATCTTTGAAGAAGTGACGCTCGACTGTGTCCGAATAGAACGCTAATAAACTTAATGGTCAATTCCAACACAGCCAGAGTTACAACTCAACGGTACAGTCAGAGATACTTATCTTATACATTTGTTTGCCGTAGCCGGCCGAATTAGATTCTACGTATACCAACGTTAGAACGCAGAGTAAACTACGAATGTTCGATTTTCTTATGTTGGCAGTCAAAGCTCTTGACGTTGCCAACCTTGAAATATTTCTAATTATTAATTTTAATATTGGCCTACGATTTTTGCGCAGAATGATTGATAGCATTTTATCCACCGTTATTTCATACCGCAAAAGTGTTTGAGAGAAAGCGAATCATAATCGCGTACATTAAACACATGTTTATAAACAGATTCATGTAAATATTCACACAAATGCACGTGGGATGGAACAGTATTTCTGAAGGCCACGTAAACAAGGAATGCTGCGCTGCCACCGTCACAATAAAAATATACGTAACCACGCACGTGTTTCTACAGTAGCTAAAGACAGAAAGTACACAATCGTTAATTGTATACAAACATTTTCCATACAAATTCGGGAGGAAGTTTTTATGAGACCGGCTTTGAACCGGTATGCAATCAGCTATGGAGGGTTCTTTAGAATAACCTATCCAACGATACTTGTTGCCGCTCAAGTAAAGGCGAGTGTACTTTTGACGTGAATATGTCTAATTATTCGACTATAGTGGGAGGCAATCCCGAAAATCCGATGATAAAATCGGGGGATACAGTTTGTCATTGCTACTCGGAATCTATCGTCTACATTCAAAATTCAATTACACCACTCAATTGTCAAAGGATCAAAGAATATGTTACGTTGAGTGAGGACTGCGAACCAGAAATGAGGGACGGGGGAGAGGGGCGGGCGCGATTTCGAGTACTTTTCGCCGTGTCTCATAAATTCCGCGTAGTATAACTTTTGACTTGGAGAAGTTACGACGCTCGTTTAGGTTTCAATCGACAGCTCTCGTCGAGATCGATCGATTGCGTGTATAAAAACATTTGTGTGGCATGGTTGTGGTGAAATTGTTTGCGTTTAATGTAAAAAATTAAGAAAACTTAACATAATTTCGGCCTATACTCGTCAAAAAGCCAAATCGAAATACAGAAATCGTGTACTGTTGGAAAGAGCATCTGAAAAGCAATCCAGTGATGCCCATAAAACCCATATGATCGAATGAAGCGGTGCCGGGAACGTAAAATATACATCAAGGCTTTTGAGCGCGTCAACGTAAACGTATTCACGCAAAACAAACGGCCATGTCGCCAACACAGCCAAACGCAATTTTTTTTTAGTGATTTTCCTTCTACAATTGCGGTCCACGAACAATCTTCATTCATGAATTATGCGACTATGCGCAGAGTTTTGTTGTTATAACTGGAACTTTTGTGTTAAACAAACGTGGATGTTTACCTTGATTTTCACATACTAGAGGAAACCTTCCATCGAACATTGCACACGACCAATTATGAAAGCGGCCATTAAAACAGCCAGCAGTCGACCAAATCATCCATAGAATCATCTATACAAGCGGCCATGCAGAATTTCATGACAAGGAATCTTCCATCGTGACATACACGCTTTAGGCGGTTCATGAGCCAAATATGTTTCTATGTATAGTTTTTTACATTTAACTTTTTTTTTTTTTTTTTTTTTTTCGTGTTGTAGTGCGAAATCATAGTCTTGGAACCGGCTGCCTGTGATGGTTGGCCAAACTACCCGCCTGCGGCTTCCAGACTTGCCCCACGACATTGTGAGCGTGTGCTATGAAATACTTAGCGAAAATGGTTGAAGGTTGGCAACAGTGATAGACTGAGTTTGGAAAAATAACTTTTCAGATACGAATGAAACGAGTTATATGAATTTTAAATATGTATATATTTTTTAGTATATTTATCAGAATTGAACAGCATTAATGCGTTAGACTAGAGCTCAGTATGTTTATTCGTTTTTTTAGAATGTCATAAAGAATATTTCTTAGAAATTTGTCTATGCGGTTTTTCTGTACCTATTTCAGTTCTAACTTTTTTAAATAGGCTCTAATTTAAACATCAAAATACCAGGAAGTTTAACTCTTTCCTACAGATGAACCAAGTTTCTAATATCAAAGAAACTGCAAGGTTTCCTTCCTACGACATCAAAAAACTCTTAGGCTTAAAATAAACCTCGCAATAAAATATGATTTGAAAATTTATAAGAATTGTGGTTTTTAAGTTAAAATTCTCATATTTATGGTAAAAATGCTTAAATTACATTATTATTCATATGCTTAGTTATTTAAGGTGTTATAGTCGATATCATATCACGAAATTAAAATAAACCTTTTATATCTACGGAAAAATGTTCGGTTTTGAACAGGCTTGCAGTAGTCACCTGCCTGGCTCTTGAACTGCGTTGTAATACTTCAGTCGTTTTTTCTATCTGTTTACCAACGATAAATTTACACACCCCACATGACAGAATATTACTTTCGTGATGCATATTGTTACAAGACGTTTGAGGGACGTATTCGATTTCGTGAGGGATGGAGGTCTTAATAAAATTAAAATAACTATATTTGATTTTAATTTATACACACAGCTATTATTTACAGTATTAATTTATCAATATCTATTATTCTTCTTTTAATTTCTCAATAAGTGCAATATTTAATGTCTATTTAAACTCTAATTTAAGTCTTTATCAACGTCTCTCTTTGGTTATAGTCAAATAACTCACACTCATTATTAACACGTGTTCAGTCTGTCTGTTGCCATCATATGAAATGTCTTTCCCTCGCCCATCCAGACCAATAGTCCAGTATTCCAGTCCCACTCTTCACTGCACCGATGCTCGCAGTCGCCGATTTTTCTTCAGCTGGTCACTTCCGACGCCACTCGTTGCTCTTCTGTCTCGTCGTTTATAGTTAATGGCCGCACAATCACCCAAACTCCCGACTCCAATCAATTCCCGGCTCGGAGACCCATCGCTCTTAAATAATATCGCTGACCTTGATCTGGAAGGTTCGGCACACCCCGAGTCAAGCTGAGAGAAATTCTGTCATAAAACCAGAACATTCTTCAGATAAACGGCGAAATTCAGTCAGCTGAAGGCCAGGAGAGCGCGAGTAGCAAAAGATTTCTTGCGGTGGCATGCTTTTCGTAACAAGATACTGGGGTTCTTGGATTATGGCTCGCCTGGCATTCAAATATCCCCTCGTAGCTCACCGCCCGCTTTAGTATCGCTACTCTATCCTTCTCTTCCGCTCGCTCGCGCGGGAGTGGTCAAGGGAAGAGAGCGCGTAACAATATTATTTTGGAGCCCTCCAACCTCGTTAAAGACGGATATTTCAGACTGCTGTTTCTTAAAACATACTAGCTGGGGACCAGCGAAACTGCAATAGGAGCCCGTATTAAACTTTTCTACTTACTTAAAAAAAAAAAAAATAGGATCACCTCTTAAATTCCAGTACATACACGCAGAACGACGAGGAAACTGCATACCAATTCAGAGCTATGTAAGTAGCCGTGATGGAGCGCTTGATGTGCTGCGTCGCAGTGTCGCCCTTATTACTTCTACGCTTTTGAACCTCAAACGTAACTCTAGACAGGGGATCACTTAAACTTTCTATTACTTATCAACCAAGTAATACCCGGAATAAGTTATCCTCAGTATAATTGATCTACTGCTTACCAGCCAAGTAATGCCCGGAATAAGTTATCCTCAGTATAACTGATCTACTGCTTATAAATCAAGTAATGCCCGGAATAAATTATCCACAGTATAACTGATCACTGCTGATATTAACCAACGAAAAATATCCTTTCCCGTAACTACATACAATGTATTTCAGCGTCAATAACGATAGTTAAACCTACAGGAAAATTGGCAACAAATTAGCAGAATTAGACTATTTAGATTTTTGGTTTCATACACTTTAGTGTAAGAATTAGCGCACCGTTATCATGTTACCTTGCACAGTATCAGTAATTGTTGTACGACTTTTGTTCACTATATCTACAGCACTGTTTACATACCAATGAAGGATAGAAAATTGGCAAACAAAGAAATTACATTTTTTTCTTTCTAATTTACTCTGTAAACAGTCAAGGAATCTGTACATGATATCTCCATGTTTCTTTACGCAGATATGTACACAATCAAGTAATTATGTTGCAGTGGAAATTTAATCCCAAAATTCTGCACGGGAACTATTTTGTTGCACGAACATACAATCAATTTTTATCTGTAAGTTCCAGCGAATTAACAGAAAATTTGTTTGTAATGTCATCATCCATAGGATACTACAGAAAAAAAAACATATTCGGTGAAATACATAAACAGCCTAGTTTAAAATTGAGTACAATTATTAGAGTTCTTTGATAACCTTCCTCCGAAATTTGTGCACCAAATCTTAAATATTTTTTCGAGTAAACTGCACTTTGAATCTTGGGAGATGCAAGTTTTCGATTCAAAAATCTTGTCAGTACCCGAACGAAAACGTAAGGATAAGCTTTGGGATTAAGTCCAAGGTACTCAGAAACAGTATCAGTTGAAAATGGACATGAAGTGTAATTTTGAGAAAGATAGATCAGAACGTCTCTTGGCAGATAGTACTGGGCTGAGTCCTTCCCTGAGAATGTAGCGTATTCCGTATTGGACGTTCGAATATGACTGGAACTCCTGAAGTTCGGGCTTACTGAGTCGGCACAAACCCAACATACCCGCAACCGCCAAGGAGGCCACAAAAAAAAAACAATAAAACAAATTGAGATCTTGAATCACACACCGAGTCAGATAAAACATTCTGTGTGCAATTGTGAACAGTGCACCACATGCAAATGTATAACTACGGATCAATTTGTTTCTTCGCCGTTGATCACAAGTTTTCAGTAAAATTAAGTAACAATGGGTATGTAAAAAAAGGCTGATTTCGTGTCCATTAAATTCGACGGATCTAAACTACTATACTTTTGTTTACGGCGGCGATTACAATAACTCATGCACTCGACTCATTTTCCGTCACTTGAGAAAACCATAACATATTATTATGAATTCCAAAAACTCTTTTTATCAGATTCCGATTACACATTACCTGCAAAGAATTTTGTTGCCTCAATAAAAGTGAAGGAATTCGTACGCTTCGGGAAGAAAGGTTCAGGTTCCCATCACATTTTTGTTACAGATCGAAAGAAAATAACTTGCATCGGCCGGGAATCGAACCCGGGCCGCCCGCGTGGCAGGCGAGCATTCTACCACTGAACCACCGATGCCTTATGGGAAAGTTTTCTTGCGTGTATGTGAACTACTATAAAAAACCGATATGATATTTGTAACTGGCAGTTCAATTTATTTTCTAGTACTCGAATTATCAGCTTTTGTCATACTGGCCATCTCTCCAAACAATGATTTTTATCTCAAGCTCTACTGTCCGCTATCTGTGATTTCGATGTACTCCTCATTCCTAACGCTATGCTGAACAACGATAAAGTACTTTGTATCACGAGGCGGTAGAAAGTTCTTAGTTATCAAGCCATAACGGCCATTGTACGGAGCAAACGTTCTAGGCAGTAATTGAATCTCAATAAGGTTGTCAGTATTTTCTGTGTTCTTATAATGGAAGATGCATTATTGTTTTTCCGTTTCTGTTATAAATTTAAACGCATTTCAGTTATATTGTAAATTATTGTTCGATGTTAAATATTTTTAATGCGCCATTGTCATGCCTTTCAATTTTTCCCCCCTCGTAGATTTTCTTTTAATAGACAAACGTATCTCTAGAGATTATAACTGAAGTACCAGCAACAAAATGGCTGGCATTACCTGCAGTTGAACAATGTTTCTCTTATTTCTAGCTTTAGTAGACAAATTTATGTAGCCTGTAATAATCATTACAATATTAAAAAATCAGACAGGTTTAAGTATTTGATAAGTAGGCCCTACTGTAATTATTGAGGTAATAATGTTAGAATATTTGGAAACTCTAAGGCTCCCAGCATCTTATGGGTTCATAGTTTTATTTATTTTATAGAAAGTGTGTGTGGTGTTGGGAATTGTGTGGGGGGGGGGGGGGAGTAGGTAGTGCCGAGTGGTGAAAATTACTTTTCCAGAAAGCATATTTATCAGTGACAGGAAACCAATACATGCATAAGCAAGATGACATTGATTTCCAGTCAGAACCGTAGAAGAAAATTATTTTCTAAGGACAGATTTCGAAGGGATTTTACTCTGTATCCTTGGAAGAATAAGACAAAAAGTCTATTAACGCTATCGTACTGAGAGCTCCATATTAGTCTAAAGAAATCACGAAGAGAAAATATACCATGGCAAGTATTAAATTCAAGATAATGGGAACAAATACTATCACACGCATGCTCGAAAATAGGTTGGATTCAAAATAATTTAATTTTAATCTGCCTGAAACATATAAAACTATAAAAAATTAATAATAATGGTCCCATAGTTACTGATAATTAAGAAGGCATTTCAGATTGGAAGTTCATTATTTTGTTTAGTGAATTGAAGTTATGCTCTTAATTATGCCTCCTCGTATTGTGTTATTATGTGTAGGCCTTGTTGTTTCAACCCCCACATATAGGTAAAGGCTGTTCACGATAAAGTGAGCACTTTTGAAATCAACCTCAGAAATAAGTCACTGCCTCTGCCTGCATATATTTTAACGCGCGCACTGAGTGACATGTGCCCAGTATAGTTGGTAATGATGGATGGCGTATAGTTCCATATCTTAACGTCAAATAGTGTTAGGTAACCATTTGTGGAAACTGAAATTATAACTTTTTATTTTTGGTTTTTTAAATGCATCTAAGTATAAAAATAAACAGATTTGTAACATATTTACCTTTCTAATAATTTCACAGTTTCACTATGACGTATAATAAAGTGATAAGGACAATAACAAAGTTAATTTTACATAAGACAAAGTAATACACAACGTGCGTACAAATAGATCTTAAGCAGGGCTTTCAAAAGTGCTCATTTTACCGTGAACAGTCCATATATGCCTGTATTCTGTCGGTGCTGTTCGTTTCTCCACTTTTCTTTATACACATAAAGAATTAAAAAGGTACTGAATTCAAAAAGATTCCGTTTTCCAAAGACGCGCTTCTGAAATATCCACCAGCACTTACACTTCTTGTTTCTGGCGTAGTCGCTTGGCAATTTTTTTGCAGATAAAACGTGACAATTGTATAATTCCTTAGAAGCCAGTGAGCTGACTAGTAGTATAAAAATGAACATTTTGGCACGCCAGGCGTCAAGCGGTGGAGCCGTGGCCCCTAATTAGCATAATTTCAGGCGTCAAGATGTGGAGCCAGGACCATCCAATTTCCCTTTTTTCGCTTTTTCCCGTCCAAAACGGTCGATTTCGCGTTTAAAAAAAAGTCTCTTTTTTTCTTTTATCCCTCAAAATTTCCCTGATTTCCCTCCCGCCAGGGGCGGCAATATTGCAAACCAGTGCTAATTGGGCATAATTCGTGCAGTTTGCACATTGTCGCTGAGGTTTGCACAATGTGGCGGAATCGGTCGGAAATTGAGAAATTCCTGCCAAATTGAGAAGTCATTCCCAGCGGCCATCTTGGTATCGCAGACCTATGTCCACCCAGAACAATTGTCGACCAGCTGAGGATGTAGACCATTTTGGTGGCCAGTGCCTCGCTGGTGTCGGTGGGACATTAAAGGCATCGCGAACGATCGCATCTCGTGTAATACTGCCGCCTCCTTAGGCCTGTGTGTGTGTGCATAACACTTGTAAGCATAGTTGGATATAATTTCCAAACCGTTTAAGTTATAATTATCAAATTCATAACATAGGCATACACCCTGACTAGGAGAAGGGTCGCGGGGTCAAATATGACCCATGTTAACTTATAAGTATATTTGGCTGTAATTTCCGAACTGTTTAATTTATAGTCCACAAATCCATAACATAGGCATCTACCACAACTAAGAGAAGGGTCGTGGCGTCAAGTATGCCCACTGTCAACTTATGAGCATAGGTGGCTATAATTTCCGAACCATTTGATTTATAGTTGCCAAATTCATAACATAGGCATCCACAACAACTAGGAGAAGGGTCGCTGGGACAAATATGCCACATGTCAATGTATAAGAATATGTGGCTGTAATTTCCGAACCATTTAAGTTATAGTTCTCAAATTCATATCATTGACGTCCACAATGACTAGGAGAGGGGTCGCAGCGATAAGTATGCTATATATCAGCATATAAGCATGGTTGGGTGTAATTTCCCAACCATTTGAGTTATGGTTGGCAAATTCATAACATACATCATCCACAACTAGGAGAGAGGTCGCGGGGTCAAATGTGTCCCTTTGTCAGTGTACAGGCATAGTTGGGTGCAAATTCCAAACCATTTGAGTTATAGTTGGCAAATTCATAACATAGACATCTACCACGACTAGGAGAGGGGTCGCAGTGACAGGTATGCCCCATGCCAACTTATAAGCATAGTTGGCTGTAATTTTCGAACTGTTTTAGTTATACTCGCCAAATTCATAACATAGACATCAACCACGACTATGATAGATGAGTTTAATTTACGAAGCGTTTGAGATACAACTACCAAATATCATAATACATGCATAACCCCCCCTATGACGAGAAGGAACATGCGGACATAAGTTGACCTGCATGTCTCCCCATTCCTACCCACCTCTGTATCTTTCCTGTGTCCCATCGGTACCACCGCCTGGCCACACACACACACACACACACACTTCCTCGTGAACTTTCCCTCCTCGGCACATTGAACAGCGACCTTCCACTCGTCCTCGCTCTCTCTCTCTCTCTCTCTCTCTCTCTCTCTCTCTATCCCTTGCCCTCCCCCCTCCACCTGTCTACATCACCCCTGACCTTACATCCTCGAGCACTTGCCACCGCCCGGTCAGCGACTCTCTGTGAACCGAACCCCTTCTAAGTACTCATGTAACAGCGCACTTACTTCCAAACAGTCGGTCAGTACCACCGGCCTTGCGCTAGTGAGCTATGTACCGAGTCATCAATGTATTTATGTATGCATGTAATTAGATGTCACTTGCAATGAATACACAGCCATCGTTAGACAGCCGAGTCCCTGCACATACAACAACACCTGCTAGAACGATAAGATTCCTATTATGAAAACGATGTATCCTCTACCTTAATAGATGTAGCAGTGAATACACGTAGGCCACGAGTACATCTCACCGTCGTCCTCGTCATCTTCGTCGACGATGTGACCTCGCTGGAAGCAGAGACCACAATGAGCGGTCCTGCCTTTCCGTGCATGAAAGATAGCGGCCAAACACTATATCCCCACCACCTCCCCCTTGTCAATGTACTTACTAGTATACAATTGAAAGGAACTAAACCATCATCATGGTATAGCAGGTTCGATTCCCGTAGAGAGTGGTTACTCGCACAAATAGAGAGATAGTCATATGCATCGCTCTGTGTGCTTTCTCACGTCGTCTGATAGAGTGCATGAAAGGAAAATAATACCTACCAACCTGCACATGTGTATTGCACAAGCGATGGCTAGGCAAGACCATACATCGCATGGAATTCTACAAAAGCCATGTAATTCCATCACTAATACAAATTGTCAGGTTATCCGAGCGGCCTAAGGTGCCTGATATAAACTTTGGTTCAAGTACAAGGTTGCGATTCAAGTCCCCTCACCTGACCCTATTTTTTTTATTTATGTACACTACTCGAATAAATAAGGTATCGTAGGTTTGAATCCTGTTGAGAGCACATTCATACAATCGTCGGTCCCACTGCCCATGAAGAGAGACTAGCACAACAGTCAGACTCTGTCTCCGAACTGCGCTCACGTACCAACCCATTTACAATTACAGACAGTCATAGTCTGTCACCGACCTGTACTCATGTACCATCTTTTTTTATAATTATAGACAGTGATACACCACATAGTTTGCTGTAATTTCCGAACCATTTGAGATACAATAGCAAATATCATAACAAGAGTCTACACACTCACCAGTATCTCTGACCTGCACTCGTGTACCGAAGCAGGTAATGATAACGGGGAGCGGTCAGGGAGGGGTCACCCTGCTCTGTAATACGAACACACACACACTCGACAATAAGCTTATTATTATTACGAAACGAATTATCCCTACCTTACCTGGTGTAGCAGTGAATATCTCGTAGGCCGCGAGCACATCCCGTCGTCGACGTGACCTCGCTACCTTTCTGTGCATGGTAGATACTGACCGAGTACTGCATCTCCACCACC
This sequence comes from Dryococelus australis, assembly GCA_029891345.1. Taxonomy (NCBI): domain Eukaryota; kingdom Metazoa; phylum Arthropoda; class Insecta; order Phasmatodea; family Phasmatidae; genus Dryococelus; species Dryococelus australis. The sequence continues at coordinate 64,504,014 of CM056996.1, forward strand.
AACTCCATTTGCCAACGTCCTTACCGGTATACTATTGAAAGGAAACAATGCATGTGCCCAGAACCAACCTCGAGGTATTCCAGGTTCGATTCTCGTAGAGAGTGGTAATACAAGACGACATAAAAGCTGGCAAGTTGTCTACAAAAGTGATAGTAATTACAAACAGTCAGTCCCCGACCTGCACGAACGTACCGAGCCCATCACACACATACACACACAGACACGTGTGTACTGCACAATCGATGGCTAGACAAGGATGACGATGGTGTATAATTCTTGAAAAAAATTAGGTATCATAGGTTCGATTCCCGTTCGGAGTCTATGCTGACACGTGTGCAAACAAACGCTCATCGTCGGTCCCATTGCCCATGACGACGGCGGACACATAGCGCCCATGACAGTCATGCCCCGTTCCCGACCTACAGACAGTCATACTTTGACGACCTTATCTGCACTCGTGTACCGAATGAGCCTTTTTACAGTCAGAGGAAGCCATACTCTGCCAGCCCTGCCCGAACAGTCAATGCATGTACTAAGCCTTTGCAATTATAAGGAGTCATACTCTGTCGAACCTGCCCGAACCTTCAATGTATATACTTACATCATGCACCCAGCCTTTGAAATTTCAAGCAGTCGACACTTCCCGAACTGTTAATGTATACACTTAGACGGATTCCATCCAGCATTACATGTTCAGCCATACCACTATGATAACTACGAAAATGTGTGTACTCATAGTGACAAGTCTCGAACGTAGGTCCCTACAGAGAGTTGTTTGCTCTCCCCAGCCGAGTTTCGCCCACTAGAGTGCACCAACAAAAAAAAATAGTTATAAACAAAATGGCTAGTACAGACAACATGAAGCAGAATACAAGTCATATTAGGTTCGCATGTAAAAAGTGTAAATCTAAAATTGGTCTACATAGCACCTTGAAAATACATCGTGCAACATGTAAGGGTCGTGCTGCACCACCTGTCAAGCCATTTGTGTAGATATTACCAGCTCCATGTAAGAGTTCATCTGAGAGCAGTTCTTTGGTATCACCACGCCATCCATACAAATATTGTAACAAGACATTTATATATGCATACGATGCAAGGATACATGCACAAAGTTCGTGTAATAAGAGTATCATTCGTAATACATATCGATGTGATAAGTGTCGAAAAACATATGTGTGTATTGATACTTTAAAAAGACATTTGAAACTGTGTAAGCCGCAATCGAAGATTTAAACAGTCATTTAAAACTTTGTAACAGAAAGAACATGGGGATTTCTGATGATGAACAACCTCAAAGTTATTCTACACCTCCGAAGCCTAATGTTAATGTCTTCTTCCTGTTGGACCCTACCATTAGCAAATCATCTAGAGTTGGGAACGAGTGGGTACTATCCGCTAAACGAATAGGCACATACCGATTTCGCTCACCCCATTACAGCATAGTTTCATCTCTGACCAGCAGAATGTAGGTATGAAGTACTGCAACAGCACTGCAGTGGAAACTCTGTAAGTTACAAAAAAGAACACTTGATCTCAAGCTAACACTAATAGTACCCTCGTCAGCATGTCACGGCATTGTGGTATAAAACAAGCCGGAATAGGCCGGTCAGCTCAGTCGCTGTTGAGACCTCGAAGAGAGAACATCGGCTGTGGGTAACGTGTTCTTATTCAATGATGGAAAAGGAAAGGTATTTGTGCTGCTACTGTAAGAAGACCTTTTCTATAATAACCAGCTGCAGACAACATAAAAAAAGGTTGTTATCAGAATCCAGACCGCACTATGTTCACATGTGAACAGTGTAAATCACAGTTTACCCGATATATTAACTTGAGACTACATATTGTAACCTGTAAGGACCGCCATGCACTGCCTGCGAAGTGAAGATCAGCAAAGAAACATGCGGGTTCATCTACAAATGTCGAAGTTAGTTCGTTGCTCCAGCTACACCCATGCAACTATTTTGACAAGGTATTTATAAGTGCATGTGTGAGAAACGCTATTCGTAGGGCATATCAGTATAGTAAGTGTCGAAGAAGGTATGTACATGATGCGAATTTAAGTAGTCATTTGAAACTTTGTAAAGGAGAGACCACTGATAAACAACCTCAAGAATATTCACCATCTATGCAGCTTAATGATAATGGCTTTTTCCTGAAGTGATCTGCATTCAGGGGTCTCTAGAAAGATTTGGTTGCACCGAATATGTCAACTACGCCACACAATGGTTGCTCTTTACTGACAAGTATGAGCACTAATATAATCTTAATGTATATTGCATATACTATCTACAATCGCGTTTTTTTCTGCGAATGAGCGCGAGACAGCTACAGCCCAAGTCTTAAAGGTTCTGGTATAATATTCATCATCGTGAGGCCTTGGTTTTGTATATCTAAAGTGATTCTACATATTATATTTGACAGGACCATTTTGTTCTACCTCATCGATAAGTTAATTTATTATATTAGGGTTCATATCTTGGCCGCTATCATGGCCGCTATCTTTCATGCACGGAAAGGCAGGACCGCTCATTGTGGTCTCTGCTTCCAGCGAGGTCACATCGTCGACGAAGATGACGAGGACGACGGTGAGATGTACTCGTGGCCTACGTGTATTCACTGCTACATCTATTAAGGTAGAGGATACATCGTTTTCATAATAGGAATCTTATCGTTCTAGCAGGTGTTGTTGTATGTGCAGGGACTCGGCTGTCTAACGATGGCTGTGTATTCATTGCAAGTGACATCTAATTACATGCATACATAAATACATTGATGACTCGGTACATAGCTCACTAGCTCAAGGCCGGTGGTACTGACCGACTGTTTGGAAGTAAGTGCGCTGTTACACGAGTACTTAGAAGGGGTTCGGTTCACAGAGAGTCGCTGACCGGGCGGTGGCAAGTGCTCGAGGATGTAAGGTCAGGGGTGATGTAGACAGGTGGAGGGGGGAGGGCAAGGGATAGAGAGAGAGAGAGAGAGAGAGAGAGAGAGAGAGAGAGAGAGAGAGAGAGCGAGGACGAGTGGAAGGTCGCTGTTCAATGTGCCGAGGAGGGAAAGTTCACGAGGAAGTGTGTGTGTGTGTGTGTGTGGCCAGGCGGTGGTACCGATGGGACACAGGAAAGATACAGAGGTGGGTAGGAATGGGGAGACATGCAGGTCAACTTATGTCCGCATGTTCCTTCTCGTCATAGGGGGGGTTATGCATGTATTATGATATTTGGTAGTTGTATCTCAAACGCTTCGTAAATTAAACTCATCTATCATAGTCGTGGTTGATGTCTATGTTATGAATTTGGCGAGTATAACTAAAACAGTTCGAAAATTACAGCCAACTATGCTTATAAGTTGGCATGGGGCATACCTGTCCCTGCGACCCCTCTCCTAGTCGTGGTAGATGTCTATGTTATGAATTTGCCAACTATAACTCAAATGGTTTGGAATTTGCACCCAACTATGCCTGTACACTGACAAAGGGACACATTTGACCCCGCGACCTCTCTCCTAGTTGTGGATGATGTATGTTATGAATTTGCCAACCATAACTCAAATGGTTGGGAAATTACACCCAACCATGCTTATATGCTGATATATAGCATACTTATCGCTGCGACCCCTCTCCTAGTCATTGTGGACGTCAATGATATGAATTTGAGAACTATAACTTAAATGGTTCGGAAATTACAGCCACATATTCTTATACATTGACATGTGGCATATTTGTCCCAGCGACCCTTCTCCTAGTTGTTGTGGATGCCTATGTTATGAATTTGGCAACTATAAATCAAATGGTTCGGAAATTATAGCCACCTATGCTCATAAGTTGACAGTGGGCATACTTGACGCCACGACCCTTCTCTTAGTTGTGGTAGATGCCTATGTTATGGATTTGTGGACTATAAATTAAACAGTTCGGAAATTACAGCCAAATATACTTATAAGTTAACATGGGTCATATTTGACCCCGCGACCCTTCTCCTAGTCAGGGTGTATGCCTATGTTATGAATTTGATAATTATAACTTAAACGGTTCGGAAATTATATCCAACTATGCTTACAAGTGTTATGCACACACACACCGGCCTAAGGAGGCGGCAGTATTACACGAGATGCGATCGTTCGCGATGCCTTTAATGTCCCACCGACACCAGCGAGGCACTGGCCACCAAAATGGTCTACATCCTCAGCTGGTCGACAATTGTTCTGGGTGGACATAGGTCTGCGATACCAAGATGGCCGCTGGGAATGACTTCTCAATTTGGCAGGAATTTCTCAATTTCCGACCGATTCCGCCACATTGTGCAAACCTCAGCGACAATGTGCAAACTGCACGAATTATGCCCAATTAGCACTGGTTTGCAATATTGCCGCCCCTGGCGGGAGGGAAATCAGGGAAATTTTGAGGGATAAAAGAAAAAAAGAGACTTTTTTTTAAACGCGAAATCGACCGTTTTGGACGGGAAAAAGCGAAAAAAGGGAAATTGGATGGTCCTGGCTCCACATCTTGACGCCTGAAATTATGCTAATTAGGGGCCACGGCTCCACCGCTTGACGCCTGGCGTGCCAAAATGTTCATTTTTATACTACTAGTCAGCTCACTGGCTTCTAAGGAATTATACAATTGTCACGTTTTATCTGCAAAAAAATTGCCAAGCGACTACGCCAGAAACAAGAAGTGTAAGTGCTGGTGGATATTTCAGAAGCGCGTCTTTGGAAAACGGAATCTTTTTGAATTCAGTACCTTTTTAATTCTTTATGTGTATAAAGAAAAGTGGAGAAACGAACAGCACCGACAGAATACAGGCATATATGGACTGTTCACGGTAAAATGAGCACTTTTGAAAGCCCTGCTTAAGATCTATTTGTACGCACGTTGTGTATTACTTTGTCTTATGTAAAATTAACTTTGTTATTGTCCTTATCACTTTATTATACGTCATAGTGAAACTGTGAAATTATTAGAAAGGTAAATATGTTACAAATCTGTTTATTTTTATACTTAGATGCATTTAAAAAACCAAAAATAAAAAGTTATAATTTCAGTTTCCACAAATGGTTACCTAACACTATTTGAAGTTAAGATATGGAACTATACGCCATCCATCATTACCAACTATACTGGGCACATGTCACTCAGTGCGCGCGTTAAAATATATGCAGGCAGAGGCAGTGACTTATTTCTGAGGTTGATTTCAAAAGTGCTCACTTTATCGTGAACAGCCTTTACCTATATGTGGGGGTTGAAACAACAAGGCCTACACATAATAACACAATACGAGGAGGCATAATTAAGAGCATAACTTCAATTCACTAAACAAAATAATGAACTTCCAATCTGAAATGCCTTCTTAATTATCAGTAACTATGGGACCATTATTATTAATTTTTTATAGTTTTATATGTTTCAGGCAGATTAAAATTAAATTATTTTGAATCCAACCTATTTTCGAGCATGCGTGTGATAGTATTTGTTCCCATTATCTTGAATTTAATACTTGCCATGGTATATTTTCTCTTCGTGATTTCTTTAGACTAATATGGAGCTCTCAGTACGATAGCGTTAATAGACTTTTTGTCTTATTCTTCCAAGGATACAGAGTAAAATCCCTTCGAAATCTGTCCTTAGAAAATAATTTTCTTCTACGGTTCTGACTGGAAATCAATGTCATCTTGCTTATGCATGTATTGGTTTCCTGTCACTGATAAATATGCTTTCTGGAAAAGTAATTTTCACCACTCGGCACTACCTACTCCCCCCCCCCCCCCCCACACAATTCCCAACACCACACACACTTTCTATAAAATAAATAAAACTATGAACCCATAAGATGCTGGGAGCCTTAGAGTTTCCAAATATTCTAACATTATTACCTCAATAATTACAGTAGGGCCTACTTATCAAATACTTAAACCTGTCTGATTTTTTAATATTGTAATGATTATTACAGGCTACATAAATTTGTCTACTAAAGCTAGAAATAAGAGAAACATTGTTCAACTGCAGGTAATGCCAGCCATTTTGTTGCTGGTACTTCAGTTATAATCTCTAGAGATACGTTTGTCTATTAAAAGAAAATCTACGAGGGGGGAAAAATTGAAAGGCATGACAATGGCGCATTAAAAATATTTAACATCGAACAATAATTTACAATATAACTGAAATGCGTTTAAATTTATAACAGAAACGGAAAAACAATAATGCATCTTCCATTATAAGAACACAGAAAATACTGACAACCTTATTGAGATTCAATTACTGCCTAGAACGTTTGCTCCGTACAATGGCCGTTATGGCTTGATAACTAAGAACTTTCTACCGCCTCGTGATACAAAGTACTTTATCGTTGTTCAGCATAGCGTTAGGAATGAGGAGTACATCGAAATCACAGATAGCGGACAGTAGAGCTTGAGATAAAAATCATTGTTTGGAGAGATGGCCAGTATGACAAAAGCTGATAATTCGAGTACTAGAAAATAAATTGAACTGCCAGTTACAAATATCATATCGGTTTTTTATAGTAGTTCACATACACGCAAGAAAACTTTCCCATAAGGCATCGGTGGTTCAGTGGTAGAATGCTCGCCTGCCACGCGGGCGGCCCGGGTTCGATTCCCGGCCGATGCAAGTTATTTTCTTTCGATCTGTAACAAAAATGTGATGGGAACCTGAACCTTTCTTCCCGAAGCGTACGAATTCCTTCACTTTTATTGAGGCAACAAAATTCTTTGCAGGTAATGTGTAATCGGAATCTGATAAAAAGAGTTTTTGGAATTCATAATAATATGTTATGGTTTTCTCAAGTGACGGAAAATGAGTCGAGTGCATGAGTTATTGTAATCGCCGCCGTAAACGGTACTAGTGGGTACGACCCACTTTGCAAATAGACACTTGCCGATGTTCCCTCACTACAGATAAGAAGATGTCAACATAGCTTCATCTCCAGCCGTTAGAAGGAGAGATATAAATTACTCCATCAACAATCATTCACACACACAGTTGCTGAACTGACTTGTACGACACCGGTACTGCAAGGAGTCATCCGTTAGGAGGCAGCATCGAGGAGTCATCGGTGAGGATTCAGCACTACATAGTAGTAGTAGTAGTACATGTGTGTTTGTGTTCACACATATGCTTGAAGTACTCCTGTAAGCGTGTAAATAGATTGGCGAAAATAACAAAAAAAAAAAAAAAACAGATTACGAACACCAAATAACTAGTGTTCCATATGAGGAAGAGGACAGATCACAGGCTGCAAAAAGTCGTGGAGTACTTGCTTACATTATCTTTATTGAGTTTTCGTCATTTTCCTTGTGTATCTTCTGGTGAATTCTTTTTTAATTATGTGTACTGCGTTTTTTGTCATGTTTATAAATGTTTTGATACTTTCCATAAACAGTGACGACTAAATAATCTTTCAATAAAAAAATGTTCGTTGTAGCGGCGTAGTCTTAGTGTTCCTTTGATTTTCCTTTTCGTTGTCGCACTGTGAAATTTTATATTGATTTTTGGTTCATTAATTATTATAGTTGGTCGTTGTGTTCATTGTGGTTGCTGTTTATCAATTTTTCTTATCTAGTATGTTGCCTGCGGCTCTCGTTCTATTGACTACCAGGTTCTTCTATAGTTCCTAGTTATTCGCTGTTCACTTTCTGAGATTTGTATGGTTTTGCGATTTTTTTTTGTTTTGTTCTTGGACTTATTTTCGGCTATGGATACAGCCCATTTAAACGTTCGCGTAAATCCTTGTTTGTATACGCTTTTTACGGTAAAGTGAGCACTTTCGAAAGATCTGCTTAACGTTTACTTGTATGCATATTGTGTATTCTTCCACCATGTATAAAATTCACATTATTCATCCATAATTCTAACTGTGAAAACTATTACTACCATAAATATTTTACAAAATGTGTATCTATTTACATCAATTGTATGTGAATAAAATAAACAGAAAGCAAAAAAATTTCAGTACACACAAAAGTTTACCTGATAGTTTTAATTCAATGGTGAGATATGGAACTACTTTCTCTTCGTCGTTGGCAACTTTACTAGATGATTGCCTGATAATGTGCCTGTTAAAATATTTGCCGGTAGGGGCAGCGAAATATTTCAAGTGTTGATTTCAAAAGTGTTTAAATAAACATGAACCAAAGCATGTAATATTTTGTATGAACTGTTGCGGCGTACTGGATGCTCTCTGACGTTCATTTCACACGCACGCTGAATTTGCTGCACAAAGCTTCGTCCTACGACCGTAACATTACCGCGACTGCAGCGCTGTTTATGTCCCCTGGTGGCGGTGGTCAATAGCAGCCAAACTTATGGTGGCAGGTCGCCTGGGTAGGCCTCCGAACGGAGTGTAGAGATCCAGCAGAAAACGTTTTATTAAAAAAACTGTCCAACGTGTTTGTGTGAGGTCTGATACGAATAGCATTTAAGAAACTTTACGCGTCTGTAGAAGTTTTTCAGTTCCTTCATTTCCCTCTAAGACATGTTTTTGTGATACTGAAAATGGCTCAAACGGGTGTATTCACGGTAATTTTTGGGTGTGAACATTCCTGTACAAAACATTTAAAAAATGAATACAGATGTGCATTAAAGCTTTACTTTTATTATTAAGTCATAAAATATTAGGGGCTCCACTGAAAGTCTCATGGCGGCACGTTACGGTAAGGCAGCACACCAGTTCAGTGGCTTTCTCGTAGAGGCGATGAGAGAGTTGATGCACATGTCTCTGTCGCCCCTAACGCTACCACGCTTTAAGACCCCAGACGTACAAAATGCCTTCAATCAGGCGGTCAGCTTAAACAAGTTTCTTAATAATACCTTTCTGCCGCGATGCATGCCTCCTTGTACGAATTCCATCTCCTGTAGGCGTTTATGGGGATCAGACCTGAGACACACTGAAATCCCGTCCCTACCTCGGACGTAAACATAACATTTTGAATTAGGGTAGTTTACAAGTGAAGAGACTTGGGCGGCTCTTAACGGCAAAGCTTGGAGAGCCGATGAGGGTGAAGAAAGGTGAGTATGAAGCAGCACCGAAAATGGGAGATCCTCGAGAAAACCCGCCGAGCAGCGGCATCGTCCGGTTTGGTCGGTTAGGGGGAAAATATGGGGTAGTTGTACACACATTTTCAGAAAGTGATTTTGTGAATAGTAGTAGGGAAATGGGAACCCTGAGGCAAGGGGATGGAGGATATGTGCCAGGCGCTGACCATCGCCATCTTGAAATTCCCTTTATTCTGCTTTTCTTTCAAAATTTCCCTTTTTCCTTCAGAATTTGCCTTTTTCGTTTAAAAATTACCCGTTTTCCCCTCAAAAAGCACCGATCCCCTCATATACAAAAACAAGCCACTTCTTTGCAAAAACGATCGATTGTAAGGATTTAATGGCTCGTATTTTACCTATGACCATGACCCTGTTCCCAGTGACCTTGGATGAACTTTAACCCAAAAAATTCCAAAACAATTGCAGAAAAATTATGAAATAAAAAACGAAAATGTATAAAAAATTTAGAAATTTCAAATAAATTAAAACATATATTTTAGAACAGTATTTAAACATGTACATGTAGGAGGTCCTGTGTTCGATGGCAAGTGGAGCGACTAAGCTCCCGACACCACCGACCGTCGCCAGGTCGGCCAATGTTTATCTCGTCACCCGTGTTATATGGCAATGATCTTGACATTCGACCTTCAACTTGGATGACCTTGAAGCAAAAAAAATTCTAAAATAATATCAAAAATTTCCAAAAAAATTTCAACAAATTCCCAAAAAACACTTGACACCTGACTTACGACCCTTGACTCAAGACTCAGGACTCAAGACCCAAGACTCAAAACTCAAGACACAAAACCTATTACCGAAGACTCTTGATTCATGACTCAAGACTCAAGACCCTTGTCCCAAGGCTCAAAACTCAAAACCCAAGACTCAAGACTCAAGAATCAAGACCCAAGACCCAATAAAAAATTCAGAAATTCTAAAAATAACTAAAAATTCCTAAAAAGTTATAAAAAAGGAAAATTTATAAAAATATAAGATCAAAATTTTTCCATAATTTATAAAAAATTATTTTAAAATTATTATTTTAAAATTTATATATAAACGAAGGTTTCCTCGTCACCACGTCCTCATGACGACTGACCCTCGCCAATGTTTCTCATTGGTTAATTAGTTGGTTCCCCTCCAATCCATCCACTAATGTTTCTCATTGTTTTATTATTTGTGCTCGCTTCACCACCCAAACGTTTTTTTTGTTATTGGTTGATTACTAGAACTCGTTCAACCCGCCACCAATATCTCTCATTGATTAATTTGTCGACACGCCTTCACCTACCTCACCTTTGCTAATTTCATCGTATGCAGCCATCTTATTTTTTCGTTTGTCATTTGTTTTATTTCTCAACACTTAGGGGATGCTAGTGTATTAATTATCGATTTAGTTGCCAGACGTGCTGTCGATTTAGCCACCATGTTGTATGTCGACCTTGAACTTACCCCAATGAGGTTGAATTCGGAAAATCGAGAAAAATGACATTCCATGCAATTGTCAATTACTAGCTGGTCACAGCAAGGTACCATATCGACTTACACTACTAATTAATTACTGACTGCACACAAGACCGACTCCATCCAAGGCTAACTCCACCCTAGACTAACTCCACCCAACCGACTCCACCCAAGATGACTGGTTCCTAACGAGACTTAGTTAGCCCAAGACTTACTCCTGATGAGACCAGTTCCTACAAAACTGACTATACCAACCAACAAGACCAACCTACCATACCACCCACCTATACAATCAAGTGATGATGGAAAATATCGAAAAAAGTTTCCTAATAAGTGACTCATAGCTAACCTCTTCACAGAATCTTCGCAAAAATAATTCTACCAGAGCCATCCATACCAAAGGGTCATAATAACTTACATTGTCAACTTACCAGAGCAAGCGACCAGGCCAACCATTTAGTAGCGAAACATTCCTCAAAAATATTCCCCTAATTTCATTCGTTCGTCATATAGAAATGAGTCGATTAAAAAAAAAAACAAGTAACACATTATACTTTAAATCGAACTATACCTATTCAAATGCTTGCACTCATAAATTTTATCCAAAACAGACTCTCAAACACCGCTGAATCAATAAGTCTTTCAGAGAAGCAGAAGGAACTGTATAAGAGAATAAACACACATTATTATACACATAAATTTTATTTTATATTATATATATTATAATTATTTCTAACATTCCATTTATTTAATTTCTCACTTGTTTGCAGATCATGGATAGTAGCCAATAGTCTCATCTGATATACCCCGATTCTACAGTTCATCAATGATTGAAGATATCACAACAATGCATGAGAGATCCCCGTGATTTACAGGTCAATCAAATATATAAATATATCAACAAGTTCATTCGAGTCTTCGGGAAATATATAACGAGGAGTATTGACGCCTTCTGCCTTCTTCACACCACTTATCGAAGGAAACTCGTTTGTGAAATAGGTTGGAACATCGAGAGAATCATCATCCTTCTCATCAGATATTTCATAAGCACTGTCTTCATAGTCATATATAGTCATTATGCTGTTTTCATGATCGTCGTCACATCCTGTTTCATCCTCAATATCAAGTTTACTTTTATTTGTAGGGGTCGCACAGTCACCATCGGTATTCAGAGCCGGCAACTGTTTATTCTGAAGCTCGTCGATGTCACGCGAACGTCTTGCAAGTGTAAATTCCACATATACCGACTCTATCAACCTTATAGGTCTCTCATTATGTCATTAGCATTAACTTCCCCATCATAATCGTCTGTGGAATCAGTACCCATCGATGCAGAACGGGGTATTGACATCACTTGCTGGCTCTCAAAAGACGAATCCCTGCAGTTCTTGATGGGTTCTTCAATACATCACCTTGCATAAACTACGTGTGAACATTGTCAAAATGCTCCATCACGCGAAAAGGACTCATCGAATAGGCTGCTCTCTCATGTCGCCGTGTACGGCAGCTTTTGCTGAAGATCTTTGCACTGTAGCAACACTGTTTTACATGTAATTTTCCAGAAGTGGGAGAATTTGCATCCATAGAGGTAAGCTCTACGGTAGACTTCGTACAATCATTGGATTGCATCATCTTCACGAAAAAAAACCCGAAGTCCTTTCCACAGTGGCAACATGTGTATCTACGTGGCCTAGCTATTGCTTCATGCACATGATATACTTACAAACACATTTCATCAGTGAGATTTAAGCATTTTTATGACCCCATTCTACAAGACATTTTATCTAGTTACTTGATCACATTATCATGCATTTATATCTTCAACAGTTTCTTCCAAACAAGTTATTTGCTCAGCTTGAAATCATGGTCACACTTAAAGTAGACCCGACCCTTCACAATCAGCACCACACACACCCCAATAAGAACCATAATCATCACCACAATCAGAACCACAATCACACCACAATCAGCACCGCACTTAGCACAGCAATCAGTCACATGGTGTGAGGTCCGGTGATATTGGAGGCCACAGCTTTAGGTGCTCGTCATCATCAGATAAATGCCCTACCCACCATCTGTGTAGCACGTTCAGGTGGGGAAGAACTTCATGGGGGAAATGGGGCGGGACAGCCATCATGTTGAAAAATGGTTTCGCGACAACTGAGGCACAAGCCGCTGTTGTAGCATGTCCAGCTACACCACGCACACCGTTTGCGTTACTCGTTCATTGTGCACTGTTTTCATTGACGTACGTTACGTGGTTTATTGCCAATTCACGGTTTCTTCGCACTTTTTGAAATACATCTTTGAGAAAATCACCCCATGTATGAAGTGTTTGGTTGTTTCCCAATTGTGGCATGTATCACGTGCGTTTTACATTTATGTTAAGATAAAAAGTACCTTATTTTTGGCTCGCCTCCCACCAAGGCGAACCGGGTTCAATCCCCGGCTGGGTCAACGGATTTACGCAAGTAGGAACCGTGACGGACGATGCAGCTGGTCGGCGGGTTTTCTCGGGGATCTCCCGTTTCCCACGCCCCTTCATTCCAGGGCTGCTCCACATTCACTTCAATCACTATCATCGGCTATCAAGACGTCGCTGTTAAGAGCCGCCCAAATCTCTTCACTCACTCACCTTATTTTTGGTTAAATTGAAAATTGACTTACACATTATCTATAAAATTATAATATTTCATCTGTAATTAATGTGAATAAAAACAGGGAGAAAATGGGTGTATTGGTAATACCTAGATAAATAGTTCTTTTGCAATACATTATGTAACTGAGTACGCAAGAATGCGATGCGTTATCCCACTGTTGTAATTTTGTAGAATTAGGGAAGCTCTGTTTGCATGAAGCGGAGGAATATCCTGGATGTAGACCTTTATCAGGGCTTCAAAAAAGTTGGAAGTAACCGTGAATAGAATATAAGTGCAATACATTTCTGTAATCCCGAAAACGTTTTATAAAAAACGGCGTGTGCACTGCCGAACGAAACGAAAGTATTTTTCAATTTTCGCGGATGGGTTGGGTCCCTCCTCCTCCGACGCGTGTGCTCAGCTAGGTTGACAGGAGACCTGTGGGCGATGGTGAAAACGTTCACCCCGCCCACCTGAGGGCGCCCTGGAGAGAGCGGAGGTACGCGGTCGCCAGTCCACGAGTGTGCGTTGCGCGGAACACGAGGTCACGCGGGTACTCTCTGCCGCAGAGAAGGTGAGTACGCAGTGACGAGACTACGTGTAGGCCATACACTAAGGCCGTGTCCGAATCTAGGTATATACTTTCGTACTGCATCCTTGCATACTTCACTTGCCTTTGGCACCAAACTTGTTGAATTCGGGCAGGCAGTCTTGTTGGCTTCGGTAACTGTTATTAGCCAGCTAACCATTTTTAATGTACAGTTATTTTGACTAAGAATTTGATAATTTCCGAAAGTTTTCAATAATATTTCAGTAAGTGCAATTTGGATTAATTTTTTTTTATCTTAGCTTTTGTAGGTTAAGAACACAGGCCTAGTACGAATTTATTGTTTAGGCGTTTTTTTAATGTTAACCTTGCGATAGATATTTTCTCAGTTCAAAATTATATGTCTACGAAGTAGTAGGCTAACATTGCCCTATTAAAATTTAAATAAAATAATTATGTCGGAAATCAATTGTTACCTACAAATTGCTTCTCAGAATGGCGGCACCTATTCCGCAAGTACGCGAGAAGTATACATCTTCGTTTACTTGTATACTTGCAAACTCCATTTACAATTCGGACAGCACTTACGACGTCACTTCCGGTGACAGGTACGCACAAGTATGCACTTCAGGCGAATTCGGACACAGCCTGAAGATAAGGTAGACCGATTATTCGTCTTCTGCGAATGTACCCCAGCACTGACCTACACCAAAGGAACACAACTGTCAAAGTCACATGGTCAACAGCGATGAACGCGTTTGATTATTTCTCAGTTTCCAAAGGACATCCGCTTTTATATGGATAAAATACTTTTACCAATTTGAGTATTATCAGAACTTTATTACAAATTGGTTAGAGGGAGTGCACATACATGTCAATGCACTTGTTTGCTAAACAGTGTTCTAACCACAAATCCAATCCACACCGTTTTGCTAGACGTGTTGACAGAAAAGGAGTTCAGTGCTGGGACACGGAGACTAGTTGTGAGCAGCTAGCAAGATCGGTCTCTCTTGTTTTTAGTCTATGGGTCTATAGGTTGTTCACTGTAAAATGAGCCCTTTTGAAAGCCCTGCTTAAGATTTACTTGTATACACGTTGTGTATTTTCCCGCCTTATATAAAATTAACCTTGTCAGGACCTCATCACTTTATTCATGCGACGGTCATGTTAAACTGAAATTCTTACGAAAGTAAATATTTTACAAATGTGCTCACTTTCCACTTCGATGCGTTAAAAAAAAAAAAAAACAGAAAACGAAAGAAATAATTTACGTGATTACATGTGGTTACATAACATGTTCCCTCCATCTTTACAAACTTTACTGGGTACGTGTCACGCAATATGCCCGTTAAAATTCATGCAGGTAGGAGCAGTGACGTTTTTCTATGGTTAATTTCAAAAGTGCTCACTTTATTGTGAACAGCGTTATCACGTGCTATATCTACGAAACTATGCAAGAGATTTAAATTTAACTTTGTGTATGCCATCTATTACAATCATGGAACGTACTAATACGTAAACATTTTCACCTCAATTTTTGAAGATCGTCACGTGAACACTTGAGGTTTTATGCCATATCTCGAGTATGAATCAATTGATTCCAACCAATATTTCACGCAAGTATTGCTACAGTAGGGTATGTAAATGAACAAGTGTTATGCGCACAAGCATGTCTTAATTAGGTTTATAATAATAATAATTTAGAATAATTAGTTTTATCTATGAACCGCACCAACAAAATTCACCCAAATTTTATATGCAAACAGTATTAATTAGAAGCACCATTGATACATACATAGATCCTCTGCCAGATTTTTTTCACAGTAGTGTCAGGTGAGTAAAATGAACATTTTCCATTTTTCCGGAATAATTCAACTAATTTCTACAAAATTTTGCACACCTACAGAAGGCCATGTAAAGTTGCATGATTTAAATGGGGTCAGCCACTAATTTTCATAATGGCGGCCATTTAAATATTTTGATATGTTTGGCATATCTATTTAACAGTTTAACCACATTCAACCAAACTTTTTATGCTGACAATATCCACTACACGCATTGTATAAAAAGCATTTTTTTAGGCAGTTTTGTAAGATAGCGCCGATTAAGAAAATGAGGTTTTTATGTTCTATCTTGGATACCAATCAAAATATTTCCACGTGCATGTTTAGAAGACTCTAATTTCATTCGTTCGTTCGTCAAAAGTTGAAGCTTGCCATGGTTTTAACGGACGGACGGATAGAATTATTGGCCACCTCTAATTGGCTGCCGGTCACGTGATTGACGGACGGATGAAGGACGGACGGACGGACGCGACGGGTCGTTGTAAATCCTGCCTTAGGGATTATAATATACTTCGCTCTTGTACTGGCTCGTCTGACCAGTCCATTCACGAGTGTCTGGCTGTTATTATAGGCCCTACGTAAGGGTGTAAATTTCTGCAACAGTCAGTGATACTACCCTGAACTGTTACAATAAGTATGGCACAATCTCCGACAAATCACAAATGTGCACAACATAAAACTTTGTAGCATAACAAAATAGTATCACGGAATGTACAAATTATATATATATATATATATATATATATATATATATATATATATATTATATATATAATTATTTACTTGCATATTATCCAAAGATATGAAAGAATACTACAAGAAAATTATTCTACCACGTAAGCATTCATAGATAAGAAAAGAACTCCAATTAATTGTCAGGAACACCCTTCGAAAACGCACTACTAATTAACCTTCGCAAAATGTTCATGAATAATATGGTGTATGCTGGACTTATCTGTTGATGAGAAAAAAAATGTAGTCCACAGCTAGATCTGCGGTTCTCCCCTTGGTTTCGAATCTGGTACCTCACAACTCCCTGTCGACTGCGAATCCATGACGGTATAGGTACTCCGACATCCTTCCTTCATTCACGGTCCTGGAGTCGACCCTCGACTCAACCACTGAAGCGGTACCTCCTTCAGAAAATGGATGATAATGTCTGACCAGAAGTTACTCGGAAAACCAAATGACGATGTTCTCAATCCCTTTGAATGTTCTTCGTCGACACCTCTGTTACTGACGACTCAATATTATGCAGTTACTTTCTTCTTTTGCATACTTCTGTTTCTTAAACTTGACAGCATTTTAAACATAAAAAGAACACTTCTTGAAATGAAACACCAATATTAAATTAACTTCAGTAAAAACTCATTAAATTGGAACCTCTTACTTATTTTAATTCCATAAACTAATACTTTTTAGAACAACCTTCAAACGTTGATAACATTACATGAAAAACAGTTTGCAAAACAAAAATTATCATTGATTAATACAGTGTTAAATATCACAAATTTACAACTAAGGGATATGTTTAACATTTAAACAACTATTTTTTTTTTCCTTTTGAACTAGATAAAACTTTACAGATATGTACCACTTATGATATTCAAATTACGCTAACACCATTCATCAAATTAGGAAGAAAAACCAGGTGTTACAGATTATCCGCCCAAATTTTTAAAAATAACAAATATTTTATTCTTGAAGAATTTCATTTAATACTTGTATTACCTGTTACTTATTTAAATATTTAAATAGTTATCTTACATGCTTCACAAATATTGATTACTTTACAATTAAAATTGCCAAGGAGCTCTAATAAATGAACATAAAATGATTACACTTTTAACAAAAAATTAATACAGAAAACAAACACTATTTGCAAAGTAGCCCTTACAATGGCTTGGAAGAGTTTTTAATTTTTTGTTCCTTTAAGATAGCAAGGATGGTCACCCACGTGATATAATGACGCAGTAGCTGTTACTGTCTCTCACTTCGTCGGGTGCCTACGTCTCACAGTGACATTGCTGTTGGCATTGTGGCTCTGGAGTATCACTGCGTCCCTGCCGTTAGCGTAGCACTCCCTCTGCAACACTTATAAATATCTATGTGGAGCAGCTTAATGCGTTCCACAAACCAACCGTTTCAATTGTTAGCGCCTGCCTTATCATGTAGGAGTTCTAATAATTTTTCTATTAGGAAATAAAAGTTCACTTTGGGTGATGTAATACATGGCCCAAATAAACACTAGTGAGTGTCCTTTTTTTTTAAAAAAAAAAAAGTCATTATTACTGATTTTAGTCCTCAGACTACATCACTTCATAATGTCCTAGTCACATTTTACACTCACCTATTTTTTTCACCTTGTGCTAATTTCCAGAGTGACTCTGACAAATAAACTGGGTCCCCGAACTCACCCACCAATGCTCGCAGTGGTTTGATAATTAAATAATTAGAGAATGGTTTATCAACCATAGTATTGATTCGAATAATAATAGGTGTAAAGAAGACTCTCGGCCCTATAAATAAGTAACTTCAGAAGACCCTACCTAGGAAAAGGATTTGTTTCGTTATTGTAAATTCACATCAGCCAGTACGAAGTATTGTATATTAACCCGTTTCATTGTCATTGCCGACAGCAAATTAGTACTTCTTGGACTCAATGTTTTCCTTGCTGATTTTACTAGCGATAGATTCTTTTCTACTTACTTGCCGTCTTATTTACTGTAAATTAAAATTGGTTAATGGTCTTTGCTAAACATTGTTACCAATTTTTTTTCTTGCTGTTTAGTTTGTCCTATTTAAGCAGTTTACATGGCTTGCGATTCGGACTCTGAACTAGGCCGAACATTTCCTTATGTCACACAATTACACTTCTATCTTTGTTGGAAATTTGAAGTACCTTGCTGCAAAATACACTACTATATCATAAATGCCTTATAAGACATCGTCGTCAACGTAGCACACGTTCAGGGCACAATAAAATATTATTAGACGTGGAACAAATTCTCATCATCACCTGGCGGCATTATTCTTTGCCTTATTATTCGTTACACATCATGTACATACACTCAAGCCCCAAAAATTAATTAATACAAGAAAATTCAAATTTTACGACAGTAATTCTCAATAATCACATCGCAAAATTACACACTTCTCATTTGGCAGCTAAATGATACTTATTTATTTTTCCAACATCTTTCCTAAACTGGCGTAGTTGGCTGTTGGTACTCTCTTAAAGCCATGATGTTGTACTTGCGTATAACTTTTCCTGTCTCAGGACAAACTACTTCGTAGCAATTATGATTACAGATCTTCGAAATTCGCTCTGGTCCAACGTACAGTGGCATCAATCTCTTGGAAAGATATTCCCAAGCTTTGGAAATGCAATGATCTCGAAAAAACACAAGCTGTCCGATGGTTAGGTCTTTCTTCCGGGATTTCTTCGGGTACTTGTTTCTTCGTTCAGCGACTAAGATTGATCTTTTCCTTGTGAATTCCAACATTTCTCTCTTCCTTTCTTCGGTGTCTTCTTCATTTTCCGTTGATTTAGTGTCGGGCGGAGGAGGTAATTTTGATATGTCAAATACTACGGATCGCTGACATGATAACGCTTCCAGAGTTCCAAGACTCAAAGTCTTTGATATCTGATTTGTTGGTGCCTCCAGGATCCCACGGCATTTCGTTCTGGTTTCTTCTTCTAGTTACTTTCTTTCGCATCTTTATCCTTTTCTTTCTTCTCATCTTTATTCTTTTCTTTTTCCTCTTTCTCCTTTGCTTCCTTTTATTCTCTCCTTTCTTCTTTATTATCTTCTTTTTCGTCTTCCTTTCTTCCTTCCTTCTTATTCTCCTTACCTTCATCCACTTCCATCTAATCATCACGATGTTTCTTTTCAGCTTCAGGACGACGTGATTTAGCATCAAAGCTGAGTACGACAGTTGTGGCTCTCTCCCACTACTTCCCTCGAACGAAACCATCTGGTCCGCCCAAAGTTTACTGACGTGGTGCAATGAGGAACTCGAACAACAAATTGATTGTGTGAGGTTGTCAATGGCGTGAATTGGTTCGTGTCTGTCGAGCGAACTTGTTATCAACGACTCATTAATGGAATTAGTTTGATATGCAGAGTTCGAACTGGTATTTCTGAGCTGTATTTCCTCCATGGATCTAATGACATCGTTTTGCTTGTCCACTACTAACTTTACTTCATCGCCAACTTGGTATAATTTAATTTCATTGGTGGTTTCCTCACTGTCCAGTTCATGCTCTACCTGGTGTTCAGAAGCTTCAAATTGTACAGATACTCTTTCCTCTATGTCGGTGGTATTGTGTTCGACTGCAGTAAATAGTGGCTCAAAACATTCCGATACAGTCTCTGGTTCGGTGCTAGTGTGAGACATTTCTCCTCGTAAAACCTCGGAAGTTTGTTCCGGCTTCTTATTTATGGTCGTCCACTTCTCGCTGCACCAGGGATAATTGTGCGGACCATGCCTGGGTTAACTGACTGAGCTGCGTGGTAAAGTTATTTACCAGTTCGCCGTTCATCCCACTAAACTCGCCTTTCATTTCACGCATATTGCGAGAGTGTTGTTCTTGGCGTGCACTCATTTCACGTACCATATCGCCTTTCATTTCACTAAACTGTTTTTCCAAGCGTGCCTTCATTTCGCGAGACTGTTGTTCCTGGCGTGCATTCATTTCACATACAAACTCGCCTTTAATTTCTCGCATCAGCTCCGTCAATTGTGCAAATGTGAATGTCTGTAAAAGATAAGCATTTACGGGTTCTTGTTCGTCAGTATTCTCTATGTTAGTTACTTTTTCGGAGGTCGTATTATCTGTGTTTACCTGCAATTCCATGTCTGAATTTTCACTCATATTAGACATTGCATTATCTGCGGGAATTGACGACATTTTGTTCTCTGTGTCTTTAGTATTCCTAAGAAAATATGGCGACCTCGTTTTGCTGTTTATAAATTGTAAATAGTATTAACTTAGATACTTATTGACCATGACTTGCAACTTTATCTATGGCTCTCAGGATTTACATGGGTTAAAATTATGTCGAAAGCCCCGCGATTTGGGTAGACAATTCTGTACTGGTGCGTCCGACCAGCCTATTCAAAACTAAGGGATCTGTTTAACATTTATACAACTATTTTATCCTTTTGAACTAGATAAAACTTTACATATCTGTACCAATTGTGATATTCAAATTACGCTAACACCATTCGTCAAATTAGGAAGAAAAACCATGTGTTACAATCTCTTTATGTTTTTTCATTGTACAATTTGATTATGTACGGAGATTTATGTCCGGCGCTGTAGTATATATTATTTTATTAAGTCTAACCGACAATACACAGGAAATGCACGAATTCGCAATGCATGTGTTTTTAGGCCTAAGTGACGGCACTGAATTTCAGCACAAAAATAATCATGGAATTTTTTCGAGAAAATGTTTTTGCTAATAATAACATTTTCGTTGTTTTTACTAAATATCTTCCTAGTATAAAACTGTTTTTAAGCACAGGGCATGTCTTTCATTAAATACTCCCGTGCAAGTTCCCCTTTAAACTGATTTTCTTACGAGCATAAGTTTCCGACGTTATATGCTGTTCCCGGTAAAGTGAGCACGTTTTAGGAACTAAGTTATTTTTATCTTTCTACCACTTTTTCAAGTTAATAGTGCCATGCAAGTATTAAACAAAGTGTAGATATTTCACCGCACTCGAAAATTAACGCCTAAGGCCACAATAAAATTTATTTATAGGACATTATTCCAACTGAAAGGGCCTTAAAATAATGTTCACTTTACCATAAATAGCCTATAGGTAATGTTAAATCAACGTTTATGAAAAGTGACGTAACAGGTTGGTGCGGAAAACGAGGCTAATTCGAGAATACCCACCGGCCATCTACACCGACAAATACGATTTCGGTACAGAAAAAAAAAGTGACCCTGGGATAATGGAAAGTGATAAATTAATATACTTCGAAGCCCCCTTATGGGCCGTAATGACAGTGAGAGTTGTGGGCGGTCACTTCTCGAAGTCCAAGTGTTCTGTGGAGGTCAGCACAGGTCACACTACCATCTCTAGCTGTCCGTCCAGCCCACACGTTAAAAATACATCCAGCCTCTCTTCGCTGTAACTTTCCAGAGAAAGTCGCACGGTTGGAATACCAGGAGGCGTTCTCTCGAGAGGACCATAACGGCACAGAATAGCTGACAATACAGAAGTGAAATAGCCTCTTACATCGCGTATTCCAGCCGCACACCCCAGCAGAATTTCGTCTCTATCCGGCGACATGCGTCGTTCGCCGATCAGGCCCTCGCTTTAAACAGTTTTCCTGTATACTTCCTAAACTGCAATGGGAGTTATTAGTCAATACACAGAGCGGAAAATTTACCATACACCAAGCTACAAGTATTAACCTCTCGTGGGTGCAAACAGCGAACCCTTTTTAGTCAAATGGCCTTACAGGACAACATACGGTTGCTACATTAGAATTAAGTAAATACTTAAACCTACACAGAAGTGTTATGCTGTGTAGTATTAGAACGTAAATATTAAGCATCACTGCTACATAAATTTAGTAATTGTATTAAGCCTTAAACTAATTCCATAGCTAAAGTAGGAAGTTACCATATATGTATGGGAAAATACTTAACCATGAGTGTTTTCGCAATGCTTTTATTCACTGGTGTAGTGGAGAGAGTGGAAATATTTAGATGGTTCTTAGCATCGAGGTCTTGAGAGCCGAGGTGAGTAAGGAGCAACGTTGGAATGAAAGCGCGGAGGAAAAGGTAGATGCCCGAGAAAACCCGCTGACCAGCGACATTCTCACATGCGAAAACCCGGGAGCGACCCCGCCGGGAATCGAACTTAGTTCGCCTACGTGGGAGGCGAGTAGTCTAACCACTACACCATCGTGGCCGCGTTGGGAGCTAGTGTGCTGAGCGCGCGTATACTCTCGCACCCCTTACACTCTAAATCTGAATCAGTGAGAATTTCACTGTTTCAATCAGTCAAACGTATCTGACTGATACATCAGTCACTTCAGTGAATTTAATTGATGAACCAGTGAAAAAATGCCGTATTTCCTTCATTAATTGATTCAGTGATATTTCCAATGATTGGTCAGTCATTTTTTTTTCGCTATTTACTGAATGGTTTATTTTTTGACTGATGGATCAGTGAAACATCTCAGCTACTTCCTCTCCGTCTCTATTTTCGACTAACGTATCAGTGAAACTGCGTGTAGAAATGGCCGTTAATGAAAGTGTATCAAGTGAAGTAACAACGAATAAACAAATAAATATAATACAAAATACTTTCTAAAATGTGTTTTGTGTTTCAAAACGCTATTTTACCAGTGAATATAAACTCACAGCCGTGAAATTGTTTCACGTCTCTAATTCAATCAGTGGAATTTTTCACTGAATCAATCAGTGGGAAACCACTGATTCTAAGTGGAGCCATTTTCACTGGTTAGAGTAGTTGAATTTCACTGCGAATCAGTGGTTTCCCTATTCCCCGTTGTCCTATATATTGCCTAGCCCCAGCTGTTTGTTAACTTGTTGTCCTAGTGGGTAGCCATTTTTACCTCAGGCTAGATGGCACGGGAATCGTTTCTTTGTTCACTAAAGGCCTGTTATTGTCTCTGTGTTCATTTAGGTGTGTCTGGTGAACTATTTATTCAAATTGTATATATAGCAGATATAAACATGAGTCTGAAGGCTAGTTTGTCCTAAAACGAATATCTCTCAATTTCCCTTTCCCTAGTCATTACTGGCCGGCAATATCTATTTAAAAAATCTTTTTTTTTAATTTAAGTGAGCTTTTTGTGTTTTGCACATAATATTCGTCGATATCTGACACGCATATACAAAGGCAGGCCTAATACTAATCATGTTAGATTGAGTATGTTTTATACTGAATAACTTTCAAAGATTATTCTAAACACCACTTAGGCTTATATTATTGTTAAGGAAAGCAGCTGTAGCATATCGTCATACGTACAAAAGTATGACAAAATGGGGATACGAAAATTATTTGCTGACTATAACATACAGCCAAAGTAAACTCCATTCACAGGAAACTAAAATGAATAAATGGCGTAAAATTAAATGAGATATATTTTTACGAAAATGGTTATTTATAAAAGAAGATTCACATTTCACATTATAAACACAGCGCTATTTTCATGCAATTATTTGCCAAAGACTTCAATTTAATTTTCTTTCAGTGAGGTCTCTATTCAAAGCACAATTTGGTTTATTATACTCGCATACATATTATACATAAACTCGCAATCTTCACAATTGAAAAGAAAATAAGTATACTTCTTTTACTTAAATATGTTGGACTTTAGTTAGACTATTATATAGAAATTTTCCTAGTGTGTCCAGTACAAAAGTACCTCTGTAACACCAACATTGTAAATGTTTGTGTATACTAAGCTTGGAACTAGAACACCGGCGAAAGATACACTGCGTCTGAACTGCTGCAGCTACTGCCGAAACTTTGGAGAAGAGATCCTCGTGGCTCAAATCCAGAAGCCTAGAAATTGACGCCAACGGCCGCGAAAACCTGCGAACTATTTTTAATATTTGTCGGTCACCATGCTTTATTTTTCAATGTAGTAAGCAAGGATTCAATTCCGAAAACGAATTCTGTAACCGAACAATTTTCGTTGTGACGCTCTTTTTTTTTTAGGTGTATAAAGAAATAAGCATTTGTGTATGAATTACGAAATCCTACAGCACAAACTTTCCGCAAGTCGTGTACATATTCATAGTGGAAAGCCCTCTGGGTGGACAGTGAGCGCATGTCCATTCGGCAAAACTAGAAAGCCCTTAAATAAAAATTAGCACCCCACTAATAACACAATTATAAAAAATCCTTTATACTCCTTACCCCTCCTCAAACCAACCAAGCAATACTTTATGCCAAAAAAAATAGATAATATTAACAAAATCATGTTTATTACATTATTAAAACATCAAACAATATATAAGAACAGAGAATTAAAAATCACGTACATATTACTTAAAAGTATATGCAAAACTAGTGAAAAAAATAAACACTACTGCGATAAATTTTATTTACACTTTGCCATATGATTCACTAATGCATACCTTCTTATAAACAAATTACCATGCAACACACACCGATGTACATCACACTCATGGCTCTTTAAACAGTTTCTCCTCATTTTACATCGTCGAGTAAATAACTTCTGACAAAAACGACACCGATATCAAGAAGCTGGCGAGATTCCCACTGCAACATCTTCTCCGCATGTCAACGAATGTTTCTCAAGCAGCATATGGTCAGTAAACACACACGAAAATTGTTCGGTTATAGAATTTGTTTTCTGAACTGAATCCCTACTTGCTATATGGAAAATTAAAGTATAGTAAAGGCTGTTCACGATAAAGTGAGCACTTTTGAAAACCCTGCGTAACATCTACTTGTATGAAAGTTGTGTGTTCTTCCGCCTTATGTAAAATTATCATTTCCATGTACCTCATTACTTTATCCATGCGTCGTTCGAGTGAAACAGTAAAATTATTAGAAAAGTAAATATTTCACAAATCTGTTAATTTTTACACTTCGATGCATTGAAAAAACAGAAAGCGAATGAAATAATTTAAGTTATCACAAATGGTTACCTAACAAACGTGGAAATGCTTTCCATTCATCGTTACCAACTTTACAAGTTGCATGTTACACAGTGCACATGTTGAAATATATGCAGGTGGGAGCAGTGCCTTTTTTCTAATGTTGATTTCAAAAGCGCTTTCTTTATTACGAACAGCCTTTAACAAAAAATATTTACTTTGAACATATAACGGTGGTTCGCATGTTCTTAATATTTGGTTTGCGTAACTTCCTAACTCAACCACATCGGAAAACCACGTTTTATATTCGTTATTGCTCTGAATGAAGCGATTAGTTCTTTTGAAATAATAGAAGAGTTTTCCATGAACGTTATGTTAATATAAAACAACTTAACATAATTATTTATTTTTAAAAAAGTTTTTTTACACACTTATTGGCATCTGCAATTTGGCATGTGTAAGGAATTTTACTTGTAATTTCCTGTTATCGTTTGCGAAGCTTCAACTGTGTTGGTCCTCCCCAAAGAGGGGAGGCCTACCAATCATTGGTGTACACACCCACACTTACACACACAGACATATTAAAAAATAACATTGCAGTTATTTACTTAAGTTTCGGAGACGTATTCCACATTAATGTAGGGTTGTGTCTCGCATCACCGAATGTTTCGTGCACGCTTACCCGCGGTGTATATTCCAGTAGAATGTTAACGCCGATCCTGGCTCACCTCGATAAAGTGGGCAAAAATCAATCAAATTACATCAGGCAACCTCACTTATCTATTCAACTCGCTTTCTATAAACCATGAAAATTTAAGCCGAATCAAGCAAATTTACTTTTTTCTCAAAAATGCCCGAGTAGGATTTTAATTTGAAATTTAGGTACCTTGTATATTTAAGCTAAAATCGAAATTAAGCAAATTAAAACCTAAATCAAAATCAAGCAAATTAAAGCTAAAACTCAACCAGACAAAAAAAAGTATCACAAACGTGACATGGTAAATTTGATGAAAAAAATCAATAAATTCAATGAAAATAATACAATTTAAAAGAATTTTGTATCATGCATGAATTTTACATTTTTCATTTCTTTTAAGCCTTTATATGTGATAAAAACATGTTTCTCATTTATTATTTTAAAAATATTTCGATCAATTATTTTTCCATAACGATCTGGTAATGTAATTTTATGCTTACCATTTAGAATACAATTTATTTATTTTTTTTACCAAAATTAGATTCATAAATTGGAAATTCTGTAGCAGCATACGCCTTACTATTTTCGAGATCTTGTAGTTTCATGAATTCATATGAATTGTTGAACTTACTGAGTAGCGATTTTATTTTTATTTATAAAGAAAATTATAAAGAAAGTCATTGAGAGGAAGAACAAAAACGTTGATGAAATTTTATATCACCAAAAATGTAATTATTGAAGTTTGGCTTAAATTAGCAAGGAAAAAAAATCCTGCTCGGAAAATTGTGAAAAATGGTGAAGTTTGCTTGATTCTGGCTTAAATTTACTTGATATGGCTTGGATTTGCGTTTTTTTTTTAGAAGCGAGTTGCATAGATAAATTATAACTCCAGAAAACAAGAAATTTACTTTATTTCGTTATAATTTGCTCGATTTTAGACGATTTATTGAGGTGAGCCACGATCGGCGTTAGCATTCTACTTATTCCCTTCCGCTGCTCGCCAGCTTACAAGCAGTAGACCATGTGTGCTAGACGCAGAGATGGGTGCAGGAGAGACACTCGAGAGATGCGACTGACTACCTCGCCCTCTCTTCTAAGAGAGGGTATTGATGTGTTAACTTCGGCCGCTGGGGAATGAGTGTTGTCATCCCACCACGATATCTGCGCGCCTGTCGGCATTCAATGGAATTATACTCGCCCCTCGTCCTTCTCATCCCTTCCCACCATTATTCATACAGCAGCTCGGTGTTCAATCTCTCAAGTCTGCTGGTCGACTGGCTCTCTGCGCTGCACAACGTTCCTAGTGGGAAAAATGTCAACACTCTCATCCGATGGCAGGGTATCTCCGCTAGGCACTCGTGAGTTCCTCAAAATTTGTTCTTGGTTAAAGTATTCCGACATGATATCGGTGTGATTTATGTGGGTGTTATTTAAATTATACATTTGTCGGGGTTCAGTATGGAATTGCCTCTTGCAGAGGTTAGATGTGTAATTACGAGTTCTTGCACAAATGTATTTACCTTCTGTAATTTTGCTTTAATTTCCTTCTGCAGTGTGTGTATAACTTTACTACCATTTACTTATCCTCGACAGGAGTCGAACCAAGAACTAAATCGGTAAACACATATTTACTCTCACTGAGGTTATGAATCAAGGACTATGTTAGTATAAATTATTTATGCTTGAATTACCCTCGATGTAGTCGAACTAAGGACTATCTCAGTATAAATGTATTTATGTTTTAACCTTGGCGGAATCGGAATCAAGGACCAACACAATACAAACGTAGTTAAGCTTTAATTACCTTCGGTGGAAATCGAAGTAATGTTTAGGTCAATATAAATATATTTGCGTTTTCATTACTCTCGAGAGTTTCGAACTGAGTACTGGTCCAGCATAAATGTATTTACAGTTGAATTATCCTCGATGGGAATCGAAGCAACGTTTAGGTCAGTATAACTGTATTCATGTTTTCCCTACCCTCGACGGGATTCAAACCGAGGACTGATACAGTACAAATGTATTTACAGTTTAATTATCCTCAACAGGAATCGAATTGGTTAGTAGAGTAGTATAAATGTAATTATGCATCACTTACCCATGGCGGGAATCGAAGCCATCCAAGTTGGCAGAAGTATAACACAAACATATTACTGATTCACAGCTCAGTTGCGTTTCAGCAGTGGTCGGGGTAGGATATTTACTTAGTGTGTAATTACTCTTGGTACATAATTATTCTTGTTACATGTAACTACTCTCGGTATGTATACTTACTCTCAGTACTTGTAATAGTTTATTACACAATTATTCATTATGCAATTACTCATTACACATTTAGATCTAATTACGCAATTACTTACCTTTGACGGAACTCGAACCGAGGAGTGCCTCACCAACCTCACCAGTTGTGTTTCGGCAGCCAATGGGTGAACATGTGTACTTAGTGTGTAATTACTCTCTCGGTGTGTGTACTTAGTCTCGGTATGTGTACTTACTCTTTGTACATACTTACTCTCGGTACTCATAATTGTTTATTATGCAATTACTTATTAGGCAATTGCAATTACTCATTATACAATCTCCCCTAATAGCATTAGGCAATTATGCAATTACTCATTATGCAATCTCCTTTAATAACATCTAATTACCTTCGATGGGTTTCGAACTTCGAACCAATGAGAACAGTTTTCCATGTTAAAAGGATGCTGTCAATTAGTATCCCTTTCTCCGACACCCATTTACTGGTTAATCAAATGGCACTACGGCTGCTGATGCTCCTTAACTTCCTAAAATGGCCTACCTCCCCCTACTCATAAATGAAAACTTTTTCAAGAATTCCCCTGCATGTAAAAATTGCAAAATAACTTTAAGCTACAAATGGGTGGACGTCCATATGACGTTCTGCTGCTCTCCTCAGTTACAATTAAAATGTCTTTTGAGATAATTTATTCCGATATAACTGCAGACCTTTAACTGCCGACATTGCTCCACCTGACGTGAAGCTGGAAGGACAACTGACCTTAATTTCCTTATGAGATTATTTCTCGTTAACTGTGTGCACCTTGTTTCAGGTTAAATTCTCGCCCAATGCCACAATGATTCCGAACGCAGCATGTTTTGTGACGTCACTGGTGCTCATTATCACCCTTTCTTTGGAAGCCGTGACCATCCAAGAAACACAAGAGTCACCGAGACAACAGGATGCCAGCCATTTAATCAGGTGAATTCACTAACCAAGTTTCAATAAAATAATACGGAAGTGCACGATGCATGCGTAATTCCACGTGTATTCCATTTATTGTCATCTTGATATGTGAACCATATTATTCATCACCACCACCATACCACTATCACCAACAGCATCACCACCACATCTATCATTATAATTACACTTGTTATCGCCATTGCTTTCATCGTCAACATAACTGTTATCCACTATTATCTCCAACATGGCCACATCTGCTCAGTAAAATAGTGCCCTCACCTAGCCACTAGTTGTGCTCTTTTACTGCATTTCCTCTTATCCTCCCTCTGAATTTGGAACCCCAATAATAACCCATTCAAAGTTTTCTGTAGAACAAAGAAAAAACATTATATAGAAACATAGGTTTGGTGTTAATATAAGTTTATGTTTTATGGCATTGTTACCTTCCTTTGCAGCAAAGAAATAAACCTTCTTTAAGTTGCTATTATTCATAGTAAGGAAAAATTACTTCGTACCAAAGGTAACAGATTAGCGATATTAAAGTTGTTCTGTCGTACATTGTATTTTTCGGTATGAAACTGTTGTCCGGAAGCAAGCATTCATAAAGTATTATTATTCTGCAGTTACAAAACTGCAATTGAGCAAATGTACCAGTCCCCCCTGCAGATGTTTAAAGTTATTACTTACCTATCGAAGTAATCTGAACGCAATAAGCCATAGTGGTCGTATGGTGAAGGGCTCAATGTTTGGAGCCGTCCTGAAATTTATATAGTAAACATAATTTTGAAAGGTTTGTCTCTTTTCTATTATTTTTAAATCACGGTTGTTTTTCAGAACACAAATTTTCTTTACTGTGTTGCTGACATTATAACAAATATTTCTGCTGAATTATTGCGTGACGACGATGAAATAAAAGATTATGTTTGTGGCATACCTACTTTGCAGTGGTTCATATATAAAGAACTTTTTCTTTGCAGCAACAAATTAGCCTATGTGTTGCAGCAAATAAAGCGTAATTGCAGAGGCTCTTCATATTCCTTCTCGATACTCTTTACTATGTATTTCACTTTCATGATGTTTCTCGGCACCTCCTCTTTTTTCTTATTTTGTAGCCATGACCAATATGTCTAATTTTAGGTTTCTGTAAATTCTTATTCAAGTCACATACCTCCCTAAGGATATGCTACTGAGCGAATTGGCGCACAAATGAACTCGTATTCGGAAGGACCAGTGTCCCATCGCCTGACCGGCCATACTGCGTTCGTTTTACCCTGGTTTTTCAAAATCATTCCAGGCAAATGCTGGGATGATTCCTTAATAAAGGCCATGACCCATTACCACCCGAAGTGTAACGTCCGAACTTGCGGGTCAGTTTCTAATGACCTCGGTGTCGACGAGACGTAGGGCCTACATATCTGGCAAATTAATCACTTATTTACGAACTTTTGGAATGAAACGTGATACACACATTATATGGGTATTTGTGTGTAGGTACGTCATTTATTTAAGGAAAAGCAATGGTTTGAAATAAATAATAGGATTTACTGACCTAGTATATTTCTGGTGTTTTTGTGGAAAGGTATTGGTCAGTGGATTTATGTCCTTTCGTAACTATAACAGATTTCGTCGTAAACGTTGACTTATGCCCTTTTATAAATAATTGATTCAAATATGAACCCACTCTTATGAACTTCCTTCTAACTACTTTCTTCCTCCCAGCAACTACATGTTTTATCTAGTGTAGTTGGAGTAGTTGATGACTGGGCATACTAAGTGTCACGCTCACGAGGAAGAGTATCGAGGACCACCGATTGTTAAGCCTCACCCTCTGACATTACTCCATTGAAGAGTACCGATTCGGTACTCAAGTGATCAGGTGCACACTATATACATAGAAGGTTTCGTCGCCTTAGCCATTATGAAGATAAGTGTCTCAAGGAATACTTTTTGTAACATACCTTATCAACAGCCTTATATCTTTTTGTGACTATTATTACATGGCAAGCTTTGTATAACAGCGCATGTAGTACTTATTAGTTTACTGAAACAGCAGACCTTCCAAAAATGGCGAACTGATTACCCTTAATTGTGTTAAAACATAAAGCACATGAAGCCAGTCATGACGGAATAACCGTACTATTTTATCAAATAATAAGTAATGGTTACTAAAAGAATACTTCTTCAGTAACAAAATAAAACTTACGCATAAGAGATTTTGCTCATAGACCTTCATGCCAGACAAGTAAAACTAGTTAAAACTGGTAGTGGCACCTCCAAAATTGTTCTCAAATTTTACGAAACTTGAATATGAAACACATGATTTTTTTAATTTCATTTTTCCTTTACAAAGTGTAATATTGTTCCCGCATACAAATTTATATATTGCAATGACAACATTCAGTTTAATACTTTTTCTCGAGCTTTATAAGTTCGCGTCTTTCTTGGGGCATGAAAGGGGAAGCATTTTACTGTATTTTTCAATATTTCTAAGAGCATCTGTAAGGTAATATGTTGCCTGACACATCGCAAAACCGTGACAGTCCTTTCAGGACTATCGACATGACGTAATGTATATTACAAATAATTAAGCTTATATAATTTTGGAGCTAGGCGGAATTTTATTTTCTTTCCAAAAGATAAGGGCACAAAATAATATGGAATCTCTTTTACAATATCCCTGTAGGTAAAAAATTCATAAATAGTACACATATCGCAGAACTATAGGATGGAACCGCGGAATATTGTACGGAGTTGATTTGTTTGCAAACTCCACCACCACATTTATGCATAAGCATTATTCTTAGGTAAAGCCATTGTTTCATTGTTTAGTAAAAGAATTTTCACCACGGTACCTTTATTTTTTATTTAACTTGAAAATGTACAACATGTAAGACTTCAATTCCAAAATGTTGTAAGCCACGATTATAACATGTAGCATTGAATTAAAATACCAGTCAACCAGTTGGTACATGTGAGTTTGTCTATAGAAGCAAAAACCTTGCATTTGTATGGTAAATCGGTATTCCTCACTTCAATATGAACATTACAATCTAAAAATCAAAAGTATCAGCCAGTACAACAGGTGATAACAGTTGAATTTAAAATCTAAGAACTGGAAATTCTAAACAAAATATCTGAGAGAGAAGAGAGGTTAAGGGTACTGCTTGTGTTGCAGTTTGCTGTCTTCTCTGGCGACCCAAGGAGGTATCGGTGATATCCCTGATCTTCTCCACAAGGTACCTGGGATGGGCAGCTTACTCCAGCAGACAGGTCCTGCCCAGTTCCCGTCCTCCATGGTGGGCCAGCTGCTGGGCGACTACCTACCGACACAAGGGCTGGGACAGCTGCTGCAAGGGCTGGGTCAGTACCCGCAGCAATACCCACAGCAGTACCCTCTGCAGCAGGGTGGCGCCAGTCTGGTTGGTGCCCTCACCGCCATTGCTGCCTACGACGACCTGCAGTGCGTGCCAAGACTGCTGTGTGAGGTGGCGGCTGGAGGGAGGCCTGGTCAGTCTGGCAAGAAGGACTCGCTCATACCCTTCCTCAACAAGGACATGCTCATCACGTAAGTGACTGAGCATATACTCCTCCTCAGTAAGGACATGCTCATCGCATAGGTTACCAAGCTCATGACTTTCCTCAGCAATAACACATTTAACACAAAGTTGACTGAGTTCATAGCCTTACTCGGCAAGGGCACACTCATCACGTAAGTTATCGAGCCCATGCCCATCCTCACAAAGGATATGCTGATTACATTAGTGTTCAAGATCATATCCTCCTCAGCAAGGATCCGTTCATTATGTAAGCGACCGAGTTCATACTCTTCTTCAGCAAGGACATGCTCGTCATCATTTAAGTGACTAAGCTCATACCCATCCTTAGCAATAATATGCATATTACTTAATTGGTCAGGGTAACGCCTTACTCAACTAAGACTCACTCATCACATAAGTGAGCATGGCTCTTGGTAGCCATTCATGCTAAGATCTCATGATCTGGTGGATGGGAGTCCTGACTAGTGATGGTTCGCACCCATCCTGTGTCATGGTTCAATTCATGAGCAGTGAAACTGTACTACATGGAAGATTTTCTCTTCAAAACAGTGCGATGCAAAGTCATACATTAACATAAGTTAAAAAGTCCCTGACACCTTTCTGTAATGTACCAAGAATATGCTCCTTGTATCCAGCTCCCATAACATTTCCCGAACATCAGTTTGTCATGCAGGAACTAAAGGCGTGATTCACTTTCAGGTTTTTAGTTGAAATGTTGCTAGATTAGCAGTGTGTATAATAGGCTAATAGAAATTCCAAATGCTGCACCTAAAGGTTTCGAAACCTAGCTGGCCATATGTTAAACACTAATGTGAATTCTGAGTCTTGACAGGAGGAGGTGCGATGTAAACTGAAAACTTAATATATGAAAAAGACCCAATTTTTTTATACGAGTAAGTTTTGGGTTGATATGTTGGTAAAATTGTAACGCCGAGGAAGCGCCCTTTAATAATTTCACTTGCATCTGCATTCGTATAAAATTTCCAAGTCTTGCATTCTAAATGTCATAAGTGAGTGAAGAGATTAGGCTCTTGACATCGAGGACTTGAGAGCCGATCTAAATGTCTCAAAAGTTTTGAATGTATTGCATTTCTGTGCTTTATAACATTACTGAAAGCAAATGACTTTATCATCAATGTCAAAATCATAGAGAAAGTATTTACATGGGTCCGTCAGTGGGTTGTAATTCAGCTGGGATATATCCGCTGATATTTTTCCTAATGCAGGGCAATTCAATGATATGTCTAATCTAACCTCTATGACTAAATCGGACCAGCAGTTTGCAAGGAGGGGACTTGAAACTAGTATACTCATAAGAGGTAGAAAAAAATCAGCAGGACCTAAGAAAATCATAAGATAAAGAATTACTAACCCAGATGATGACGGGCCTTTACAAAAAGTGAGCGAAAATAGTACCTGCCAGATTGTCATTGTATTCAGCAGAGGCCTCCAATGCTGAATTTCTGGTTAATCGAAGTCTACTTAAATGGGCACTGGTATATATTCAATCTAAACATACTTTAAAATATTCAGAAATGTTATTTTTGAAAAATTAATTTTACATTCATTACTCTGCTTTGCCCACATAAAAAACGATTTTTTCTTTTAATGTCGTATGGATTTGAATTTGGAATAACTTACATAAAGTTCTTGGAAAATATTTCAGGAAGTTGGTACATCAAGTGTTACCTATTGTTCTGAGATAACAAATTTTTTTATTTATTTGAGCAATTCTAAGAATATTTAAGAGATAAATGGTGAAGAGAATTTAGCTGTTACTGATTCAGTTGCTCAATTCGTACTGGTTTATTTATAACAAAAATAAAACTCAATTATTCTTTCACTTCTGAGATCTGATGTCCACTTTTCTGCAGTGACTGACCAACTACTACACACTGCAGCTGCTTAATATTGCAGAAATATTATCCCCTCAGAATAAACTGGAACACATATGTTTAAGTTACTTTTCTCCTTCGAAGCAAATAGATATTTTATGTATAGAGATAGCACTTCAGAGGAATACATCTCGGTGGTCATATTTTATATAGCAAAAATTATTTTGAAGCCCGTCAACATACAAAGAATGGCATTTTTTTACTCCTACATTTAAATTCAAGGGGCTAGTGTATTCTCCATTAGTACCACTACTAAATTAATACAGTAGCGACTTCAAAGCTTATAGTTGGTCGCTGCATGACATGTACTGTATAGTAAGACAATAACCTTTTGGAGAGGCGAGGGATAGTTTATGTGCTAGGAGAAAGAATCTTTAGACATTTTCATACGTGCACGCCGTTGAAGTGGGCGGCACGCGGGCGCCAGCAAGCGGGTAAACAAAACAAGCGTCAGTAATGTACGTATTCATTAGCGGCGTGCGACGCGGCAAGAAGGCGAGCAAAGCGGGAGCGATTAAATCAGTTTGTGTCAGAAGCGAGCCGCGAGAAGGCGGCAAGCAGTTGATTGACTTTGAGGTGTTGTAACCAAAGTTCAATTAAACGAATGAAGTCGTGCTGGGTATGCAAGGCGATTACTCATCTCTGTTAATTATCTTTTTCTGCTAATCTAGCAAAATACTTTTAATTTTATGTTATGAAGGATTATTCAAGAACTTTAGGTTGAATTTGAATCACGGATGGTTCAAGTTTTAATGATGACTTTAAACAATTTGTTGTGTTATCAGATATTCACTTTCTAAAGAATAGTTTCTCGAAATAATTATGTTTGTTAACGTTTTCAAACAAAGTAAAATAAAAAAGGAAACGAAAGATTTAGTAACGAACAACCCAAAGTCACACCTTGTTATTGATGTTATTAACTATAAAGGATAGTCTTATATATATGCACATACACACAGACACATACACGATGATTCTCAATTAGAGCTACAAACTTTTCGGTAGGTGATTCTTTATGAAAAAGGAAAAGGAAAACATATTGGTAGGGACACCTTCTTTCTTTCGTGAAAAGGTTTCAGGACAAGTTGTGTTCCAAAACATGTCAGTTCAGAACCACTTTCGTGATTGGATCACTTGAATTGTTACGAGTCTTTCCTATCTGCCCGCGAATTACGGACGGTCACTAATCGGAGAAACTTAATTATTATTGTCTCACTCATGTAACAGAATCTCTTCTCGCAAAGACGATCGACCAATAGCCAAAGGAAGGCTGCAAGTGTGCACATAAATACATCATAAATATTCTCGCGAAAAACCAGCGACCCTACATATGGGACACTTTATACCTAAACCTAATATTAAGAGCGTTATAGCTCCTTAAAATCGTGATTTAAACCCAATTTTGCAAAATATCGGTAACGAAGCAAAATTAAATTACAACCCTCCGAAAATTGTTTCATGTTATCGGGATCTTCAACGCAAGAGATAAAACTCATTAATACCTTCATTCTTAATGAAAATAACAGGGGTGACCACCCTCTTATTGCATACTACTTTCTTACCGCCAAGAATTCTGAACATTTGATGCATGTTTGTTGAGAAGTACGTTCTAACTAACCAAAATTGCCCTCTTGTTACAACTGCCTAAGACAAGCCGTTTTTGTTACAAACGCAGACATATTTTCACGTACTCGGCATTGTATCGCTGCAGCAGCATATTGTGTGCGTTTTTAACGAAAACGGTGGGACCTAGGCAGTTGTAACAAGATGATCCATTTTTGTTAATAAGGTCGTACTTCTCACTGAACAAGCGTCGAATATTCATAATTCCTTACGATAAGAAAGTTGTATGCAATACGAGGGTGGCCACCCCTGCTATATGCATTAGGAAGGGAGGTATTAATGAGGTTTAGCTCTTACGTTGAAGATCCTGATAACGCAAAACACATTTCGGAGAGTTGTAATTTAATTATACTTCGTTACCGATATTTGGCAAAAAGACGGTTTAAAATTTCGATTTTTAAGGGTTAACACCTCCCTTAATATTCGGCTTAAGTATAAAGTGTCCCATATGTTTTCCTTTTACTTTTTCATACAGGATCACGTCCCGAAGTTTGTCGGCCTAATTGAGAATCATACTCGCTCTCTCTCTCTCTCTCTCTCTCTCTCTCTCTCTCTCTCTCTCTCTCTCTATATATATATATATATATATATATATATATATATCAACGCGATCTCTTATCAATTCCGTGCGTGCAATGCCTTTCTTTCGTAACATTTACACAGGTTGCGCGTTTCGTAACATATCAACTGCAGAGAAATCTTTCTGCAAGTGGTATTCTACTCCCCATTCGACACTTGCGCTCTCGCGGTGCTAGGGGTGGTGTAGTGGTTAGACTACATGCCTCCCAACTAAGTGAACAAGGTTTGACTCCTTGCGGCGTCACTTCCTGATTTTCGCATGTCGGAATCGTTTCGGACGATGCCGCTGGTCGGCGTGGTTTTCTCGGGTATCTCCAATTTCCCACCTTTGCACTCCATCGTTGCTCCATATTCACCACGCCTCACCCTCATCTGTTCTCAAGACGTCGATGTTAAGAGCCGCTCGAATCTCTCAACTCCACTCTTATGCTCTCGCGTCCATTCCCTGCACGTAGGACACGACACTCGCTCGCCAAATAAAATGCATTTACAGTATGTAGCATCTGTATCTTGGTAAATAGGACATTTTTATTTGTGTTGCAAGACACAAAAGTATTTTGCCAGCGTCCGAAAATTTAATTTTTCACTTAAAGTGATTACTTTCGAATGTAGCTGTAACTTCCTTTCGCCTTCAAGGATGCGTAGTGCCTTGGTGATTGAAGAGATTTGGGCGGCTCTTAACAGCGAGGTCTTGAGAGCCGGTGAGGGTGATTGAAGTGAATATGGAGCGGTGCTGGAATGAAGGGGGGTGGGAAACGGGAGATCCCCGAAAATATCAGCCGACCAATGGCATCGTCTGGCACGATTCCCACTTGCGAAAATCCGGTGACCCGGCCGGGGATTAAACCCCGTAGGTCCTTAGTGTCGAAGCCATTTCGTTAGGATTAAGTGAACAGTGGATAGATGTAATATATGTTATGATATCCCAGTGCTCGTTGACAGTGCGCTATCACTTCCCGCAGGCTGCTGACGATCTTCAACCTGGGCGGCACATCCCCTCTGCTGGTGTTCGGACGAGCGGTGTTGCTGGGAGTGACAGCGCAGGGTCGACCCTCCGCCTGCTTGTCGGCGTACCCCACCTGCCCCCGAGACGCGGAACAGCTCGTCTACTACCTCAACAACCACCGCGGCGGCTTCTTCCAGTTCTTCAACAACTACAACCGCCCGCCGGTCCTCAGACCCTACCAGGGACGTATACAGAACTACCAGCAGGTCATCCGCGAGGCGCCCACGACGCCTTCGCCGCCAACCATCACCGCTCCACCGCCTCCCCCGCCCGTCTACCAGGTCTTCCAGAGGGAGGAGCCGCAACACGCCGGGGAAGACTTCCAGTTCCCTTTGAGGAACGAAAATCCTGCCATCAACGGCGGCTTCAGGAAGGGAAAGCTTTTGAAGTTTCCTTTCGCGAAAGAAGAGGAAGGGGTTTACAGCATGCCAGGCCACAGGCCAGCGACATCTTCCAACGTCCACTTCGCTTTCCCCGAGAACGAAGTCTACGGGTCGAACGACGTCGCCGGAGATGCCGGTCACTACGGCCACTACCAGCATCTGTGGGAGGGCGACGACGGCAAGGCCGTGGTGTTCCCGGTCTTCTCCGGCGGCGTGCCGCTGAGGAGTCCTCACAAGCTGGAGGTACCTTCCGGCGGTCACGTCGTGTTCCCCGCCGAAGACGATGCGGTGCGCTCGCCTCTGGCAATGGTGTTCCCGGAGAGGATGCGAGCGGGCGACCTCAGGCTCCACGTGGAAGACGACGGCAACCCTGCTGCACACTCGGCGTTAGGGTCCGGAGTCCGCGTGTTCAGGACCGCCGAGGACAACCGGGTTCTGAGGTTCCCGTCCAGTGAAGAGGAAGCTGTGGCCTCCAACAGGCAGGCAAAAGAAATACCAGAGACGTCCTCGTAGCCTCAGACCGCAGAAAAGTGTTCGATTAAAGCCACGAAAATATCTGCGGTATTTCCCCAAGACAGCTAATCGTGAAAGGACGCTTAAACACAACGTACTTAAGCTGTAAGAAAATGGAAGGTTTTCAAATGAACTCACAGCAATGGGTTTAATGGCATTGAAGCTGATACGTAAGTGACCTATGTACAAGAGGACTATTTTAGTCTATTCAAAAATATTTCGTACTTAGCCCAAGCTATTAAAATTCGAAAAAAAGTAGCATTTATTCAATTTTTAAAGATATTGTAGTGAGAATAGGATATTGGCACCGCAAGATGGTATTCGTTGAATATCCGCCTTTAGACTACACCGCTATCTCTAATAGGCAAAATTATGAGCTTTCCTTTCGAAGGACGTGACACATCGAAAGATAAATTTTAGTTTTACTCGCCGTTAGCTGTAATGTCTGAGCAGGAAATGTAAAACACATTAGGAGATTACAGTACATTAAGTCTTTTTTTTTTATCAGCGCGGTCGGAATTATCAAGGACAGAACGGTATGGTAGGTACTTAAGTCCATCGAAATATGACTTGTTTTATAATAATTTTCTACAAATGTGATGTAAACGCATATGCATTGCTGCGTGAATTAGTGTATTTTGTATTGATTTTTGAAAATCGCGTTTTCCGGACGGTATCAAGAGTTATTTAACTGTGGAAATTTCAACGTTAGTAAATAACTGAGTAATTTAGCATTAATTAGGATGTGTATACATCCTACAATACATTACTGGTATCTTCAGCGAGGTTGTTACTTTGGTGGGGACAGAGCTCATACAATATTCGACGAATTCGCTTGCGATATGCAATAATTCCGAGGAATTTTATCAAGCCGTCACATGAAAGGTACATGCATATAAACTAATGACGAACCTTCCACATTTCAACGTAGGTAGATGCTCTCACAATGCATTACTTCTTTTATTAAATTCTCCTTCCATAACTTTCGGTTAGGAGCTAAAAAGTCACATCCATAGTAACGGATTCCACTGCTCCCAAAAATGTACGTGTTTGGAAGTTGTCTTTATGATAAAATAGTCAGTAAACTTCCTATAGTCACACATAACTTCAAGGAGTCTTGCTGAGGCGTCAAGAGAAGGGGTTTGGTGCATTTTGAAATTGGTACCACCCGCTGTCATAATCAGTCTGTCCAAGTAGTTGAACTCCCTGCCGCTACCTGCACTGGGCGCCACTATGCACTGCTATATCACTCCTGAAAAATGACAGACAGTGCAGTGTGTTTCTTCACTCATGTTAGATCAGCCTTCCAATCGTTACACAATTATTGTGTGACATACCTCTAACGGTCTTTGTTCTTGAGTCTTATCGTAATCACAATCAGGCCCTTAAACCTTTTCCTTACGAAGAGTTATGTGTGACACCTTTACAATTAGTGCCAGTGTCGTGACAACAGTTTTTGCATGCCTATTTTTTTCTTAATGAGACATCGCATTTACGTCAATCAGAGTGGCTGTCAGCCATGGAGACTGTAAGTGCATGATAACTTAAGTACTGTCTCATAGGCAAGAACTCTTAACAAAAGTAAGCTATTTTCGAACAAGATGAGTTATTATTTTATAATCACAATAGTAATGAAAGTACGCTCAAATTAGTGTGCAAACTAAGTCTATAAAAGATAGAATTATAACCAGCGCTCATTCTTAATGCTGAGAAGTGTAAAACAAAAGAAGCGAGCTAGTGCGATTACGGCAGAGCTCTGAGAACATGAATAGTGTGTTTATCAAAATCTTTACCACAGTCAAGTGCCCTCATTGAATTTTTATGATATTAAGGGTGCTCTATGCGAAACATATGTTTTTAAAAATGATTAGGCATATCCATTATTATTAAATGGTGCTTTGTGGCCAGATTACCTGAAGTCTGAAAGGCTAGAAGTTTATCATGCAAATGTTTAAGAAGCGGCAATTAAAGAAAAATTCTAAGCACTTAAGTACTTAAAAAATATTATAAATTTGTTACAATGGGTTTCAAATTATCTGTCACGATCAGCTGTAATTAATAACTACAATATTTTAAGCACTTTTCCTTTCATGTATAGATCATAAGATTTTTTATTAATGTAATGGTTTTTATATGGTTTAAAATATACATTTTTAAAAGTTTTGTGGGTTTTTTTTTTTTTTACTTCTTATCACACTGGTGTGGGACAAGGTATGGCATATTAATGAACTTTTTCTTGAAATACTGGTTGAATCCTCGATGGTATGACGGTTAGTGTCCCTATCTTTCCCCTCCCCCTTCTTATGCACAAGAATATGATTTAATTCCTTGCAGCGGAGTGTAATTTTCTTTTAATGTGAACCAATATAAATTACATTTGAAATAAAAAAAAAAGAATGCCGGCTCCTTCACACGGTGACAACATACGTTCTGTCTTATAATTTTCCTTTGTTACTGTTGTGAAATTAATAAATATTTGTTTCTAAAAAACAAGAAGTGTCTTTAAATGAAGTTGAGATAACAGTTGCAAGGGAGCAAGTGAAATTAAATTGTAAATTCCTCTTATTACATGTACACTACTACATAAAATAATTACCTAATCTCTACTGAAAATACATCTTAACATAAGAACAAAACAATAATTAACCGAAAAGTATAGGGGAGAATGGGTGTTAGACAAAATAGATTGACTGCTTAAATATTTCTAAAGTGCGCTTGATATCGATATTAATTTATAATTAACAATGGGCAGATAAACTGTAAAATTAGTCATGATAAGCACAACCAGATTGTGAAATACTGTTTATAACCGGAAGTAAAATTGTATTAATTTGTGAAGGATATTGGTAATTATTTTTAATTTTATTTAAAAACCCAACTGTGTTTTTTTTCTGATATTAGTGCACATGGTACCAGAATAATGGATCCTCTGCACACTTCGGCTTGAAGATTATTACCACACTTTTACCATATTTCTTGATTAACTGATTGGCGGGCCAAACTCTTTAAATAATATGTATGTATCTATTTCATAATTACAAAAATGGTGAATCATAGGAATGGAGTACGGACATTTTATATTCTATCATACATAAAATAAGTAATTAACAAATTTAAAAAAAATTTCAAACCGTTGAAGTAAAAAACACGCTGTAGTTTGTGTCGAAACATTTGCTATAATTAAATTTTTAACCATTACACAAAGTCGAAAAACACAAACATAATTCATAATATAAAAATCAGTTGCTACTACTAAATTCATATTCATATATCAACAAAATTTATTGTTTGGGGAACCCATCATCTTTCCCTCGAATTTTTAAAAATGTTATTGATATTGTTGTTGTTATTATTTTTTTTTAATATTTCATTGGTCTTTCGCAAGAATAAGCTTTTACATATATTTGACATAATAATGTGTCATTTAACTTGAGTATATGGCACAGATTGTTGTATACGCCAAGCTTAACACAGGCCAAATTTTGTGAGACTGCCTACATCTGTGAGAATACTCCATTCCCGGTTACTTCCAACTTTTCTGAAGCCATGCTAAAGTTCTACTTCCAGGATATTCCTCCGCCTCTTGCGAAAAATGCTTAGAAAAATACATTAGTGGGCAACGCACCGCATTCGTGCGCGCTAAATGTAATATTATTTTGCATTACCACTATTCCTTAATAGGCATTACCAAAACACCTATTTTCTTTTTGTGTTTATTCGTACTAGTTATTAATTAAATACTGTAACTTGAAAAGGTAAATTTACCCACAATATGGTAATTTGTTGTCAACACAATTACGAAACTCTTGTGAAACATTGCGTTTTTAAGAAACAACCAAATACGTCATAAATGGGATTTTTTTTTTTAAGCTTTGATTTAATAAATGTGATTAAACAGGGAATAGACTATACATGTGCACTGCATTGAGAATGTAAACCACAGAACTGGTTTCATAATTTCTATACCGGTATTAACCAATGCCACAGTGAGTTTGTTAAAAGGACTGATTTTCTCGAAAACTACACATTTTCTTCAGGAAGAAAAACATTTGAAATGAGAATATTCAAATGGAATCAGCTTAAGTGGTGACGATGCAACAATGCTTTTCACATTGTATGATACTTTCAAATATTTAGTGTATATAGAATTAAGTGGAGAATTAAATAAATGTTTTCGAAGTCGGTGTGAATATCGTCTTAGTTTTAAGAAGGTGAATTGGTCGCTGGGTTTATATATATATATATATATATATATATATATATATATATATATATATATATATATATATATATATATATATATTCCATTATATATAAATTAAATTAAATTTTTAAAATGTAACTTGTAAAAACATAGAACATTATTTAATTTTATTTTAGAGACAATTATCGTTTGGCTTTATGTACTACTATTTCTTCTGTACTTCTGTAGTCATTCTCGGGAAGAGAATAAATAATTAAGTTCCAATTTATTTCAAATAGTAAAAAATTAAGTTACCTAATTGGCACACCTTTGATTTCAATATTCGGAGTGATATACTATGCCTTGTCAAAGAAATTCCGATAATATATGTTGAATACATTTTATGACTAAAAAACTGATAACACCGCAATGATTTCTACCTCCCCCCTGAAGCAAGGAAAATACATGATTGATTTACTTGATTAATATAATCAGCAGGAAGGACATACGAGCATAAGTAATAGTATGTGTTCTGTTATAAATTCCTGTATTTTCGGAAGATGACGTAACAGTTTCTCGGTAGTATAGTGGTTATACGCTGTTCACGGTAAAGTGAGCACTTGTTAAGGGCCTTCATAATTTTTCCTTTCATCCAATTTCCATCTTCCTGCTGATTTTTAATATAAACATTGCAATGCGACCAATAAACACAGTGTATACATTTCACCACCCTCAAAATTTAATGCCTGAGGCTACAATAAGTTATTTTTACTAGTGGTTAATGCCTGTTGGGAGGGCCTAAAAGTGTTTACTTTACCGTGAACAGCCTATAGTATCCCCGTATGTCACGCGGGAGTCCAGGGTTCGATTCCCCGCCGGGGAGAAATTTTCTGAATCAATATTTTATAAAGAGTGTTAAAGTGAGCAGATTTGTAAAATATTTTCTGTTCTGATAATTATACAGTTTCACATGATCGACGCATAAATAAAGTGATGAGGCCCATAGCAAAGTTTATTTTACATAAGGCGGAAGAGCACACAACGTGCATACAAGTAGATCTTAAGCAAGGCTCTCAAAAGTGCTCATTTTACCGTGGACAGCCTATAGAAAAACTTTCGGCGTGCATCGGCCATCGCGCAACTGATAATACGCAGACAAAAATATTTTTAGCACGGCATTCTTCCTTTTAAATTTACCCGCCCAGAATTGTGAAACGTTTACTTCGCGCAACCTCGTATGTATGTTTCACAACGAGTGGTGCAGTAATCCACGTATTAAGACAACATGGGACTGTAGGAGATTTTCTGTTCTCTTGATTCCCTGCATAACAGTTTAATCACTATACATGCAAGAGTGCAGACGTAAATAGTATATCTAAAGAAAAAAGTTTATACTATATTATTCTATAAGAACTGCAGAATTTAAACAGGATTTAAAGAAGATATATCGTTCACACCCAGCAATAAAGGGCTAGAAAAACTAAAATAATTAAAAATAATAATAGGAGCATCTTTAACAGTGCGAGAACTT
The DNA here is from genome assembly GCA_029891345.1 of Dryococelus australis. NCBI lineage: Eukaryota > Metazoa > Arthropoda > Insecta > Phasmatodea > Phasmatidae > Dryococelus > Dryococelus australis. Next base: position 64,548,358 of record CM056996.1, read on the forward strand.
TTGTAAGATATAGGGTCAATTAAAGTATACAATGCGTTACACAAGACCTAGAGAAAAATTAATTTAGTACAACCCGTTTTAACATTTTTAAATTTATCATAGACGGAAAGAACATTTAAATGTGTTTGATGCTCAAATAATTAAAATAATTTAAAACTTTTATGCCTTCGAAATATTTTCTGCTAAGCCTTAAAAAAAGTTTTTTTTTTTTCTATCTTCGAAGACCTCTTCATTTACTGCGAATTTACATCGAGGTGTTGAGTGTCGGTGGAGGTGAAATGAGGCGAAGATGGAGCAACGACGGACTGCAAGAGTGGGAGCAACAGGAGTCCCCCGAGATGACCCGCCGGGAAAACGACCATTTCCACCACATTACCCACACTCGAAACCAATAAATATTACCTACATTACCACGTTTAAAGTCCTTTAATTTTTACAACTCTCAGGTCTTATCCTCTGTACGCACTTCTCTCATAATACAGCACAACATACGAATCACTTGAATGTCATTTATTGGCAAAAATAATTAAATGCTGTGGTTAGTGTTGAATAAATAAACCTGGAAAGTGTTTTATCGGGATACTCCTTCTTCAAGTGTGTGTATGTATTTATGTATAGGCCCTATATATATATATGTGTGTGTCTCTCAGTGCGTTCTTTTATAGTCAGTTTATTATTCAATCGGCTTGACTTCAAGTATTATGTACATAACGTAGCAGACTAGACGTTATAGGGACCCTGCGATTTATAGATGCCAGTGAGACGATAGGATAAAATGGGTCGGCTGCCATGATGAGATACGCCTATTATTCCCAGCAAACCTAGAAAGAAATGGCATAGAAAAAAGTAAAAAAGTTAGGGTTTAAATTCACGCTGTTATGAACAGAAAGCTGGCGGAACCTCTTTATTATGTATAGCAGCCTCTGAACCACAGTGTAATTCGGTGCTCTAAACGGATTCATGCCGTAGATTGCACTGAGAGAAATGTTTGGTTGAGTCAAGCAGATATTTGTTTGTATATGGCCAAACAAATTTACACGATTGATTAAACAAAATATTTCGTTGTCAGGGAGATTTTGTTGGTTCAAAAACATTGTTTCTTTAGTTCAAGTGCATATTTTGTTAGCTGAACCAAATGTGTTTTGTTGAATTTCATATTTGGTTTATTCGACAAAATGCTTCGTTAGAGCCACTGTATCTTAGTTTGGCCATTTACAAACAGTGTGGACGCAAATCATGACCTGTCATGCCTGCTCGCCTCATGAACGTGGAATGCCTGAAGCTTGTCCAAGGGCCAAATTTTACCCATAGATTTTCAGGAAATTTTATGTTGTCGTGACATAATTTTGATGATTAACTTCATAAGAATTCCATATCGTTTAAAAAATAACATTCATCATGTTTTCTTTTGCTAGCGTAAATTCTAGAATTTTAACTTAACGTCACGGTTCGCACACATTTGGAAAAGTTACTGTGACACAAATATTGGTTTCAGATCAAATATTTATTGAAGTCGTAGCACGTAGCACGTAGAATTTCATATGAATTCATACATTTGGTTAATCTGCGGTAAGGGTTTCACTTCTACGTATTTTTATTTTATATTTTAGCAAACTTCTGAGAAATATACTTGACGGCATTATGTCATGGGAATTATTTTGAACTGTATATTACCGTATTAATTTGTTTGTATTTTTTATTTCACGAAAATATAATATACATAAATTTAAAATTTATATAGCTTGTTTTTATTCAACTATGAAACGTGATTTTCTTTCAATATAATTCCATTTTCACACGGCTATTTCACACTACGATGGAAAAGAATATGATATGCTACAAACAGATATAAATCCATTTAAGACTCTGAAACGTTCTTAACGATCATGGCTACCGAGCACACCCAGAACTATGTGAGCTGAGACTGGGCGAGCAGCGAGGGAATGATGAGGAGGAAACTAGACAACCTGTCCAATTGCATTAGTGTCCGCATGCTAGACCAATTATAATCACGTATTGACGACTACTGGTCCTTCTTGGATCTAGTCGGGGATGCAGTGGAGGAAAGTTTGTGATTAACCACTGAGAAAACTGCAACTCTCTTCAAATATCTCTAAATTCAGTCTCGGAGAATTTTTCTAAGCGTCTTTCTATTTTAGCCGCGTGGAAAGAACCATAACTCTGCAGTCGTTACCCTCCAAGACCGTTAAAATAGGGAAAACAGCCTGCTTGCTTGTGGCTACCCTACGAAAAATTGTTACAGGTATATGGCAACACCAACAGAACATATTGCAAAAGGTCAGTGCGTCACAAATCAGTGACGTCATTAGACTGAGAAAAAGGAATTGTCTAAACAACCAAATAAATAATGTTGACATTTATTTTGCTGTTTCAAACCAACTATTGTTAAATCAAACACCGGATTGTTGAAGTAAATATAGCGATATTTTTTTTTTTTTTTTTTTTTGTTTTGAACAAATAATTTTGTTGGTTTATTTTTTCAAATCAAACGAATGGTTTGCTGACTATACCATATTTTTCATGTATAGTATTTAAATAAACTGTATATTTGCCAAATTGTTTTTACATGGTAAATTTAACCATTTGGATACGTCCGTCTGAACAACGAGCTTGGCTGGTAGCGAGCGAGTGCAAGAAACAAGAATGCTCGTAATTCCATGGGGATTTGAAAAATTAACACCTGTTTTTGAAGGTATGTGAAGTTTTGTTTCTATTTTTTGCGTTCATATTTTCAATGTGGATTAATTTGAGTGACATTCGTAGCGTTTCAAAGTGTTCGTGCTATACCGCCCTTGTTATAAACATAACCTAGATTTTAAGTAGCAAAATTACTTTTTTTACGTTTTCGAGGTGCGGTTCGAAATAACAGCGCCCAGAAACAAGTAGGAGTAAGACGAGCTTGCTAGATATTAGAAATATTGTTTAAAAGAACATATTTTTGTTACGTCGTCGAAGTGTGTTTAAAAACAACAGTACTTATAAACATGAGGGGATAAAGTAATGTAAATAGCAAACTGCTACGAATTCTTAAAATTAGACACGTGGAGTTTACGACACACGAAGGGACATCGTTCGTGCCCTTGGCGGAAGGGCACACACATTCATATTTTAAAAAAATTATGTGATTAAATAAGTAACACTAATAATTAACGCGAATAATTGCATGTCTGGTTTAACTAAATGATTTGGTGTGTGTGTGTGTGTATATATATATATATATATGTATGTATATGTGTGTGTGTGTGTGTGTGTGTGTGTGTGTGTGTGTGTGTGTGTAGCTTAGTAGCCAAGCCAAATAAATGCACGTTTGTTTCAACACAGGCATATATTTGGTTCAACAAAACGATTTGGTTAAAAGTAATTGCCTTATTAGTCAAGCCAAACAGCTGCTTGGTTATTTTAACACAGACATGTTAAAGTTAAACAGAATGATTTGTTTAAAAGAAACTACTGCTGTGGTTCTGGCAAACCTGTGAACCGACTTGATTCAGCAGCGTATATACCTATCGGTTATTATTACAGCAATGTAACACTGTTGAAACAACTAAATAATATAAAAACAAATAATTTTGTTGCGGCAAGCAATGATCTTGATTGCTAGTAGACAAATATGCCATTTGGTTGTTTCAAACAGATTCCATAACATTCTACCCAATATTTTTCTCAGTGTACTTTCTACAGAATAGAATGTTGCGATTACAAACGAATAGGGTTATGACTACAATCCAGTATGGTATTACCTACAATACGGCTCTGATGCCACTACAGAACTGATTGTGCCCCCAGCAGTAACATATGGTAGTGCTAACAATCAGTTCTGTTGCCTTAAATGACTACCATGATTAGCCCCAGTAAAAGTCTATGGTAATCACAACAATTTGCTTTGTTGCCTTTACTGAGCGGCATAGTAGCCCTAGCCATCTTATGTCGTGTAAAGTAACTCCCTCGTCAGGGGCAGCGGTGGCGCAGTGGCTAGCGCGCTCGCCTCCCACAAAGGCGATCAGGGTTTTATCCCCGCTGGTGCGCTCCAGGATTTTCGGATGTGGGAATCGTGCTGGACAATGCCGCTCGCCGGCGGGTTTTCTCGGGGTACTCTCGTTTCCTCCGCCCTTGCACTTCAGCGGCGCTCCATCCTAGGGTCCCGCTTCATGTCATGTTCAGGGAGGACGGGCACCTACGGGTCCCAGCTGGAAAACCCGTCACTCGAAGGGTGTTGCCTCGCCCTGGGTCCACCCCCCTCCCCACCATACACATTTATTTATTATATATACTCCCTCGTCGGTTAATAGGATGCGCTGCTATTTTCAGTTATTTTTCAGAATTTGAAAATTTCCTTTTGGAAGCAGGTAGTCTCGAACTGCTGGACCTTGTGTTGATAAGACAGACTCCTAGGCCGCTCGACTATTGTATTAGTTGAGATTCGGGTGTATATATATATATATATATCCTTTTTTTTTTGTCGTGCATTGCTAAAATATATATTTAAAGCGTCATGTAACATGTCCGCAGACGAAACTCACGAGACCAATTCACATATGAGTTAGCTTATTTATTTAACAAAATAATATTTCCTTTATGATATACATAATTGTATCATTAGGCTTATAACATTGGGTGTCATCTGATATAAAAATGTTTTTACATGTAATGTTTGTGTAAAAAGGGTTTCCTTTCACATAAGATAATTTGTAGTAGGTACCAATAAAAATATGGGGTTAGTAATTCGTTTTATGTCCTGTTTGTGTAAGTGATATACGTCTTGTAAAAACTAATAGGCCGTTTCCAGCGTCCTTGTTGCTATTATTACATGTAACGCCTAACATGCGGTGGTGTCTGTCAACACTTTGGAGGGGGCTCATTACACTCACAGATTGTCAACAGCATCCACTAAATATATATTTATTCTCAATAGCAACATTTTGCTATTTGTCTTCTGTATTGTAAATTCAATTAGTTCTATAATCTTTGAAAGAATTAGAAGACACCTTTAACAGTTCGCGACACTGTTGTAATTACCATACTTGTTTGTTAACTCTACAGTACTAGCTCTGTAATCTTAACAGAATCGGAGAGTACCTCCACGACACACTTGTAGCTACCATATAGTTTCAGTAAACTTAAAAAAAAAATACGAGGTGTTTTATACGTAACATTCTGTTGCAGTTACCAAACAGCACTATTGGGTTTACAATGTCTTGTTCTGCTACCGTAACAATTCTGAAAAACTGTGTTCACAACTATCTGTAGGTTATTGTTCCTACTAGAGAAGACACAGTTCCTGCTACAGAAGAGATGATTCCCACATCATTGACCGATGCATTTGCCGTTGAACATAGCGTGTGTGACGTTTGACAGTGTGAGTATATTTTAGCCTTGGGACGATCTCAAGTAGACCGACTTGATGCGAAACCGAAAATCTGCGAACTCCGCTTACAAGTCGGCCACTCTGCCACTGAGCTATAAGGACAGAGTACTACCGAGGGCACACTGTTGTAAAGACGGGTATAGGCTGTTCACGGTAAAATGAGCACTTTTGAAAGCACTGCTTAAGATCTACTTGTATACACGTTGTGTGTTCTTCCGCCTTATACAAAATTAACATTGCCATGGCCCTCGTCACTTTATCCATGCGTCTGTCAAATTAAACCGCGAAATTATTTAAAAAGTAAATATTGTACAAATTTGCTCACTTTTACCTTAGATGCATAAAAAAAACAGAATGTGAGATAAATGATTTAAGTTATCGCAAATTGTTATCTAACACAATCTGGCTGTCAGGTGACTGTATAATCAATCTAGACTCCTAACATTCGGATGTTTGGACGAGCTGTCCTGTGCAGATTGCTGGCAAAATCGCCTATAGCAGCTTCCAACTTCTTAAATATATTCTCGCACACACTCACACACATACACACACACGCGCGCACACACACACACACGCGCACGCAAAAATCGTGGCAATTGTCTAGTAAATTGCACACCCAGTGAGGCCACTGTAGCTGAGTGGTTAGACTCTCGCCTCCCACCAAGGCGAACCGGGTTCAATCTCCGGCAAGTTCACTGCGGATTTTCGCAAGTGGGAATCGTACCAGACGATGCCGCTGGTCGGATTTCCCCCGTCCCTTATTCCGACGCTGATCCATACTCACCTCACTTCGCCCTCATCGGGTCTCAAGACCTCGCTATTTACGGGCCTGCCTACCAAGCCGGCAGCTGCGAACTTCAAATAGGGAATCAATGTTAAACGAAATTCCTTCTCATTGCGCCCATTTTAAAGATAACTATTTCAAACAAAAAGTATTCTACGTAAAATTTCTTAAGGAATGATGCTACATTAAAATATTTTGCCAATTTTTTGTTTAATATGTCATTTATAAAATGCAAATATTGAAATTTACATATATAAAAATATAGATTTTTTTTTTTTTTCAAAAAACAATTTTATGTGGCAGCATTCTCTGAGAAAATCGCGTCAACGTGATTTTTTGTTTGAAATAGTTATTTCTAAAATTCACGCAATGAGAAGGAATTTCGTTAAAACATTGATTCCCCATTTGAAGTTCGCGATTGCTGGCTTTGGTAGGTAGGCCCGTTAAGAGCCACCCAAATTGCTTCACTCTCGGTGCCCATACAAGTGTATTCTACATGTCAGCAATAGCATTTAAAGGAAGCCAACTGAAATAAATTTCAGACCTCCTTAGGACATCCTTAGGGTGAAAATTGAACCAGCATTACAGTGAATTACCATAACACGTATATAGTGGTTACTTTAGGCCTATATGCTGTGAGCTACTTCGCAGTTGGGCATGTCCATCTTTTCATTAAATCCACTAGCGTTGTTTACTTTCTTGCATCAAATTTGATTAATGCGTTCAACTTTTGGTTTATGCTACCTGTTTTCCTATCAAAATTATCTACTATTTTCTAAGGCCTCTTTCGTACTATTTTCCTGTCTACGTTATCGTTCTGCCTATATTATTATATTTTTAGTATCTATGTTTATTTAACATTATTTCACTGGAAGCACCACCGTTTTTCTTACTTATCTCAAACGGCTTGTTTGGACAATTATCCCTTTAATCCATGCACTTAGTGCTTCCACTGTGAGCATTAGGCTATACCACGTATTTCCGAACAACACCGACAAACTCCGTCAGCGTATTTCTGACGACAAAATAAGACGAAAATGTATGAACCACTTTTTTCCTTAAAATTATTATTTGTAGAGCTAAGCGCCTCTAAAGTCCACGGTTTTGGATGTAAGTGGGTTAAAAAATATCTGGAACTACTCACGATTAAGCAACAAATCGGTGAATAGTGTTTTGTAGACCGGAGATATTACACCTGTGTAAATGCGATTGGTCATATCGTCTTCCGTCATCAAGGAAATAGGGGTTTCCACCCTGTTGTTGGATGAAAAATGTGAACAGTAAGCTGCAAGCGAGCTGTTGAGACGATTTAAGAATCAGCACTTCTTACCCAACAAAAATGGTCGTCATATCGGAATACTTTCAGGTGAACCGTTTTCGCGAAATCCTTTCGGACAGTACATATGCAAAACAGAAGGTGAATGGTCTGCGAGGTCGGCAACACGCAACGCACGGGGCAGTGCAACACCACGGGATGCTGTCATAATTTAAGAAATAGCTAACATAGAAACACATGTCTTAGAAACACATAAGTTAGAATTTTCTAAGTTATGCCTATTCTAAGTTATGTGGTTCTAACTTGTGAACTTTCTCAGTGATGTGTTTCTAACTTATAACAGTTCTCAGGTTGTGTGTTTTTAAGTTGTGATCGCTCTAAGTTACGATTTTCTTAGTCACGACGTTTCTAAGTCATGTGGTTCTAGGTTGCGTGTTTCTAAATTGCGTGTTTCTAAGTTATGATATTTCTAAGTTGTGTGTTTCTAAGTTATGATTTTCTAAGTGATATGTTTCTAAGGTGCGTGTTTCTAAGTCGCTTGTTTCTAAGTTATGATAGTTCTAAGTTATGATCGTTCTAAGTTATGATTTTCTAAGTTGTGATGTTTTTAAGTTGTCTGTTTCTAAGTTGTGTGTTTCTAAGTTATGATATTTCTAAGTTGTGTGTATCTAAGTTATGATTGTTCTTAGTTATTATTTTATAAGTTGTGATGTTTCTAAGTTATGTGGTTCTAAGGTGTGTGTTTCTAAGTTGTGTGTTTCTAAGTTATGTGTTTCTAAGTTGTGTGTTTCGAAGTTGTGTGTTTCTAAGTTACGATCGTTCTAAGTCAAGAATTTCTAAGTTGAAACTGTTCTAAGTTGTGGTTTTCTAAGTTATGAATTTATAAGTTATGATAGTTCTAACTTGTGTGGATTTTAAAAATTATTCTGTTACGACTGTTCTAATTTGTGATTTTCTAAGTTATGTGTGGCATTTGACTTTACGGTGCGCTGATTCTTAAGCTATGTCAACAACTCGCTTACCGCTTACTGTTCACATTTTTCGTGCACACTCAGGATGGCAACCCTCATTTTCATGATGACGAGGGATGATACTACCAACCGTATTTTCACAGGTGTAAGATCTCCAGTCTAAAAACCACTATTACCCGATTTGACGCTTAATCGTGAGTAGTTCCTGATATTTATAACAGTTACATTCCAAACAGTGGTATTTAGGGGCGCGTAGCCACCTTAGTAATCACTTTAAGGAAAAAGTGGTACAGGCATTTTCGTCTTATTTTTTCGCCAAGAATAACCTGCCGAAGTTTGTCTCTGTTGTTCGGAAACACGCTGTATAATCAAAATAGAATATGCTTCATATAAAAATAAATTACTAAATAAATGATCTCAAACTTCTTCTGAACACAGTCTTGTAAGCTCTTCTTTTTAAAGTCAAATGAGAGACGAGAATCTAATTTTCTAATATATTTACTAAATCTTTTTAAATTGCGATTAAAATATATATTTAAATATAGGTAGGCTCGATTTCTGTGCCTTTGTACATAGTACAATAATTTACTTTGACTTTTCAGCATATATGCACTCAAATAACTGAAATACTACTTAAACGGTATCTTTCAGCTCCTTACTTGTCTCATTAACACAAATGCCAGTAAAATACCAGGCATACCAAATAAACAGTGGCTTCTCAGTAAACTTATAAAATTAATAATTTGGTGACGTTAGCACAAATCTTAATACAGTACCTGACGTACTACACAAATAGGAATATTGAACTCGTTCAGCTTCTCATTGAACTCGTTAACGTGATCTCGTTAGCACAAAATCCAATGAAACATCTGACATGCTACATAACTAAACCTGGACACGTTCAGTTTCTCGGTGAACTCACCTTACCTCTGCATTGCACCTTGGGTCGACCAAAGTGCCAGTGGCTTACATGGGAGCGCCCTCGGAATTTCGAGTAGGTCGTAATGCGCTCACAGTCTACTATTTATAATACGCGAATATTCTCGGGTTCGCCGACCGCCTGCGCACACGCACACGCGTTTTTGCTGCCAAGCTCGCCCAGCGCTTCGGCGCTAAACGTGGCTAACTCTACTAAATCTCTCGACACTTACTACTATCCAACCATACTTCAAGTCCAACATCATCTAACTTGGGTCTAGTTATCGAGTAGTCACTGACTAGGAGATACATCAGACACCAATGGCATGCCAATTATTCTATTCATTCCTCTTAAACTTCCTACAATTCCGATCTCCGGACGCTGCGACCTTCATCTGTAGGGAGCGTGCGATGTCGTGAGTGACAGCAGGAATATTCTACATCTTTGTCAGTATTCGCACACTGTGACAAGAGCAGAATTTGTATACTTTCTACTTTCACAGCTCGACGCTTTAGTCACTTCCGGACGCATGTTATTTTCCGTGCAGTTCCAACTTCACACGCTAAAGCGTTTTAAATAAAGTGGTAAAAATAAATTTTCGTGGAAAATATTTTTATGCAACTACAAGTGTTGTAACAGTTCGTAGTATACTTTACAAAAAATATACATACGATCCCAAAATATTTTTAGACATTTAGTACTTTCGCATCATATATCAGAATGTTTATCCGGTCCATATGTGAATATCCATGATGCGGCTTTTCAAATTGGAACTGTTCATATTGTTCCTAGTATTTAGAAAAAATTATATTTATCACTGCTGTTAACACAATATGTGTGGTTGTCTTATGATGCAGATAAAAAAAGCACCCACTCAAAGATTAATGGTGAAAGACTATCAGTTGTATATATATATATATATAGACTCTTGATAGTACAATTTCAGAGGGTTCCATGGTGTAATGGTTAGCACTCTGGACTCTGAATCCAGCGATCCGAGTTCAAGTCTCGGTGGAACCTGTGACATTTTTAGGGCTGGCAAAAACCAATAACCGTAAGAAATGACCATCCGTTGTAACATCAGTATCCTGCTACATTTTCTGTTTAAACTTTCCGTCTCTATGGTGGAAAAGAAATTTTTAATGAAAGAAATTGTAATAATATTGGTAATTTCTGGTGTTTCTGGAAACTAATTATTTCGCTCAACGTGACAGGAGATTTCCAGTAAAACCTACCTGATACCTACGCAACAAACATGAAGGAGAATGGTTTCAATTTAACTATGACGCGACAAATATATTCCCATAAAGAATTGTTACATTCCTTTTTAACCAAGCAAACAGCGGACATTATCGTCACTTCAACAGTCGGGTCCGACGACTTTATAAATCTTACTGCCCCGTAATTCCAAAACGTAAACTTTCCACAAAATATCTTGCATCCCCTCCGAGTATTACATTTGGACATATGTATAGAATGTTGTCTTTTAAGGATCACTAATAAATAAATACCAATTTCAACGTTTGACCTACTAGTTCGTTTAAATATATTTTATTTAGCTGTTTGTCGTACCATCAGTGACCAGCCATATTTTAATGCAAGACACCATCCGAGCTACCTGAAGGTGGCGTCGCGTATTGTCCAAAACGAATGTAGCTAGTTATAATAAATACTCATAAATTATGTGTTTTGATACGTTTATGTTTAAAACGCATGTTATACAAGTATCAAATGCTTACAACGATTAGAAGCTTGGTTTACAATCAGTATCTTCTTCTTGTGTTATCGGCACGTTGGAAAATAGACGATGCGAGAAAAGGCTTAATTTGGGTTTTACGTTACACGGTTACGCACATAAGGGCGTCGATACTTGCTGATTATACTGGGCTCCAAACCATTTGGTTACTCGGAGCTCATAAACTTGACGATGCTGAGGATTTGGACACAAGCCAGCAATTGTGTAGGCATTTTCGATATACGTACTTGAGTGACGACATATATAGCCACCGAAGGGTCCATGAAATGATTTGTCATTAATAAAAGGCGGAATGAGTATGGCGCAGAAAACGAGAGAGCCACAAGGAAACCAGGAGGTACCCCCACACCACACCGGATAGGCCTACCTCCTCACAACACAACTGGGAATCCCGTAATAAAAATTCTTTCCTTCTCCTCCTGGGATCGAGCCAAGACATCTTCACAAGCAAGTAAGTTTAGTTTATCGTGAAATGCTATGATGATAGTAGAACATCCCAAAGGCTTGTAGGTAGCACATGTATAAGAGCTGGAGTGAGCATCCATAACTACCACCCACTTGAAATAAAATTTCCTGTTGTTGGCGCTGTGAATCGAACCCAGATCCCCGCATAACGGGGAACGCTGCTCACTGCATCAAAGAGACAGTCATCTCCAAATATAAAAAGGTTCATCTGCACACACGTATGATTGCACCAATGGATGGGATGTGATGTAGTGTGCTCATACCAGATGTGCTGTTGCTATCTCATGGTCGTTATTTTTGCATTATGATAATCAGAATCACGTGGCTCCCACTGAGGTTTTCACAAACTTTAAGTACGTAAATGCTCTAGGATTCATTGCACTTCTGGCCGAGTTTAACTGCAACAATAATTAAATTACACACATTCGCGCGAAATTTTGTAAAAGCCGAAAACAAACAAATGGAATATCATTCTTTGAACACGTGATGATGAAAGTATATGGTTATATCAAGTATATGGTTGAGCCTCACGAGAAACCAACTTAATCTGTAGGAATAAAATTCGGCATTTTAGTTCTTTGTGAAGTACAATTTTTTTTCCCATGCAAGTGCTGTAAAGGATATGTACGTCATCTCTATCACTGAAATATAACAAATGGCGTAAAAATATCAGTACGGTATAGATTCGGGTTGGGGACAGAAAAGGACAACACGAGTACACTTAAGGGAACTTCATCTTTAACTTTGACATGTAAATCATTACATAATTATTAAAGCCACAATTATCCTTGCGCGTCACGAAAGTTAGTTCCCAATGCAAGCGACAACATAGATTTGCGCGAGTCATTTGATCACGAGTAGCACGTTGGATGCCCGTTGTATTTCAGTCACGCGTTATAGAGCTGTTCATCGCTTCAACTGATTCCTGCTGTATCTGAAATAAATTGGTCGTTCAGCTCCTTCCTGTAACACATGTTAACTGGACGAAGAGCCAGAAGAAAAGACCCTCTCCAGGCTTCACGTGCGAGCAGCAAACAGGCTAAACGTACAATAGTGCACTATCCTATCTGACAACAAGTAACAACAACCGCTGATCTTAGAGATGCAACAGAGCTTCTTTCTCGCGTTGTTCCCTTAAGAAGCTTACAGGGTTATATCGAATTAAGACAAATTGTAACCCACTTTTCTGTCTCAGGATAATAAAAATTAAAAGATATTTTTTTAAATGTGAGTTACGGAAAAATTACTCGCACCGCCCTCTGCCTCAGCTACAGCAATCAAGTAATTCAGCTGACTGCCACTGCACTACCGACCCCTGCATTCCGCGTCACTGTACAGTGCTATGGCTATTGAAATGCCAGTTGCGTTATGCTTATACAGAGTGTCCACATGAAACCTCTCTGATCAACAAATAAATAATTTGTCATCTATTGTGTTATCTATTATCATGGTAGAATGCCACAACGGGGTCAATTTACAACTACACGAAAATTGACATACGAAAAATCTCATTTGAATAACGTAGTCTTGGGCAGATTGAAATCTGCCACATACAGTGACTATTAAATTATTTATGTGACTTACAACTTCCTACAAGTAAAAAGTTAGTCTCTTGGCAGAGGTTATATCTCATATGAACCTATGGCATTTTTTTCGTCAAAGAATAAACAGCAGTGTTGTTTATGCAGCTTTTGATAAAGAAGCTAAAAAACATAAAATTTTCCTCAATATTCAAACATTCTATTGATTATAATTTTTTAAATTATTTTTTCATGAAATACTTTTACCTTTCCCTACCTGTAATATTATAAACATAAATTCGTATAACTAGACATCGGCACATATCTAATACTCCTCCTTAATCGAGCGAAAAAATATGCGTGTCATAGAGCTAGTGCAAATATAAGCTTGACTGTCCGAATAAACATACTATACTTAACACAGGTACACACGTACGCAGCAGGACATTGGGGTTCTTTGCTTCCTTACTGCTAAGGATCCACTACGAGAAAAGAAAGTTAAGTGTGTACAGCTGAATGTTCGTGTACTGTAAAGAACATACAAGACACACAAAATATATCAGTTCCGTAAGTGGGACACTTTTCCCGCCGAGATCGTGTCCTCTATCTACCTTGGTCGGCTCACACACTAGGATAAAATATGTGGCCCTAACGCAGATGTAAATTATTTTTGCAAGGCGTGACCTCGCTGTGTCGTTGTAGCATATATGTACTTCAAGTTGTTCACCCATTACTCTTCCGTGAGAAGAGAAAGTATTGACTATAAATCTAAAGCAAATATTTAATGAGGGGTTGCCTGCAGCCCTACGGGCAGCACCTGCTTTGTAAAGAATGTTCACGATAAAGTGAGCACTTTTGAAATCAGCATCAGAAAAAAGTCACTTCTCCTGCGTGCAAATATTTTAACGGTCGCACTTAGTGCCATGCGCCCAGTAATGTTGGTAAAAACGGAGGGAAAGTACTTCCATATCTAAACATCGATTTTAAAGTGTTAGGTAACAATTGGCAATAACTTAAACTATTTATTTCGTTTTATGTTTCTTAATGCATCTAAGTGTAAACATTAGCAGATTTGTAAAATATATACTTTTCAAATAATTTCACAGTTTCACATGACCGACGAATGAATCAAGTGATGAGGCGCATGCAGTGCTAATTTTACATAACGCACATACAAGTAGATATTAAGCAGCCCTTTCAAAAGTGCTCAGCTTTCCGTGAACAGATTATCGAATAGATGTCCATATGTTTAATATGTTCCAATAAAATATTGCAGTAGTAGCAGCGAGATTTCCTTTAATACAGGACGAAATTCTGCTTCCGCTTGAAACTTCATATCTCAGACAGGGATCCTGCCGAAAATAGTCGAAGAAAGATGGATTTTTTAATTTATAACAACAGTAATGCCCGAAGACAAGCTGCAAAACAAATTTCCTTCGAATATTTACTTATAAGTAACGGAACTTTGGAAAATTTATTTAAAATAGGCATCTAGTGTGTGTGTGTGTGTGTGTGTGTCTCTCTCTCTCTCTCTCTCTCTCTCTCTCTCTCTCTCTCTCTTTCTCTTTCTCTCAATGTTACCAAACAAATATAATTATTTTTATTGCACCATTTCGGTACAAAACTTACGGAAGAATCATTTAAGAAAAATCCTACGCTTCACCTGTGTCATGTAAACCATATAGGTTCCGCTTCAATCACAAGCGTGCAAGCGGAGCCGAGGAGAGGTGTGCGGGATGGTTTTAGGGAGTTGGGAGAGGGGCGGAGTGGTCTCCTAAAAATAATAAAACAGCTTTAAGTCTTCTCTACTATATTACTCTAATTGATACACATATTCATAGCCGTTACTGACTGAGATTTCGGGAGCTTGGGTGACAGTTAGGTAATTTATAAAAATGTGCCAAAATACGTTTTGCGTATTTTTGCACCCTTTCCGATACGCGGAACTGAACGATAACGCGGTTACAGTGTTTGAATCTTCGAAATAAAACTGACCAAATAAATAATATTTATTTCGGCCCATTCTGAAATATATATCCGACTGGTCCATTCTCCGCCCAAAAATATTTTGACATTCCTCCAGCATTTCGCGTTTAGGCTGGGGAATTTGGTTCCAACTCATCCGTCACGTTGAACTCTCAGTTATCCCAGGTGCATAAAAGATAATAACATTTATTTTGACCAAATTAAGTTTTTTTTTTTTTTGTGGAATATTAATTAGTATGAGTGTCGTAGTCTTCAGAACGTTTACCGCTGGTGAACTTCAAAGAACCACAACTCAGGAAATGTGCTGTATTATCAAGAAAATTAACGAAATCTTTGTGGGCACAGACGTTGAGAAAGTTTACCTATAATACACTTTACAGCTTAATTGTTCGGAGTTTTCAACGGCAATGTCGCAGTTTTTTAACCAGATTAATTTATATTACAAAGGAGTGTCGCAAGTGGAAATGGAGGGCTAAAAGAAAGGACGGCTTTTATCCTGTTTTAGCTTCTTCGACGTTGGCACGTTTCAACAAATGCGTTATTTGTCGTTTAAGGATTCTGATGCAAATCCTTAGACGCAATAGTACTAAAAAAAAAGTTTTAAAAAAAACTGTACTCCACCGACGACTGTAAAGAATCGCAGTGGCAAATGAAAGCCGGGCTTGCAGTAAAAAGTGTAATAAAACATCGGAGTTAAACAGGGACCGTTATTGGGTAGCGACAAAATTGCCCGTAGAGTTGGGAAAAAAAAAAAACGGAGATGAGACCGGGGGGGCGTACTCTACAAATGTGTTGCCCTGAGTACCGATTTGCATATTTCCAATTACCGAGCCTAGAGCGGCAGTAAAAGTAAAAAAAAAAAGCGCGGGAACTTATATGAGCGCGCGCGCGAGGGGAAGTTGTCGCTTGCTCTGCTAGAGCGCAGCACTGTCGGCGAGATATCGCGACTCTAGCGCGCGCAGCGTCTGTTTCGCCAAGCGAGTCTCACCTGTGGACACATGGGATTTGCGACGACAAAAGCACGTCGACACGTTCGCAGATCAACAGAGTGGATGTTGTTGGTGATGATTTGCACGTTTCCTGGTTTTCTGAGGCCGTGTCCGAATTGGCAGATTTTGTTGACAAAATGATCACGCGATCCGATTTTGTTTACAATAATGGTCACGTATTTGGTAATATGGTATTTCGTATTTTGTATCTAACGGATGTAGCAAAAATACAAAATGTCATAATCAGCGCCATGTTTGTTTCTACTTTAAAAACACATGCGGGAATGAGTAAATAAAATGACTTTTAAAAAAAATAACTGTACATGAAATACACTAGGCATGTTATAAAAAGCAAGCGTTTTGCTTTGTCTCTCTCTCTCTCTCTCTCTCTCTCTCTCTCTCTCTCTCTCTCTCTCTATATATATGTATATGTATATATATATATATATATATATATATATATATATATATATATATATATATATATATATATATATATATATATATATATATATATATAATTTTTTTAAAATTAAAAGTCGTTATTGAATAATTTATTATTTTCATGTTTATTAACGTATGCGTAGTATTCCAGTTATGATTTCAAAAATATTACGTCTGTTTTAAGGATTAATTTTAGATAGAAATATTTTGCAGCGTTAATGTAATAATGTGTTGCCGCGAGTGCTAAACAAGCGACTGTCAACAACGTCCGAATTGATACCTACCAAATCACGAATTTGCAAAATAACGAAATAACGAAATTTGTCAATTCGGACACAGCCTGAGTTACCCCGGGTACCCATAATTACAAGTTTCATTAATTTTCTTCACATAGAGAGTTGGGAAGTTTCTGTTTCTTATGAGTTAATTACCTCTAAAGAATGTCGAGATATCTTGCGAATGTGTGGTTATTTTCCTGTATGTGATTACACGAGCGTATCTAAACTTTCGGATTGAAGGGGCCACTTCCACATTGTCTATGGGAGGGAGGCACACTATCGTCATAATTTTAGGAAACAATATTAAAATAATCAATTAGAACCAGCCTCATGTGAACTCCCTCCTTCCCTCCCCCCTCCCTCACCGGATAAACCCTGTGAAAATATATCGTTGTATCGATCGCTTTTCTTTCGTATCATTAGCGATGAAAAAAAAAATGTACGTTATAAACGTGTGAGTATAAGAAAGTTGTTGTAATCTATAATTATAATATGATTACTTAAAACTTCGGAATAGCTGTAATGCAAAAAAAAAAAGTTATTATACCGATTTATTTGCTGATTCATGTTATTTAGTGGTTTGAGGTTACGTAGTATTCCTTCTGAACCATTATTCATTGCGACACCATTCATGGCCATCTTGTAGTTATTTAAAAATCATCTTCAACGTGTAGACACGCAAGAAATTATATATTTAATTTCGTGTCTTGAATAAAACAATACTTATTACATTTATTTAATGAGTTTAATTGCAAATTAAAAATGCATTATTATTTTTTAACATTGTTTTAAGATTGCATCAAAATGATATACCTAATGTACTTGATAAATAACTACCTCGCCAAAATGTACACGTTCCATGCAGACGTCTTATGTACACGAAATTATCATAACCGCAACAAGTTTTCGATGGTAAAGTGAGCACTTTTGAAGCCCTAGTTACTTTTTTCTTTCAACCAATACATATCCTTCCATCATTTGTTAATGTAAACCCAGTCAAGTGAGTAATATATACAGTGTATACATTCACCATACCCAAAACCAAAAGTCCAAGGCCACAATAAAATATATTTATATGGATATTATGTCTGATGAAACAGCTTCAAAAAGTGCTTACTTTACCGTGAACGGCGTATAGCCATTTTTTTTTTGCGTTGGACATTACGCACTGACTTGTGGGTAATATCGACGTTGGCTGCGTGGTCTGCGCACAAAGTAGTTGACATAGGCGCAATTTTTTTTGAGCGCAGGCAAAGCTAATTACACCGAAGTGACGAGAAACGTCCTGATTGGCAGTTGGCATAATCTACACTGGCCATGTTCATATCGACCATTTAATATATTAGTATTTCGGTATTTAGTGACTTTCAATTCGGATGCCATCGAGAGTCACATGTTCAAAGATGGTTGCGGTTTGGTAATTTAGTATTTTAATCATTTTCGTTACATACTAAAAACTAAATACTAAAATACCACACACGTCAATATTTTAGTCGACCAACTAATTCTGGTCACACGACGTTTGAGTAAACTAAAAGTGCCAATTGGAACACCGTCTTCTGTCTGCTTAGCGTTGTCTGTAAACATGTGGATCCACCTTAACGTACCTAATCAACGCTAATGTGTGAGTGAGCGAAGAGATTTGGGCGGCTCTTAACAGCGTGGTCTTGAGAGCCGATGAGGGTGATTGATGTATGGAGCAGCGCCGGAGTGGGGTGGGGCGGGGGGTACGGGGGATCCCTGAGAAGGCTCGCCGACCAGCGGCGTCGTCCGGCACGATTCCCACATCCGAGTATCCGGAGTGACCCGGCCGGGGATTGAACCCGGATCGCTTTGGTGGGAGGCGAGCAGGCTAACCCCTCAGCCACCGTGGCCCCTTGAACGTGTGTGCAGCCAGACTCCAGCAACTCTGATAGGAAAAACGAATCCTTAACGAAGAAACCCGAAGACAATATTCTACAGTCTTACAACTTAAGCATCGGAGTAAAAAAAAAGTGTAGTCTTATTTAAACATAAATCTACTAACTGTAAATCGCGTAGATAATATACAGTAAAATATTTTGATAGTGGTAGCATAGTATTCTTCGTCTATGTGTCTTTCCGTCGTTTATTTTATACCACGTGCATTTTCTTGAATATCTGCATGAAAGTGTCTAAAGTAGTAGGGCCTATTTCGTGTTTATCTAAATTATTATTTTTCTCCCGAATCCATTTGTGGTTGTAAAATAACTGCTAATAAACAATGAATTTAATGGTATTTCTCAGTTTTAAAAATAAAACACGACTTCATGCGCTTTATCTGCCAACATAACAAAGTGAGCATATGCAGTATAACCCGTGTTTCAACGTTGACAGTCCCGTAAAAGCTTCTTCGACAAAGATGTGTAGAAGATAAGGTTGTCTCGTCATACTGTTTATATTGCCACTCTACCAGTAGATTCCTTGGTGGCCACAAGGTGTGGACATCAGTACCAGACAGCATTTATCCCACACTAGAACACGACAAAACTGGAATACACCATAGCCAGCTCCAACCCTTCACTCGACAAGCAAGAAAACGCAATGATATTATCTAACGAAAATATGCCTATGACGAATATAAAATCAGTAAGCCAAACCACCCAACCCTAAAGACGCTCATAGCATAAACTAAAAATCAAAACAAAATATCTAAACATGCCCAGCTATAGGGCCCTTGTGGTTGGACGCTGTGCTTGCTTATAAATGTGTGAAACAAAGATTTCACTCAGTTCTTGGGTCTATATTATGTATATATATATATATATATATATATATATATATATATATATATATATATATATATATATATGCTAATCCATGTGTGCAAGTACGCACGAATGTACGTAGTATGAACGCTTATTTGTATGTGAACTAGGTATCGTTTGTGTACGTGTATATACTGTGTATTATATATGTGTAAGTAAGTCTGTATGCATAAGTTTACGTATGTATATCAGACGTGTTAACTCTCATATTTTGCGGGAGACTCGCTAATATAACATTCTTCTCACGCTCTGCCGACTTGGAATGTAGGCCTAAGGGGCCAAGAGGCGCAGTCGATTTGCTATCGATCCAGAGAAGGCATTTCACTTGAAATACTACCTGTTCATAAAACATTGCCCAGAGGGCTGAGAATTAAAGAAACACTTTGCAAACCTAAATGGGTCAAACAGTAGGTATAAAAGTTTAAATCTTACTTCAAATATGAAATACATGCAACTATGCATATATAGTCTACTCGCGATTTCTTCGCCCTTTTTAAATAAAACCTTTGAAAAATAACCCCAGCTATGTCGTGTTTAGTTACTTTATAAATATGCCATGTATCACAAGCGTTTTATACCTCTGTTAACATAAAATAATATTATTTTTCATTAAATTGAAGTTTCGCGTATATTATATTTACAATATACAATGTTTCATTATTAATAAGTATATATATAAGCAGTGAGAAGACACGTGTATTGAAAGCGACTAGTGAGAAATACGTAATTCTTATACAAGAAACTGTGACCCTGAGTGCTCACGAATTCAGTGCGTTGTCCGTTCGTGTAATTTTCTAGAATTATTTAAGCTTAGTTTGTATGAGGCGAAGGATTAATGTGTAAGCAGAACTTTAGCAGGGCTTCAGAAAAGTCGAAGTAACTGGGAATGGATTATAGTCCTAAATTTCCCAACATTTTTAGTAAAACATCAAACCAAAAAAAAAAAAAAAAAGTTGTAAAAATTTGTTATTACATTAAAATTTTGTATTTTTATATTACTTACTCAGCGACTTTTTAGAGTAATATTAGCGGTAGGAATAATTTTATTTTCTGCTCTAAATACACTTCCCACTGCTTCAGGACCATAATTTATTTTACAATCTCGGTCGACAATGCTGAATCTCGTTTACTTATTACAGTTATGATGTTTCTTTCATTCGTTTCGTTCTTACAAAAACACAAAAAAAAAACACCAAGATATACAAGGCTTAGTACAAGACAGAAAAGCATTGTAACCAGTACTTGACAAAATTTTCAGTTTATTCTTCAGAATTAACTATTTTTACAGATATTTTTTTATATATGTTAAAAAGCGGTCTCCGTTGGAATTCAAAAATTATTGTAACAGTTAACGTAGTTAATAATTTGAATTCCTTGAGAATTTTGTAAAGTGTATAAGAAATAAATTAAAAATAAGCACAATTCTTTAGTTTTGGTACTCCCTGAATTATCGGTCACAGGTTAGATGGACAGTTTCCTCATATGCATCTTAGGAGGTTGGCAGGGCTTTATGTGTGCCCACCCGTAGACATTTTCTTCATATGTGTAGTTACTTCAACTAACAAACAGGGAATACGAAAGTATAACTTGACAGACTTGCCGGACATAGATTTTCATCACTAAAATTTAATCAATTTTAATGCGTCAAATCCCTGAAAAAAAATTTGGTTATTTCGTATAATTCGTGTAATTTGCTGTTCCTATAACAATTTTTTTTATTACTTCCAAAAATAACATAGAATTCTTGCTTGAGCGTGTAGTGCAACAGTCATGAAAAACGCAAGTATTATATTAAAATTATACACTGATTTTTATTTTATAACGTCGCTCCGATTTAACGCGTCACCAACGAGTCATGTTTTCCACAAACTTCAAAACAGTAAACAAATGGAAAACATATTTTTACACTTTCAAGGAAACAGCTAAGAGTTTGCATTGCAAATAATAACCTCTGTTGTAGAATAACCGATGCCGTTCTTGTCCAATTTTGATATTATATATGGAATTTATAATGTTATATATTCCCCAGAAAGAATCCCAGGTCACCTTCCCAATAGAATTCGTAAATATTTTGTCTATAATCCATTCACGGTTACTTCAAATATTTCGGAAGTCCTGGAAAAAGCTTTAATTCCAGGATATCCCTTCGCTTTATGCTACCAAAGCTTAACTAATACTAGAAATACTACCAAAGCTTAACTAATACTAGAAAATTACACCAAAGGACAACGCACCGAATTAGTGCGCAGTCATTAAAAATAATATTTTGCATGAGAACTATTTCTTAATAGGCGCTACCAACACAAATGTTTTCACGCTGTTTTTATTCATCTTTATAATAAATGAAATACTATCATTTATTAATAAAATATTGGTAAAGCTCTAATTTAACCAAAAACAGGATAATTTAATGTTAACAAAAATAAATTATAAAATGTCCGTGATACATGGAATATTTAGGAAATAACTGAACACATCATAAATGGGGTGAGTTTTCAAAGGTTTGATTCAAAAAGCGTGAAGAAACCGCAAATAGACTATAAGCAAATAACAAACCTAGCCTGCAGTGCGCTTTGTACTGCTGTGCAATGCTCTGCAATTTACCGTCGCGAGATCGTAACGCAATCGTTGTCACCAGCGCTAAGGTAGGCATTGTTTGTACTACTTACAGTATATGAATCGATTTTCAAGTATGAACTTCCCATCTATCGCAAACTTCGATCCGTATATTGGAGGTTAGTTCATTCTTCACCCACCTCAGTGATGCGAACAACTTTACACCAGTGATATCAGGCTTTTTATGCCATTGTGTTTGTTTTTAATCTAATCTTTTTGAAAACACGTAGACTTATATAGTTTCACACCATTGTCGGATATTTTCACTCGACGTTCGGAAGTGTATTTAATGTCACAAAGTCTTCATTTGCTTACATGATTTCTCTCCTGGAAGTGTGTTAAAAATTTCGTGCTTTCCTCTTTCTTTTACTTCCAATCGAAAAATAAGTAAATAAACCACGTGCACACCCGCCGAAACGCTTGGTAAATACCATTAGGTTAATTTTATCACATTTACAAAAGTGAAATTGTTACATGGAAAAATATTTTGGGGATAAGAAGAATATTTTCAAATCAGTTAACTCACAATAATGCTTAAGAAGAATGTCAAAATATTTATATTTAAATTGTTAACAGAACTGATCCTGTAATGTAACTTTATATTCAAAAGTTTAGCTGTATATTAAAAAAATTAAAGAACTTTAAAAAATAAGGGAACTTGAATTTCGCGAAAATATCTCCGCCCATATTATATTTAAATACCTTATAAGGCATACCAGCAGTCTTCTCTTGCTTATTGGCGGCGTGTCTTAGTGAGAAGACATTATCTTATGTGACAGGTGAATCAGAATTAGGTTACTCCCGATGCAGAACGTATGTGGTTTTGCGGGCCTGGAACGTCAGGCCTGGAGGACGATTGGTAAGCCATCGTCTTCACCGACAAATCCATCGTATTCCAGTCCCCTCTAGTATGCTAACCAGCAACTGTTTTATGCAGAGGTGCTGGAGCCTGTTGTACCCTATCTTCAGGGCCGGCCTGGAGTCGTGTAACGACCGCATTTTGCACACATCGTCCGACGGTTCTTGGACAACCATCACGTCACGCTGATTCACTGGCCTGCGCGTTCGCTGGATCTCTTATCCATTGAAAACGTGTGGTCCATAGTCGGACGATCACCGTTCTGTCACGGGGCACTCGCGAAAACAACTCATGAACTTTGGGCTCGAATCGAAGAAGAGGCATCGGCCGAGATACACCAAATGGGTTTCCAAAGTCTCTTCCTCTCAGTGCCGCATCATGTAGCAGCGGTTATTGCCATCTGCTTGTTGGGGCCACACAGTACTGATTTCCCCATGTTCTACATGTTATACCGAGCTGCAAAATAAATCATATCATCAGTGTATTATGGGTATTCTGACCAATAAATCTAGTTGTGATAGTTCACGTCCTTCTTGGTGTTCCAATTTTAATTGTCATCGGTGTATTAATTTTATAAGAAAGTACCTCATAAATAATGTTCACATATTTTCAACTACTAGTAACGTGAAGGAAACAGCATTATATAAAGATGCGAAGAAGAGTATTAAAGGCTAAGGCAGCGCCTGAGAAAAAAAGTGATTATAGAGAGTACTTCTATTGTGGCATGTATCTTTAAACCTATTTTATTTTCCATACCATGAAATATTCCGTTTTATTTGAGTACACGGAAGCAACATGCACGTTAAATTCCTGCAATTGAAGACATGACTTTTTTTTACGTTAATTAACATTTGCCCAAGAAATATTTACCTAAACCATTTTATTAATGTTTATGGGAAAAGATTCTCAATTTATTTTAGGAAGCTCTGGAAATATATTAAAATGAAAATTTAGAGAATATCTTAGATTTATTTTACACAATTGCATAAATTTACATGTTACCTATTGGTAAAAATTTATTCTCGCAACTATATTGCTTACGTAGAATTTCCTCAGACATTTTCTCGCGTGGCTGTTAGCGCTGAAAACTCTGTGATTCACTCAGAATTCTAGGTGTATGGTGAAAAAAAAGTGGCTATTCACATTGGATTCTGACGTATTTATGTTCTGTTTAGGTACGCTTCCTCACAGTAAATGTTATATAGAATACGGGCTTCCTTCGCACTACCCGCGCAAGTGTTTTGCAGCCACTCTTTAGCTACAATGACTTCTGTGAATAAATTAGTTATTTTAAAATTGTGCTCACACGCTGCTCAACTTGTAGACATTATCTGTGACTACTTTTCACTCTGATAATTATTTTACTTCGCATGTTTTTTTTTTTTTTTTTTTTTTGCATGTCGGATTCTGTACTGTTATCGTAATGTACTAATAAAATAAAATAAAACAAACTATTTGCAGAAAATTTATAAAGGGCAACTGAAAGGTCTTCGCTTAGTTCAATTTAAGGTATATTTAACAAAAGCTATTTTGGAAAAATTCTGGGGCAGCCACAAATTTAAAAAATGTGTAAGAGTTACCATATTTTCTGCCTTTATTTTTTAAAATGCAGTATCATTTCCTTCCACTATTGTATAAATTTCTTAAAATATCTGTTGCCATATTCTTTCATTGTGAATTATCTCATTTCTGTACGCAAATTATTTTTAATAATTTTTACTTTTTTAAAACACCAGAATTGTGATTTTCACGTGTATTTATGCAAAAGCTATGCGCTCAATTTTTTTTGCAAGGAATGGCTAGATACCGATAGCGTCTGAAACATTTTTTTTGTGGCCAACGCTCTTAATAATTTAATTTTTAGTAACGTTTTGGATTAACTTTTACAACACTAAAACATTTTTAGTATTTCAGTAACTGCTATAACAACTATTATGACAATGCTACTTGCAAAAGCGTAGTTAGGTATATATGCAGACTGTTGTCACGAAGAGAACTCGCTACTTATCAATTACTGGATTGAAGCATTCTTAAAAAACACATTTTACTCGGCAACTAACCCAGAAAAAAGAAACACGTTCCCTCATGTTAAACCACTCGTGTATTTTGATATGCAACGTTCACCTTCAATAACGTTTCCCCTTTAAAATTTACTCTGCGACAGGAAGAAATGCCATCCTTGAGGAGCGCTACTCGGCCGTCAGCGGCATTGGGATTGTTTGGGACCTCTGCCCCAGCGCTCGAAGAAGACCTGACGACTATAGACTGTTCACGGTCAAATGAGCACTTTTGAAAGCCCTGCTTAAAATCTACTTGTATGCATGTTGTGTATTCTTCCGCCTTATGTAGAATTGATATTTCCATGGACCTCAACACTTTATTCGTGCGTCGGTCAAGTGAAACTGTGAAATTATTAGAAAAAGTATACATTTTATTAATATGCTAATTTTTATACACTGCTGCATTAAAACAAACAGAAAGCGAAATAAATCATTTAAATCATCACAAATGGTTACCCGACACTTTTTATTCGACGTTAAGATACGGAACTACTTTCCATCTATCGTACCAACTTTACCAGGAGCATGTCACTCAGTGCGCCCGTTGAAGTATATGCAGGCATGGGCAGTGACTTTTTTCTAAGGTTGATTTCAAAAGTGCTCACTTTACCGTGAACAACCTATAGAAGGGTCACGGCGATGAGCGCAGAAGGGCAGTGGCGTGAACCTGCCTGGAGCCACTGTTGGTGCAGATATTGGCGGTAAATACTGTACACGATAAAGTGAGAACTTTTGAAATCAACCTCCGGGAAATGTCACTGCCCAAACTGCATATATTTTAACGGGCGCACTAAGTGTAATGCGGCCTGTGAGGGTGGTAACGACGCGACGGAATGTAATTCCATCTCTTTAAAGTTAAATTTAAAGTGTCAAGTAAACATTAATGAAAACTGTAATTTATTTCTTTTCTTTCCTGTTTCTTTAATGAATGTGAAAGTAATAAAAGAAAAATTTGTAAACTATTTTAATTTCTAATTATTTCCCTTTTTTATTAGACCGAGAAAATGAACAAAGCGACGAGGCCGATAGTAACGTTAATTTTTCGTACAGTGGAAGAATACACAATGTGCCTGCAAGTAGGTATTAAGCAGTGGTGGGTTTTTAATGGGAACGAACCCTTTCCGACATAGTGGTGTATACCTTGGATACATCACATGAAGCAGACGTAATGTTGTACACAATAAACAGAAGAAAAAAAATGCATCCAAAATGTGAGTGAAGAGTGGAGAGATTTGGACGGCTCTTAATATTGATGTCTTGAGGTCTGATGAGGGTGAAGCGAGGTGTGGAAGGAGTGGCACCGGAATGCAGGGGCGTGGAAAACGGGAGATTCCCGAGAATACCCGCAGACCGGCGGCATCTTCCGGCACGATTCCCAAAGTGCGAAAATCCGGGAGCGGCCCCGCCGGGAATCTAACCCTGTTCGTCTTGGTGGGAGGTGAGTAGTCTGACCACTACACCACCGCGGCGCCTTCCAACATGTGAAGTTCCTCGCTTGGCGAAAGAAATAAGTCAATTTTGAAACAATATTTTACAGTCTAATAAAATACGGCTGCCATAAAGGCTATTCCCAGTTTGTTGAGCAATCAACCTTTAAAAAATACTTTCTGTTTAATTAGTGTCCATAAGTAGAGACCTGAAAAATTCGTGAGTTCAGTGACCTGTAGGATAAACTCTACTGTCTTATGTCCAGATATGTCGATGTCAAATGAATATAGGTTGTCTACTGTCACAGTGGAAGGCGACAATTGGGCCAGCGTTCTCCATGAGGGGTCAAACACTGTGTGGTCAAATGGCTTAAGTTATAGAAACACATGTGTTTTCAATTCTAGCTTGCCCCAAATGAATCCGCTTATTCTTCAGTGTAAGAATGAGTAAATTCGTAAGTTATTGACTGTTATGATAATTTCACGGTTTCACATGACTGACACATGAATAAAATGATAATGACCATATCAACGTTAATTTTACATACCGCGGAAGGATAGACAATGTGGATACAAGTAGATCTTTAGTAACATTTTCTAAAGTGCTCTGTTTACCGTTGGGCAGTGTGTAGTAGAGCTCGAAACAGTTCTTTGAAAAACGATAATTAAAATTTTTATACGTGCCGAAAATAATTGACAACAGTGCCGTGAGAAGTCTCGTCAGCCAGAGGCAGCATCCTCCGCGCTCACGCAGTCCAGGCTGTGGACCAGCGGGGATCGAAGCCACTAGCTGTCATGCTGAAGGCCGCACGTGTCCATAGTCGTCAAGGTGAGGTATGCGCCATTAGCCGTCCCTGTAGCAGAGTGCAACGGGCGATCATCGTGCCAGTGAACCCCCCCGCTAGTAAAAACACGCGTCCTGTTCGCTTTCAGCCGGGGGGGGGGGGGAGGGCGAGATTGATACCGGGCATAACCGTCCTCATCAGGAATAAAGGGGTGCAGAGAGGGGCTGATCATCCTGGGCACGTGGTCGGCTTAATGTCCACCCCCTCGAGGTGACACACAAGGGCTCGCAGATCGCGCAACAAGACCACATCTCCAAACCCTTCAGCGCCACAGAACGGGTGAAACGTACAGAAGTAAAACTGCGTGTGTATGCGAGCCGTGGAAACTGTGGAAGCGAGCACAGTATTACGAAGCCTAGTCTTAAACTTTATCATTAAGATATCCTTGCATTGTATTGAAAAGGGCTTTTTTTTTAACGTCCCCCGGAGTTATGCTTCAAAATTTAGCAGGAGACGGCTTACAGACTAACTTATAACCTCGCTTAAATGAACACCCATGCCTTACCCCTGATTGGAATCCAGAGCCTCCCGCACGCCAGATCGGTGGCGCACCAACCGACTGCGCCACAGGAGGGCGGCGGTATCCGCACAGTCTTGTGTTTATTGATTTCTCTTTATAACTTACATTTAAGATTTAATATTAAAATTAAAACTTCATCATCACATGCAGAACTGCTTTACAGTACTCCTGAAACCAGAATGTAACTCATCACAGTCTGTATTTTATCATGTGAAACTCATTATGAATTTTAAAAAATAGTTATTACGCTTACATAATCAAAAAAAGCCACACGGGTTTAAACATATATGTTAAATTATTACTTATGTTCTAACAGCCGTCGTTTTAAAATATTTGGTCTTGAAAGTAAGTTACGGCTAAAAAAATATAAAGATTTAAATGTTATTACCCCGCGTCTGTCTGCAAGTATTTTGCATGCCCAAGGCTTAGAAGCATGGCAACACTAAGGTCGACCTGCGTACGTGCAGTAAGTGTTCGGTCGCCTTTACGTGCAAGGCACTGAAGTGATACGAAGTTTTCTCTCGCCAACAGGTCTCTATAGGACATATATGGCGAACATCTAATTTCATGGTATAATAATAAAAGTAGTTTATACGTGCATCGTTCCATACCTGAAGTTACTTTGAAAATCACGGTCAGATGAGCACTTTTGATAGCCTTGCTTTAGTTATACTTGTATGCCCATAGTGTATTCTTCCACTTTATGTAAAAATTAACACTGCCAAGGGCCTTATCACTTTATTCATGCGTCGGTCGAGTGAAACTGAAATTATTAGAAAGTAAATATTTTACTAATCAGCTCATTTTTACATTTCGCTGCATAAAAAAACGGAAAGCGAAAGAAATATTTTTTGTTATTACAAATGGTTGCCTAACACTTTTTATTCGACGTTAAGATACGAAAATACTTTCCCTCCAACGTTACCAAATTTACTGGGCGCATGTCACGCAATGTGCCCGTTGAAATATATGCATGTGGGAGCAGTGACTGTTTTATAAGGTTGATTTCTAAAGAGTTCACTTTATCGTGAACAGACTTTACCCGTAGTACTGACAATTGCAGTGGAGTGTGGAGATTTGGGCGGCTCTTATCATCGAGGTCTTCAGGACCGATGAGGATAAACGAGGTGAGTACGGAGAAGCGCCGGAATGGAAGGGAGGAGAAACAGAAGATCGCTGAGAAAACCCGCCTACCAGTGTCACTGTCCGGCACGATTCTCTCATGCGGGAGCGCCCCCGTCAGGAATCGAACGCGATTCGTCT
This sequence comes from Dryococelus australis, assembly GCA_029891345.1. Classification (NCBI taxonomy): domain Eukaryota; kingdom Metazoa; phylum Arthropoda; class Insecta; order Phasmatodea; family Phasmatidae; genus Dryococelus; species Dryococelus australis. The sequence goes on from CM056996.1 coordinate 64,577,508, forward strand.
AGGTGGAAGGAGAAATCTAACTACTACACCACCACGGCCCCTGGGTAACAGCAGTGATACGAAATTGGCCGCGTGGGTCGTTGGTCGCGGGCGTGCCCGTCCTCCGAACGGCTTCGCGAGGCTCTGGAAACTGGCCTTGGGTCTTATTGGCTACTGCATGCTGCGGAAGGTCTCCTATTGGCTGGGCTGCCAGCTGACGAGAAAGTTACCTGGTGCTGTTTGGCGAGCGGTGTTCCAGCACGTCGCCGGCTAGCGAAGCCATTTTGCTGGAGCGTACAGCGGTTCTTCTCTGTATTCCTAACTAGTCTATGGTGACATGGTACAGCACAGATTCTTTATCCCGTCACTATTTTTTTTTTTTCGTTCTAAGAATTTCGAGCGTTTTGCCTTACATTTGTTCTGTTCAGTACAGCTGCCGTCAGTGCAAACGCATTTCCCGTGTTCGTGCTCTTTAAGAGTGTTGGTAAACATGATTGCGTGCATGTGCGATAGTATATTTATTTCTACATGATCACGTAATTTAAATTCCACTGCACACATAATAAGTATTGAACTTCGAAAAAGAAAACTATCTACATTGCGTGCACGCCTTACAATCACAATGATAGGGTTTCTCACAGGCTTTAGTTTCAAAGAAGCCGCTTAGCTTTACATCGCAGGGTTGGATACCTTTAATAGTTGGCAGGAAAGTAAAGAGATAAAAATTCTCTTAATCAGGCCGTTTCCTTCACGCCCATTTGTTTCTCAGCTTGCCAATTACGTCACAAAGCTGAAGCAAACTAGCAACAGTGGGCGGCATAAGTCCTGTACTGCAATCTAAGCGCGAGACGGACTAGACACACATGTACTGTGTAACTCAGACTGTAACTGTCGAAAGATTGCTGTGGAAAAAGAACTCCGAGTAAATTAACACAGCATGAGTCTATATGTACACTGGAGATCGGAACGGTAATATTAAAACATGCTAAGATAAAGAGAAGTGTTTTTCTATTTCAGGACAGTTTGGCGGGTTGTCATGAAATGTTTACTAAACCAAAATGTGTGAATGAAATATTTCACTGCAACTTTCATAAATACCAGTAGATATAGCAATGCCTCCATTTCAAAGTTTGTCGTAACATGTGCAGAGCGTGCATGTAGCTCTAGGCTATAAGTGATTCACCATGCATACATATGCAACGTGAGACACAATCAGGAGACGTCCCATGAGCTTCTCTTGCACGAAGTCCATCCATGCGTTGACCACAACCATTAGTGGCTGTTATCATATCTTGCTGTATCTGAAGTTCTACAGTATTGCTATCTGTCGTTATGTCCAGGATAAAAAAAAAAAAAAACCACTGAACTTCTTTTACTTCTTTTGCTTCATTACTGCCGATGGTCGTGTTGGGTTACCAGGGGGCGAAAGCACTCAGAAAAATTGCCTTCGGCTTTTGAAACGCACTCGCTAATGCGGAACAGTTGAAGTGAATACCCGAGGCTATAGCGACGCTGTAATGAGCCAGTCTTAATTCCCGAACTGTACACAGCCAACTGCCACCACGGAAATGTTACGTGCTACTGGCGTGGAAAAAATTCCCCACATTAAGGAAGATAATGCAGGTGAAATGTGTTAGATAAATGTTAAAATACAGGGTATGGTACTTCTTGAAGTGCAAAACAAGGGAGAAGCGATGAGATAAAAAAAAAAAAGAAATAAAATAAAACCCGCCGATAAACGGATGCCATTATTTTCATGCCTACGGGCTTTTGCAAGGTTTTATGGATTACCAGCTAGCCACGTATGGTGGTTCAATAAAAGAAAAAAAAAATTGATGGATAATTTTTCATACACTCCATGTCGATCTACAGCCTTTGTTGGACGAAAAAGAATTTGTATTGCCACCACTAGAAAAAAGTTGACAATGCAATCATGGACGAAAGAAACAAATGGTTGTTACGCTGAATTGCGTTATACTATCAAGTTCCTTGCACCTGACACAGTAGGGCGAAACCCACAACAAAAAATTACAAATACCAATATTCCATGCACCGTTTTCATTACGAACGAAAGTACCGCTAGACTCATTAAACTCCCAGGGTCCAGACAAATAGAAAAATACAGTGTTAAAATGGACATAAAAGGAGAGTGTCTGGCAGGTGGACTGCATTGGACAAAAGTACTTCCGAGGCCTCTCAGAGACAAATGTAAAAGTTATAGCGTGTTTTCAATTAAATATATATCATTAGAAAAATATCGCCAATGGGCATCCGTAACCTACTTATATTATGCTCCCAGTCAGCTAAATACTTAAACGATACTGAGGTACATATTGTCTATGGAGAGTGAACAAAAATAATCACATGATGGTAATTCATCATTGATTGTAATTGAAATAACTGTATTCTGAATGGAATTTTTCTTGTGGGGAATAATAATTCATTAGTTTCAAGAAAATATGGCCTTATTGCAACAACTTATCTTTATTGATAATATATACTATGCTGCAAGATTTTATAAAAAAAAAAAAAGTTTTATGCTTGTCAATGGTTACGTCACAGTAAAGAAATTTTTCTGCGCGTACCAGAAACGTTATACACGGAAAATATTAATCCTCCAATCATCTTAGCATAATTTTTTTCATCGTTAATTTGATATCCTTAAACTCAGTCTCCCAAATAAGTTTAGGTTAAGTTTAGTTGTTATACACTGATAAATTATAAATAATTACATAGTTATGTGTGTTTTCCAGGTGTTAAAATGATGGGTTTTTTTTGGGTGATTTTACTGTTTATAAGATATACTTTTCTTTGCACCTTCTTCAGCTCCGTCCCGGAATTCAGTAATGTGGGGGCCCTACGAAGACAAGATATTAACAAAAGTTTCTTCTTAGTTTACAAGTTTGCCACCCAAACCCAAGAATTGCAATATGTTGAAATATTTACGTTTAACGTAATTTACAACACTTAAACATATATAAACTATAATATTTAATCCACGTGTTCCTACATTCTAGCATACATTAAGCATTTTTACGTATATAAATATGTGAGAAATCTTACGTGAACAGTAAATGTATAAATTATTAGCAACTTATCTATAAGACATCCGGAATTTGATGAGAGACAAAATGGCTAACATATCTTTTCGCACAGCGGACATAAGACATGCGACGATTGACGATCAACATATTCCCTGCTGTACATACGCGTTGCCGAGGAAACCCGAACGTTTCCGAGCGCTGCTGTCGCTAACTGTATGTTAAAGGTTGTTCACGATAAAGTAAGCGCTTTTGAAATCAACCTTAGAAAAAAATCACTGCTCCTGCCTTCATATATTGTAACGGGCGCACTGAGTGACACACGCACAGTAAAGTTGGCGACGATGGATGGAAAGAAGTTCCATATCTTAACGTCGAATAAAAAGTGTTAGGTCACCATTTGTGAAAACTTAAATTATTCCCCTCGTTTTCTGTTCTTTTAATCCATCGAAGTGTAAAAGTGATCATGTTAGTAAAATATTTACTATTCTTATAATTTTACAGTTTCACTGGACCGAAGCATGGATAAAGTGGTAAGGCCCTTGCTAGTGTTAATTTTACATAAGGCGGCAGAACACACAGAGTGCATACAAGTAGATTTTAACCAGGGCTTTCAAAAGTGATCACTTTGCCGTGAACAGCCTATAGCAATAATCCCAAACATATTTGGTACTTTTCACACACACATTTCACACTTTCAGAAACAGTTGAAGGAATCGCGGTATAAATGCATGGGAAATCCTTTTATCAAACACACGTTTTCATCATTTTTATATCCCGATATGGTAAAATAAAATAAAAAAATTACGGTGTACCTATCACAATTCCAGCCAAACACGATATTTTACACACAAATAAACAAGATTTATCCGTTTGTACTCGAATATGTATAAGGAAAGAAACTGCAACCTCAGTGGCCGTAATTTTAAACGTAGCGCTCGCAATACGTCAAGTCGTAAGAACTATTTTCAATAATTTGCTGCTAACTTAACTATATAGCAACCTGTACATAAATGTGTGTCATTGTGTCTCATAAGATACACGTAGTTAAGAACAGTATTTTTTTCAAAGGTTTGTTTCAAAAGTGCTTAAAGGCTGTTTACGATAAAGTGAGCACTTTTGAAATCAAACTCGAAAAAAGGTAATGCTCCAAACTGCATATATATATTTTTAACGGATGTACTGACTAATACGCGCCCAGTAAAGTTGGTAACGATAAACTGAATGAAGTCCCATAACTTAACGTCGAATAAAAAGTGTTAGGTAACCATTTGTGTTAACTGACATTTTTTCCCTCGCTTTGTTTTGTTTTTCTTTTTTTTTTTTCTTTTTTTTTTTTTAATGCGTCGAAATGCGAAAATGAGCAGATTTATAGAATATTTACTTTCCTAATATTTCCACAGTTGAACTTGACCGACGCATGAATAACGTGTTGAGGCCCGTTACAATGTTGATTTTACACAAGGCGAATGAATACACAAGGTGCATACAAGTAGATCTTAAGCAGAGCTTTCAAAAGTGCTCATTTTACCGGGAACATCCTAATGTTTTACAGTGAACAGCCATTTGTAAACCTACTGGGCCGCCGGTGATAAAGTTTCCCCTGCTCGCCGCTCGGCAGCTCTGTCGTCGCCAGCGCGGGTTTCGAAGCGCGCCGCGCGCGCGATAGAAGTGTTATTGCAACTGTCCGCTGCCAACCCCTCCACCCCGCCGCAGGGCCATGGCGCGCTGTAACGACGCCTGCAGGTGCTGCGTCATAAAGGGTGTGCGGCGCGGGGCCGCCGTGGACTGATTGCCGCGTCCCGACACGTGTAATTGGCGACCGACCCCCCCAGCACAGCCCCCGGGGAAAAAGCTACCCCCCTCCCCCACCACCACAAACACACTCCATCCGCGCGCAAATAAATAAACATGCCTCGCCCGATGCGTGAGCGGATGTCAATTCCGTGATGACAACTCGGCAGGGCAGTACTGCTGCTCCTGACTACAGAGTTATAGTCTATTCGTTGTTCCTTCACACTTTCTGAAACAAACCTTTGAAAAATCACCCCACGTATGACGTGTTTTGTCGTTGCTTAAATATGCCATGTGCCACAAGCGTTCTTACACTTGTGTAAACATAAAAGTTCGTTATTTGTTGTTAAATTGTAATTTTATTTATTTACTATCTAAAAAATTACACTATTTCATTTATAATAAGTGAGAATAAAAACAGTGGGAAAAAAGGTATGTTGGTAACGCCTGAAGGCTGTTCACGATAAAGTGAGCTCTTTAAAAATAATCCTTAGAAAAAAGTCACTGCCCTTGCATACATAAATTTTAATGGGCGCACTGAGTGACATTCGCCCAGTAAAGTTGGTAACGATGTACGGAAAGTAGTTCCATATCTTAACGTCGAATTAAAGTATCAGGTATAGGCCGTTCACGGTAAAGTGAGCATTTTTGAAGCCCTAGTTACGTTTCACTTACATACATTTTTTTTACACTATAAGCACCTTTTTAAATAAATATTGTCATGCAAGTAATATACGCAGTGCGTATATTTCACAGCACTCGGAAGTTAGCGCTAAGTCTAAAATTAAATATATTTATAGACTATTATTCCAAATGAGAGGGCTTTCAAAAGTGCTCACTTTACCGTGAATGGCCTATAACCATTTGCGATAACTTAAAATTATTTATTTCACTTTCTGTTTTTTAATGCATCGAGGTGTAGAAATCAGCAGGTTTGTAAAGTATTTACTGTCTTAAAAATTTCACAATTTCATTTGACCGACGCATGAATAAAGAGCGATAACGCCCATAGCAATGTTAATTTTACATAAGGCGGAGGTATGCACAACGTGTATACAACTAGATATTAAGCAGGGCTTTCAAAAGTGCTCATTTTACCATGAACAGCCAGTAGTAAGAAATAGTTCTTATGCAAAATATTATTACACTGAGTGCGCATGAACTTGGTGCGTTAGCCCTTTGGTGTAATCTTCTTGACTCGGTTAAGCTTTGTTTCCATGAGGAGAAGGAAAACATGGAAGTAGAACTTTAGCAAGGCTTCAGAAAAGTGTCAATTGCCGTGAATGGACTATAGACGCTATTTGTAAGTGTGCATGATCACTCTCACTGCCCACTCTCGGACATTCTGGGCGCAGAATAGAGAAGTACACAGAGAGGAAGGTGGAGTGCAGATATTTGTGCTGCTCTTAACATCGAGTTATTAAGAGCTCAGACTCTAGACTTGAATCGGTGAAAATTAAACCTAATCAGTGAAAATAGTGAAAATTGAGGAAATGTAAATCAGTGCCACATAACTAATTAATATAATGGCTGAATGCCACTGATTTATTTTTTATTTCCACTAAATGTTGAGAACTCCAATGATACAAATCACTTTCTCCCTGTTAATTTGCTTGATACGCCAGTCAGCAATAGCGTATCAACTGACTTTCAGTGAATGTTTTTTTTCACTGATTGATATCACTGATTCGGACGAACGAGTGTAGGAGGGTGAAGCGAGGTGAGTATGCAGCAGTGCCGGAGTGCAGGGGCAGGGGAAACGGGAGATCTCCGAGAAAACCCGCATGCCAGCGACATCGTCCGACACGATTCCCACATGCAAAAATCCTGGGACGACCCCGGGAATCTAACGTTCGCCTTGGTGGGAGGCAAGCAGCCTAACCACTACACCACTGCGGTCCCTGAGAATTGCTGGTATTACACATTTCACAAACGTATTGATTACATTCAGTCATCGCTATATTCCTAACACTGGTGGATACACAACATATATACGTATATGTCTGAATGTTCGAGGTTGGCCCTTTAAAACAACATGGCTGAGACACAGAACAGTCTCATTCTCTCGCTCTTTCCTTCTAGTTGGCACAGCAGAGATGGCTCTCTGTAACTTTGAAGAGTGGGCTAAGAGGCTAGAGATTACTCTCTCGGTGAATTGGAGCACGGTATTTGCGCGCGATTCGACTTTTACACGTGATACGCTGACATATTAAAAGTCAAGTGCAGGAACTCATGGCATCAATTCCACAAGTGGACAAAGTACCCGTGGAGAGATGTTGCTCTTGCCGTCTGGATAACTACCCACAACTCCCTGCTGTTTGTAAGTGCAGGATCGTGGGTGCGAATGTACTTCCCAAACACGTCCCATAAATACTTGATGACGTTCATATCGGGCGAATGAGGTCATCACAGCAGTCTTTGAAATCCACTTAAAAATCAGTAAGTGTAAATAATTTGGGAGAAAATTATCACACTTGATTTTACTAAAGTTTTCTATATATTATACATATTCAACGTTTCTACGAAGTTTTCTACGGACTATTTTATATATAGGTTTTCTACGCGCAGATCCCCAACCCTGCTTACAAGGTCGCTCGTTGATCGCAGGCATTGTTTCCACAAGCAAAATATTTAGTGTATTATTTGAAAAAAAAAATTTCTCATCAAACACAGTATCTACAAAGAATGTTTCGGTGGCTTCCGGAAGTTTGTTAGTCTTTTTGCCTTTCAAATTCACAGGTCCTTCGTGGTCCAATAGTTGGTCACGGCACGACTAGAAGACTGCACGTTAGTTCTATAACTAGCACGTAGATGCGAAAGTGCACGTGATTTGCACACAAGTTTCGCCTTTGTAATACTCTTTTTGGACCTCAACTTCACGGAACAGCTGTAAGCAGACAGGCTCGTTAATGATTTTCAACATACGTGACGTGAAGGGCGATTAGATTGATTCTACACACTTCACTACCTGAAAGATGAAACTAAAATTTACAAAGAAGTAAAAAGCAGTACGATATATAGGAAAGGGCGAGCGATGAAAAAATAGTTTCTCATGAATCACTGCCATTTGAAGCTGATGGTCAATAGCTTAATATATTTGTTTTCAGCCCAAACACTATTAACTACTCTGTTCTTTAAAAAAAAATGAACGTTTTAGCACTCTTCGTACATAATCTACAATTATATAGCAAGTTAAATTTTAAAGTTTAGCAGTTTTATTCCAAAAATAATTTTTATTTCTTTACCCACTGAATCAACTTTGTTACAGCGCACATAAAAATTTCAGTTATCAGAGAAACCAAATGTATCAAGTTCTGTATTCTAAAATTTAAATATTTTTTAGAAACATTAGTTTACTTGTTCTGACTTTACTGTGTCCTAAACCAAGGGTGTGGCAAGGAAGGATTTGCATTAAGACCTAGCAAAACCAACAGAACACTAAAATGGTAAAAGCCACGCATAAACCGTTTTTTCTGAACAGTGTAAGGGTAAGTTCATGGTGATAAACGATTCGTAACAGAAACAAGGAAGCGTGGTAATACTCTTTTATTTTGGTTATGTTTCTTCCAAATCTTTTCATTTACCATTAATCTTACATGTGGACAAACTTTCATTGGTATCAATTTTACATACATGTGGAAAAGCTAACGTTATCTCTTCTCCCTTCATTAACATATCTATTAAAAAGGTTACATAAGATGCCAGGTTGTCAAATATAGAGTAAAATTTAAGCATAAATTTCAGGTACAATAAATTCACCATTATTCAGCTAACACTTGTAAAATTCTACACAGGTTATGTTTATGCTTCTAACTGGCCATATAGCTAGTAAATACACAAGGCCATCACAAAATCTATTGGGCAAATTACCCCAAATTCCCATCGTTACAAAATGGCGGATTTATGTCTGTCACACCAACATTTTCTCCTGACATTTCAAAATAATTTTTGTTCCTTCACCAGGAAACCCATTTTGGTAACACCTCACTGGTCGGAAATCAATGAACATTATAACTTCAATGTTTAGTACCTAATCTACTCGCGATCCCAAGTGGATGGGAGCAACTGCTCAGCAATGCCAGCCTTAACTCCCGCGAGTAAATATGATTTTGCAAAATGCACTAAACTTCGTAAAGTCACTTGTAGCCTAGCATTGGAAACATGTTTCTCAGTTTTGTTTTTCAAAGGTATACCGCAACCATATTTCAAATAAATATCTATTACGGTTCAAATGTACTTGTCCCCCTTATTGTATTTTGAAAGCAATGTCATTTCACACAAATCGGCTTGAAATATATCATTTAAACCATGAGTTATTACTCTTCTCCTAGGATATCTTATCCTTGCAGGAGTGTGAAGCTTTTGAGAAATCTTAATAAACCTCATTTGTAATGTAACTGTCTTCTGTTAATTCTTCAATAATAGAAACAATTTCGTTTGTATGTGAATTATTCCCAGATTCTCTGGAAGCGATGAGAAGTTTTAATCTATGGCACAATTCATTACGATTGTTCCAATATACAGATGAAAAACGGTTGTTAATTTCATCTTTACATATTCCACTTCTAACTATATATTCTATTAAATGTACTTTCGAATGGTTTTCATCTCTTGAATGAAACTTTAACATTCGTTCAACGAATAAGTTCTTTCTATTTCTGCAAACCGGTGTCAGGATATCCATTTGAAAAGTTTTAAACAATAATTCAAATAACCCTTCACTAACATCAGTTACGTAATCACCTATTTTAATTTTATTCTCGAGCAAAAATTTAACTGTCGAATCTCCTAGGAACCAACTGTTTTCATGTCGATAAACACCAAAGATTGTATCGTGCGTAGACGTAGATAGTTTTAAAGCAAAATAATGTCACGTTAATTGAGAAGGGATTGCTTTTTCTTTGTTAAAGCTTCATTTTCCATTTTAATTTTCAAAGCAGCTTCTTTAGGTTTATTCAACACTATGGAATTTATCCATTCTAGTGATAACATGTTTAAATATTTCTTCGTTTAGAACATCCCGTTCCATATGGGTTCGTTTGGATGGCAAATATTTCTCTTTCACGTTATGTAAATCCGAAACGGAGGCAGACATGTTTGATAAAGGTGAATTAAATTCAATCTATTTATATATGAATTAAGTCATTGCTTTTACATAAAACATCTAATTTTGTTAAAGTTTTATTTTTCAAATCATTAATAAAATAATTGTTTCGTGTTTTCGAATAATTAATTTGTTTTCTCAAATCTGTTTGCGTAACTAAACCAGATCTTTTATTATTCAATTCATTGCTTATATATTGTGTTAATTGTTCCATTCATGTTTCAAATTGTTTTGTAATATTAGCGTTTACCACTTTATTAATTACAACTCTTAAATTTTCTTGCATTTATGTAAGTTGAGTTGCAAAAACTATGTTTGTCATATCGTTAAAATCCTTACTAAATCCATTTAAACGTTCTTCTATTCTAAATTCTTTACTCTGCAAATCAGAGCTAGTACAGCTTAAAAGTTTGTAATTACACTCGTGTTTTTATAAACACCATCATTCAAATTAACTAAATTTATTAATTTCTCTTGAATTTAGCATAATAGTGTTTAAGTCTCCCATGTAACAATTATTTACTGCATCGCTATCTTTCAAAGCCATACTCATATTTTGTTTCATAGCTATTGTAATAATTACGTTTTATACAGATATGTCCAAACTTTGAAATACTCATCGTTCTTCGCCTGGAAGTAAAAAACTGTCAAAACTAAATCTATATCTGCCTTTATATAGGGGAAGTGTTGGTATAATCTCCAAAAACCTTATTTTTCTTTCCAACAGTTAAAACACATTCCCTTAAACTTTGTAAATGTCATATTGCCAAAAACACGATCATTGTAAATATGTTGCAGATTCATATTATCCATTTTAAACACAATTAGCATATTTGTATTATTGCATAAATTATGTTTCGGTATACGTGTATAACTTTGCGATAGATAAAAACAATCAACGTTTGAATGTCGGCCAAAACTAAAGTATTGCTGTATTTCACCCTGCAGCTCACACCAAATAGCATCAAAAAATAAATACGGAATTCGGCAATGCTTCATTCGGAGGCATTATATCTTCTTTATTTGTAAACGGGATATATCGCATTCCTTCAATGTCCATTCGGATGTTCCAACAACGACATAATAATACAAGTTTTTCCACATGAAGGACAGCTTATTATACTACGTATATTTGACAGTAAAAGAATATCACGTTTCTGTTCAATTAGGTTTTCTTTCGTATTTACAATTACCGGCAGATGTACATTTGGCTTTATAACCTTTGTTTCTACACAATTACACAGTATTACGTAACGTACTAACGTAAAACTATAAATGTAGGCCTATATGTATAGCATTGTGCTCAGTTGAAAACAATGGCTCATACTAAACATATCAAAAAAGGATGCGTGTGTTGAATAAATTGATTAATAAATTACCACTTGAATTACATTTACCGAAATACTATTATTGTGGACCAGGTACTAAGCTTGTAAAACGTTTGTAATGAACACAATATAGTTTATGATCGAACAAACGATTTGAAAGAAAGACATATAGCAGACACAATTCTAGTCGGTAAAGCAGCAAATATAAGGAAGAATCAATCTACATCTACAGGTGAAAAGATTGGAGCTTGGGTTGTTGGTAAAGTTATGCACTCGAAGGTGAAGAAAGGCATGGGCTTAAAATGCAAAACCAAACAAAAAACAAAGAAAGGAGGAATTATTCCATTCCTATTTCCAGCATTAACAGCTCATGGATCAATCCTCGGAGGGCTTTCGGCTATTAGTAGAGCAGTTAAAACAAAAGGTAAAGGAATGTATTTGAAACCCTATAAAGTTGGACAAGGATGAAAAACTCCAAACATGGAAAAAAACGCAGAAAGTCTTAAAGTAGTCTTCCAAAACATGCATTAACAAACAAAGATATTAATGTATTTGTAAAGAAACTGGATATTCCCTGTTTCCAAGGTGTGTATGTGATAGACGATTTACCAAAGAAACCAAATATTCGTGAATGTATGATGGTTAATTTAGATTCAAAACAAAATGAAGGAACGTATTGGGTTGCATGTATTAAAAACGTAAATAAATCAATGTATTACGACAGTTTTTGGCAACCTACGTCCTCCAATTGAAATAAGCAATTACTTAAAAAACACGCAATTAAGATACAATTACAAAATGGAACAATTACCAAATACACTCAATTGCGGACATTTATGGTTACGTTTTTTGGCTATAAATATGGTACATAAGTAATTGTATTAGTAAAACATATTAGTAATATGTCAATTACATTGATATTAAGTGAAAATTCGTTGCAATTGCGTGCGGTATATTTCCCTGTGTTAGAGTTAGGTGGAGAATGAAATTTAAGTCTAATCGAATTCGATACTTACAACAGCATACCAAACATTGATATGGATAACCAATTATTGACGGCTAATATTGGTGAAAATACATACAAGATTGTGATACCGGTAGGATCTTATGAGTTGGACGACCTTGAAACTTTCATTAAAGCGGCATTACCTGAAGATGTACATTTCCAATCACGTGGAAATCCAAATAGGTTAACTAGCGCAATGTTTAATAACGTCGATATCGATTTCTCGGAAGACAATTCAATTTCAAATATGTTGGGTTATGAATGGAGACTATATCCAGCTGATCAATTACACGAATCATCAAAACAGGTTAATATATTTTCGGTAAATGTATGCCGTATAAATATTAATATTGCAGGTGGTTCATATTTGAATGGAAAACTGACAAATACAATACATGAATTCACGTGTGCTGTAGCTCCAGGATATAAAATAATTGAAAAACCTAATACATTGATATATCTTCCAGTAAAGGTGAATCGCATTAATGAAATAGTTGTTACAATTTTCGATCAAGACTGTAAACTTATTAATTTTAGAAACTTGCACCTTACAATTATAATGGGTGTTGTGTACAATAGTAAATTCGGATGTAAAGTAAGCTGTTCTTTTAAGAACCATATGAGTAAGGAATGTATCCCAAAGACAGGAAGTATAAAAAGACGTAAACGCCAACATAAAATGATCACTTCAAATAAGATACCCATGGAGTTGACACGAGGCAAGGAATTGAATTTAAAAGAATTAGGATATAATGTAAATAGAAATGGAAGACATACTTAATATTGAAGAACCTATCAGCTATGAAAATGCAATCACCAATACGAAAATACATGTGTATGAACCATTCCAAGCAGGTCCGTTCATGCTTCCTTCGGAAATAAGGATTTCTATATAAAATCATGATATGTACACGTTACCATAGAAATCATGTTTAAGGTTTAGATAAACAATTAAAAAGAGAGCCGATGCAAGTAATCCAGTAACTACAAAAATACTAAGAAATGGAATACTTCATTTAATCGACAGAATTGCATATCTGCTAAATGGATTGGAAATCGATCAAATACGAGATGTTGGAATTACTTCTACGATAAAGAACTATCTCTCAGGAACTGTAAACGATATTTATACAGGGCTGGGTGGAACAATACTAGTGATTACTCCCTACAAACAAATCCAGGTGGAAAATGCGAAGTTGTTATGCCGTTAAGTATGGTTTTAGGCTTTGCTGAGGACTACAAACATGTCATATTAAATGCTAAACAAGAATTAGTTATTCTAGTCGGCAATACACATTTAAATGCTGTATACGATACAGCTAATAATGAGGAAGGTGTAACATTTGAATTAAGCACTGTGGAATGGTCAATTAACACTCGTGAACGAGTAAAATTTTTTAAATTTATCGAAAAAGGGAAGAATCTAGACATTCCATTCAGATCGTGAGCTTTAGAGGTTTTTTTCAACTCTGCCAACATCGCAAAAAGTCATTTGGAATGTGAAAATCGAGTTTTTCATTGGAAAAACTGAGATGTGTTGTCATTTGTTTTCAAACAAATCGACAAAACAATTTAAAAGCAGACCGACCAATATTTGATATTTGTGATGTGAAAAATATTAAAACTATATCCAAACACTCAAGCTTACCCCTATGTGGATTTCAATATGAACTTTGCCAATGGAGAATTCCTTATTTTGTATGATATGTATACAAAGTTTCAGGAAACATATTATAACAAAATCAGTTCACCTATCCTAGAACCCGAATCATTTAAAACCAGAGGAACGTTATTTGTGTTTGATGTCAGCAAGCGAGATGACAGAATTACAAATGGAGTACTTATTGAAATTATTGCAAATACACCATTTCCAGCAAATATGCAAGCTTATGCTCTTATAATTCGCGACAGATTAGCGAGTTACAATGTAAGAGATAAGCTGGTGAAAATAACGAATTGAGTCAGTAGATGCCGAACCACGGCTACGATGAGATGTTTTGAAATGTTCAAGGATTTCGGTCTGCAGAAAAAAAATTGTCATTAAAGAATTAGTTATCACTGATGTGGAAGAACAAATAACTGTATTCAGCTTCAAATCACAGTTTGACTGGAAATATCTAACTCCTGAATACACGAAAACGAATACATGGATTACTAACCAACACCATGGGTTAAAATGGGAGAGTGGGTAGATTGTAGATATTTGCAAACATTATCTAAATAATTGTGAAATATATGTAGGTGGAGTTAGGCAAAAACATGTTTTCGAAAGTGTATATAATAGGAAAGTAATAGATATACAAAAAATATATCATTGCCCTTTGTTCAGACAATTTCATAAAACACATGGATATGATTCAACGTTTTTCTCTGCAGAGGAAAACTCAAAATTAATGTTAAGTTGGGCAATGAGGACTGACTAGGGTGAAACATACTCTGATGATTCTCCTCCCGAATCACCTGTGAATATTAGTTGAGACATATGATGTTATTTAGGATGAGTGAAATTTAATATAAAAAGTATTTGCTTGTATGATATCTACTAGTTGTAAAGATGTATCAACAAGATAATGAAATCACCTGTTCTTGCATATAGAAATCAAAATGTAAAGTGAATATTAGCAAGTTATTAGCATGTTGGAGCAAACCATTTCGACTTTGTTTTGGAAAGAAATAGAAGAAATAACTTTTTTTTTTTTTTTTAACAGCTTGTGTTTGTTAAGCCTGGAAATGTTTGGAGAAAATTCTACTTGATAGTGTTTTGGGATGTCTTGTACCTGATTGTGTTGAAACAAGTAGGTGTATTTTGTGTATGTTTGGAGAAAAATATAACTTGCTTAAATGTTGTTTCAGTGATAAAATGTTGTACATAAATTTCGGATCAACCTGTTTTTGTATATATTTTGTAAATAAATATGATGTAAAATGAATCCATTTCTTAAGATTTATTTACCCTATTCCTTTTTTAAAAGTAAACTTGTTTTAGTAAGAAAAATATTTTCTCCTCAGAGCCATATGTATAATTTATTCTGTCGTGAAAGTAATTATGAATTTTTTCAATAAAACATTTTCTTTCAAGTTGAAAACAAATAGTGTGAGTTATTATTTATTTTTTAATACCTCATGTCACTAATTTTCTTTTTACGAACAGCTGAAACATCAGTCCGCCACACAAATGTCTGCCAGAGCTGGTTGCTGCCGCACGTGAAAATTCATACGTACAGTAGTACCATTTGTTTTCCTGGCACTCCATGTTTTGTAAAGTCTTTCTAAGGTAACGTACACTTGGCGAGAACATTACAGTTTAATTATTTATTAATTTTGTGTGACGAGAAGTTTTTAACAGCAAAATCAATGTGATAAAGTGTTCGTGCGTGTTGAACAGTTCGCCGCTCAAGTTATCAGGTGACCAAAGACAGTAAATATTGTAATCGGTGATTGGCGACGTGGTCCGGCCTGCTAATTACTTATTAGTTTTAAATTTTGGAGGGCGTGTGCGACGTGGTCCAGCCCATTAACTTTAAGAGTTTTTAGTTGTAAGTTTGACGATTATTCAAAGGCGCGCAGTGACGTGGTGCAGCCCGTCACATCGTCACAAAATTGAAACAAATTAATTGTGAAAACTAAACATTGTTTTTTTTTGTTATTTTGTCCCACTAAATGTATTATAATTTATTAGAGATCAGTCACAGCTTCCCGCCACGGTAATTCGCCACTTTTATTTTTCTTTTTTTCAATGAAAAACATGCACTCTTTATGATACAGGATAATGTAACAACTATAAGCGAGATTGGTTTAAAATACAAAAGATAAAGTTTTGCCATAGACGTCTCTCCTTCCTCTCTTCTGTTATGAGGGTACTGTTTTTGTTTATTTCTTTCAATAAAATTAGTTACTCTACAAGGCATAAATGTTATTAATTATTTAAACCACCCTTAAAAGAATTCCTGAGTGCTTTTCTAACTATCAAAAGGATGACTTCAAACCAGCCATTTTTTTTCACAGGTGAGACACGAACCCTCTACGCCCTGGTTGACTCGCAAGTACTTTGCAGCGCCGGAATGCAAGAGCGGGGGATATGGGAGATCCCCGAGAAAACCCGCCGACCAGCGGCATTGTCCGGCCCGATTCCCAAGTGCGAAAGTCCGTGTGAACCCCGCCGGGAATCGAAACCGGTTCCACGTCTTGGTGGGAGGCGGCTGGTGTAACTACTACGTCACAGTCGTGATACCAGGCATTGTGATAGCGTCCGCACTAAACGCTAGCCTGAAGTAGGGTGAACGTGAAGGCGGTAAGAGGGTGCCGGTGTCAAGTTGAAGTCGGCCGCCATACGCGAGAGACAAATCTGCAGATGTCTGTGGTCCGCGGCCAACCAGAGGACTGTATGAGGGGTTCGAATTGGAGAATCGGGGTAGAAATACCTCGACAAAACCCCCGTATAACACCACATAAGGATCCCCGTGTGAATAAATTTCCCGGGCCTTAGCAGGGAGTGTTGACCATTCTCTCTCAGTGAAGCGTAACTGCTGTAATGTTTGTAATGGCTCGGTTACACGGGGGAGAATGCTGTAATATTTGTAATGGCTCGGTTACACGGGGGAGAATGCTGTAATATTTGTAATGGCTCGGTTACACGGGGGAGAATGCTGTAATGTTTGTAATGGCTCGGTTACACGGCGGAGAATGCTGTAATGTTTGTAATGGCTCGGTTACACGGCGGAGAATGCTGTAATGTTTGTAATGGCTCGGTTACACGGGGGAGAATGCTGTAATGTGTGTAATGGCTCGGTTACACGGGGGGAGAATAACGACTTCACTTCGAACATGTTCGGCTTCGTACACCGTGACAGTGCGACCGAACATGTTCCGATCAAACTCACTTCTTGTCCAAAGCAAACTGGTCGTGGAAGTACGTCAGAACGATCTTTATTCTGTGTAGCTATGCGATTGGCTGATAAGAACTACAACAAAGTGTTATTGAAATGGCTGACTACTTATGGGATTCTCAGCACTCTTATAAAAAAAAAGTGGTCAAATATCGACGTACGTTATACAAATACACTAAAAAAATTACCTGTGTTAAAATTAAAACACGTTATCGGTACAACTATAGTCCATTCCCCATTGGAAGCAACTTTCTCGGGGCCCTGCTAAATATCTGCTTGCAGTCCCGTTTCGTATCCTTCCGCCAAATGTAAACAAACATTGCCATGTGACTGCCATATAGCATCTGTCAAAATCAATGTTTACATGCCATCGTGCGTGTACTTTCGCTACACCTCAAAATTAACATTGAAATGTGACTTCTACTTTTATACCTATCAAATGTGTTGTTTACTGTTTACAGCTTTTCAAAGAATTCTGTCTTAGGTCTATTTCAAAAACCATTTCGTACGAATATTCAGTATAGGCCTATAACATTGTTTAGGTCAACTTTATTTCTTACCGGTAGTTGCCAACACGTCGCTGCATTCGTTGTTAATTCATATTTAAAAACAAATAAACATTACAAGTTATAGAATATATTAAGGTAAAGTTTCATTTATTCAATAATACAGTACAGTTAACCACAGTGTCATATATTTGTGGAATACAGGTTATTGAAAAAAAACAGGTTGACAGGTTTTGCTTAGAGTGTATTTACAAAGGTTGATTTTCATAAGTCCCTTCCAATCGGGAATGGACTATAATGAACCTACTTTCCTCTTCGTAAATGCAAATAACTTTTATAAAGTTATTAAAAAGTTCAATAGGAGGGTCGTGACGTCTCTTTGATAAAGGTTGTTCACAATAAAGTGAGCACTTTTGCAATCAACCTTAGAAAAATGTCACTGCTCCTGCCTGCATATATTTTGTCGACTAAAAAGTGTTAGGTAACAATTTTGCAATAACTTCAATTATTTCCTTCACTTCCTGTTTTTTAATCCCTCAAATTGTGAAAAAAAAGTAAATTTGTAAAATATTTAATTCCATAATAATTTTACAGTTTCACTTGAAAGAAGCATGAATAAATTGATGACGCCCATAGCAATGTTAATTTTACATAAGGCGGAAGAATACACAACGTGCATTCAAGTAGATATTAAGCAGGGCTTTCGAAAATGCTCAGTTTATCGTGAACAGCCTATAGCAGTAACATTAGAGACGCAATCAGAAAAAATTGTAATACAAGTGAGACAGCTAAAAATACACACGTGCCTTACCTGGGACTCGAACACAGAATGTATCATTCCTTAAGCTGCATGAAGCCAACAACATTTCAGAGGTAGGTAGGATTCGGAGCATCAACTTAAGTAGTATCAGTCTAAAGTTTTGGTATATTAAATTATGCAAATTAAAATATTTATATTGACATCATTTTGAAAAAAGTGGGAGGAAATAGGTTAACTGGTTGAGATATAGCATTATAGCTTAAACATGCCAGTTGATGTGATTTATTACCTGAATGTAGATTTTAGTAAGAATAGGTTAATTGTTTCCCGAGATAGGGCACGTTCTTTTAAATGGCACTGTCTTACAAAATGCCGGACAATAAAGGCAATACTTTGGTAAACTTTATGCTCATAAAAGATACATTCAGCATAACAATTTAGTTCGAAACTTATCAAACGGCATTGCATACATTGCAAATGAACCTAAAATATCTACATTGCCACCATTTTCAAAATAAGCGTCTTGTCCATTTAAATTGCATGTATGAACATGGCCTTCATTACATGCCAAATATGGCACGAATCGATTGGGTAGTTACCGAGATGTAAGGTAAAAGCTTTATAATTCATTTTACGCTATCTTCCAAAATAGCGAATACATAACATTATCGTTTTCAAAACTCAATGTTTACATCATGATTTGCCAATGTAACAAATTAGGTTTAAATTTGTCTAAGTGGTTCCCGAGATATAATATGAAAGTTTTATTTTTCAGTTTGTATTATTGTCCAAAACGAAGCACCAATCACACTATTTATTTTTTCTTTGATTAATTACGTACATTTTTCTCAGTCAACGTACCAAATTCGAAGTAAATCGGTTAAATGGTTCCCGAGGTATGATGGTGAAAAGGGAATTTTTCAATTTGCACTATTTTCCAAAATGGTGGACTAATAGCATTGTTGGTCTATAAATCTAATGCCTGCATCATGCGCTATCAATGCACCAAATTTGGTTTAAATTTGTAAAATA
Source organism: Dryococelus australis (assembly GCA_029891345.1). Taxonomy (NCBI): domain Eukaryota; kingdom Metazoa; phylum Arthropoda; class Insecta; order Phasmatodea; family Phasmatidae; genus Dryococelus; species Dryococelus australis. The sequence continues at coordinate 64,596,944 of CM056996.1, forward strand.
GTTCACGAGATATAGACCCCTACGTAATTTGAATCTTAATTTTTTTAGTTCACTTTCCTTCAAAGTGGCAGACCACTAAGAAGATTACTTTTGAATTTCAATGTTTGTATCATGCACTATCGAAGTAACAGATTTGGTTGAAATAGGTTAAATGAGTCCCGAGATATAACACAGTACCCTAAATATTAAAAATGGTCGCCATTTTGAAAATATCTACCCCGCGTGATCGCAAACAATATAAGTTGGACGCCATTACAAAATAATATACGTGGATCTAGTTTGGTGACATTGAGGTGTCGGGTTATTATTACGAGGGGGGGGGGGGGTCATCAATTCCAGACAGACATCCGGGTGATTGCATAAACCTCTTTCCTTGGGAAAGAAGGTTAGATAAGAATAAAATCATAACATTTGTAAGTATTTCAAGCGACTACAAATAATTCGGAAGTGTGTTTTGAGCTTACGAATTTTTTTCCCCATTCATGTGGAGCGGTGTAACCATGCGAACGTGTTCATTTTGGTAACCATTCAATAGAATGTATTTATATACGGCTGTTGTAACATATTCACATCAACAAGTTCATACTTTAATGTAATCGCGCCCTAGATTGTAATAAACTTGAACGAATTATCACTAGGTATTTGTGTCTAAGAATTCCGTGTACGTGTGACGACAAGAAATATGAGTTCATGTCTTTCTTGCCATCGCAAAATTCAGTAACAATGTAACCCCAAAGCTATTACTGGGAATAATGTATTCAACATCATACTTACTAGCAAAGTGTTTCCCAATGACAAAAATACGTATTCATGTGTACATTACTCATGTCATGTTGCTGTGTTTATTTGTCTCCAGTAGTTTTTTTATAATTAAATTACATTGTAGTGGTACTGATTTTAATTATTTGTTTCAAGGCAGGAGGAAAGTTCGAATTCAATTAATTTATATTTCCTGTAAAATTATAGGTATTACAGGATTAGGAATTTAAGGAAACTGCATCGAAAATAACATTTCGTACTTATTTAATTGTAGTAATTCTGGAAATTAAGTATAAATTATGGCGTGCTTATTATTTATTTATTATTCACTGTTATATAAAATTAAATAATATCTTAACTGATTCCGTGTATTCTGGACGTGGTAGCAGCTATGAAAAAGTAGACTCGGTGTCGTGTTTCAACTGGAACTTTTTGTTAACGTGACCTGACTTTGTCTGCAAAATTGGTGATGTATTTTTGTAATTAATGTTTTTATTTATTTATTCATTTAATAAAATTTCTCACAAACAGCACTGTTCATTCAGTGAGATGATTCACAATGACATTTTGACGGTTTGTAATGCATACAGAAGTAACATAACAGTGTAGGGCCTAATACATACACAATCATATACAGTATACCATAACACAAGTAACATACAGTATCAAACAAAATACAAGAAGGAATTTGAAAAAGCATTTCCAATATGTAGGGCAATTAAATTTTTCTTAATAGAACGAGAAAGATTTACTACAGTTGTGAAAAAACAAAATATATTTGATACCACATGAGACGTTATTTAAGTATTTTGAACATAATCGCCCCTCTAAATTGAAATAAATTGCAATAAATCTACACAAATATAAACTTATACGGTACATGGGATTACAGTTTTTTTTTTTTTTTTTTTTTTTTTAAGGATCGAAAATTTTTCTATCCATATTTAATCGAGCTGATGTGTTGTAATTCCAGGTTTTTTGCATGTCTGGTGTAAACTTCAAACCTGACAAAACAAAAACGCAAATCATTAAATCGCCGTCATATATATATATATATATATATAATATATATATATATATATATATATATATATATATATATATATATATATATATATATATGTATAAAACTTTTACTTACTAGAAATGTCCAGTTCGCATACGGCTGAAAATATTGCAATAAAACAAACGTGTACCGTCCTCGTAATAACTATAGTTCAAAAAGCAGAACACTGGAATTTTTATCACATGTGTATTTTATCAAAAAGTAAGTATTAGTTAGCAGCAATATTGTTCTGCTAATTTTAAATGAAATGTTTGCCACAATATAATTTTGTAAAAATATTGTTTACTTTTTTTTAACTCATGGTTTAAAAATGTTTTAAATTATTATTTTACCTTTCATTGTATTTTGCGAAGACCTGGTGTATCCTTAACAACTTTTCACGAAGTGTTTAAAATGAAACCTATATATATGGATTGGAACATGGCATCATGGTTTTACCCCCTTCCTTTCAGGTTAAATAAAAAATAACAAGAACATAAATATTTGAAACCATTGAAATTATCACCGCGACGTTACGATTTTACAATGTAGACAGAACGTACATAATTGCGATAGCTTGCGAAGAAGCAAATTCACAACTGAATAAGTCATATTTAGATCTTTGATATTAAACTGTTTGCCTTTAACATCAGTCCTTTAGGATTACTATTTGTGAATCCGCGACCAATATTTTGGAAGCTCTCTGTTTCCCAGTCTAATCACAATAACCAAAATTAACTTTATTGTGTTAAACATTTCACCAGTAAAAGTATTCGCACCAAAATAAATTCTTCTTTAATGCCTCAAGAGATATTTCTCAGAGAACTGAACGTTGTCCAACTTAAGTATAAATATGTGCCAAAACGAGCGCCGTGAATTGTGCCCCCCCCCTCTTCTGTTTGGTTCGGTTGCGGTGTTTAGGACTTGTGAACGAGATATTGTATGTATAGCCTCTCCTAAATAGCCTGCAGCGACTGTAATGGAAATCAAATTGTGAAGTGCTTATACACGTTTCCATTAATACGAGTATAATAATAAGGTGCCCGGCCCATTAACATGAATAATTTCATATTTATAGACAATAGAGGCATATCTTAACATTAAATTATAATCATCATGCACGTGAAAATATGACTAATTTAAAAAGTACCTATTTATTTATATTTCATTAAATATTTCAATCCTATAAAATTACATAAATGCGTTATTTTGTTTGTAATTTTTTTACGGTTACCCCTTCCAATAAAACATAACCTAAGAATTTTTTTTACAATAATTTGAAAATATATTTCAGTCACGGTGATATTGGATTGACATATAATAACGACGCTTAGGTTAGCTTATGGTTCCGGCAAATCAGTGAGATTATTTCGACGGTAAAAGCGATAGCGAAACAGTTACAGACAAGTCCACAAAGAGTTCCTTAAGTCAATTTCAAAACAACCGATATTTGGAAGACTGGATTTATTACGTAATCATAAAGGGCAGAAGCTATCCGAAAGGTTGATGGGGAAAAAATGTTTAAGGTCCCACCGAGAGTTGAGCTCCGATCGCTAGATTCAGAGCCCAGAGTGAAAAACCATTACACCATGGTACAACCACACCAAGTGAGGTTATCTTTCTATAGAAATCTAGCAGTAAAAAATACGCCCTGAAGTGAAGTGAAGAGATTTGGGCGGCTCTTAACAGTGAAGCCTTGAGAACCGATAACGTCCTGAAGTCTCACAAGGTGAACCGTCTGTAGACGTAAACAAAAAACACAATCGACGACCTAATTATAAATAGCACAGAACTTGGCACATTTCTAAAAACTTGTTGCCTCTCTTCCGACTATAAGTCAGATGTTTCCGTTTCAAATTATCAAACGTTTGGAGTCAACGAATGTCTATAAGATACATTGATTTCATTTTTAATTATAAAATTACTATATCGATCTCTAAACGGGAAGAGGTCTTGGGATACAGAGCTTGTCATAATGGTTGTTACCATAGGGATGTATGTACACGAAGTAACAGTGTATTTACCTACATTGTCATTCCATAACATTGTTACCGACTGCTAAAACTGGTACAAACATCTCGCCTTACACAATATTTAGAATCGTAGTTCTGATAACCTACAGCACATAAATAAATAAATTATAAACAAAAGCACCCTAACCTAGATCTCTAGTGCCCATATTGTAGAATAAGTAATTCCTGCATAAAGTAACCATAAAATGCATTGAGTAGGAAATATATACATATAATTATGCACAAGATATATATATATATATATATATATATATATAGAGAGAGAGAGAGAGAGAGAGAGAGAGAGAGAGAGAGAGAGAGAGAGAGAGAGAGAGCACAAATACACACTCAAGATAATAATTACATATTGATAAAGTCTTCAAATGAATAAAAAACACTATCTTAAAGATATTTTTTTGCGTTAATAATGAACTTTTTAGTATTTCTATTGCTCTAGCATTTCTGAATGGTACTGCAGTATTTCTGAGTCGTTGCCAATGGAAGGAACGAAATATCAGGTGTTGTAAGAAAGAATAGCAACTTGGAATTGAATGAGTCCATGGGCGGTGTTGAAGTCACCACTTCTATGTTCTCAGAAAAGACTTCAGTGTACACATACTGGATAACGATGCCTGATAGTTAACTTTCGCAACCATTCGATGTTATTCATTAAAATTTTCTATAGAATTTTAACTGCACACATGTCGGCACTTATCCATAATTCTTAACAGCTACTACTTAATAAACGTATAATCCCTTATATTAAGATAAGTGAATACTTATAAAATTATAGTTCCAATAAAAAGCAAATTTGTTTTTTTATTATACTTGAATAAATAAAAATATAGGGCAATTCAATTAATCGACAAATCGTATGCAGGACCACCAACCAACAGCATACTCGGACCATGGGGCAGCAATAAAGACCCCCCCCCCCCCCATTAGCCATATTTTCCATCGTTGGAATGGCACCCAGGATATTTAGCAACCAAAACTGACGTCCTAAAATTACTGCCTACCACCAGTCTGGACGAATATGCCAACGTCATATTGAAGAAACAACTGTGGCATGAAATATGTGCAGCAGTGACTGCGACATGGAATAATTTGACAGCAGAAGAAAAAAAAAAAAACAAATCGGTAAGTTTTCAAAAGCCTGCATACAATGAAATGTATAAATTTTCCTCGCTCCCCCACACATGAAGTGGATATTTTCGTTAGGTGTCCAGTGCGCTAGTATGGGAGGGTAGACGATTACGCATCATGTTTTGGATATGCGGTGTGTGTTATTTAAGAAAATTATAATCCACAGAACACACAAACAATCCGTATATTCTGGTTTGGAAGTCACTATCCCCGCCACCATTGTCCCCCACAGTAATTTTTTCAGAAACTTCTGTGCGGCTTTTTCAGAATTTCGTGGGTCTATGAACCACACAAAAAACACTGACTTTAGTGCTGGACAAAGGAAAAAGTGAGGTTAAACCTACTCAAAAACGGTTTAGGTAATTTTGTTGCCTTTCCTGCGGAAATGTATGATGACCACCTTGTTCGCGAGGCTGCCCGCCAAGATCACATAGGGTTGAGTTGAGAGATTTGAGGAGCTCTTAACAACGAGGTCTTGAGAGTCGACGAGGTTTAAACGAGGTGAGAATAGATCAGCGCCGGGGGGAAATCGCATAAGGGAAACATGGCGGACGATGCCGTCGGTCGGCTTATTTTCTCAGGGGATTGATTCTCCTGCCCGTATGCTGTTTTCCGGGGCTTGCTACAAAATACTTTTTCCTTTGGGGACTAAGAGACTTCGTTGGTAAGCTCACTCGAAATCTCTCAACCATTTTATCTTTAATATTAGGCTATTCACGGTAAAGTGAACACTTTTGAAAGCCCTGCTTAGGATCTACATGTAAGCAGGTTGTGTGTTCTTCCATCTTATGTAAAATTAGCATTACTAGGGCCTCATCACTTTATTCATGCGTCGGTCAAGTGAAACTGTGAAATTTTTAAAAAAGTTATCATTTTTAAAATTTTCTCATTTTTACATTTCGATGCATTAAAAAAAATTGAAAGCGAAAAAATAATATAAGTTATCACAAATGGTTAACTAACACTTTTTATTCGACGTTAAGATATAGAACTATTTTCCATCAATCGTTACCAACTTTACTGAGCGCATGCCACTCAACGCGCGCCCGTTAAAATATATGCAGTTAGGAGCAGTGACTTTTTTTCTCTAAGGTTGAGTTCAAAAGTGTTCAATTTATCGTGAACAGCCTTTAACCAGTTGTTATTCCTGCTGATCCCTGGTGACTGCTGCAGTGAAAAGGCCCATCTTCTGTTACACAGACATTGCTTTACCAACCTAAAGCACGGCCGACGATTAATTTGTCGTGCTCATTACGGTAAATATGTTTGTGAATGTACGTATGCGCATACTTATGTGTGTGTGTGAATATATATATATATATATTCACACACACACCATGTGTTTCTGAAACATGGGGGCAAACTTCGCCCGACAATTCCTCAAGTAAATAAGCCTATAAAGCGAAAGTGTTTGTATAAATTATTCTCTAAAGTGATTATTAAGGGAGTTGCGCGCTCCCAAAATTTGAGTTTCAAAATGAGTTTAGTTGGAAATATCAGAAACCACTTGTGATTGAGCAACAACAAATCGGTAAATGGTGTTTTGTATAAAGAATATCTTAACACTCTGAAAGTGCGATCGTTAATATCATCACCCTTCCTTTTGGAAATGACTGTCGGCGCCTCATGTTTATATCAAATTTTATAACACTGCGTTATGAGCAATTTTGAAAAACAATGTGTGAATCAGCACGTCTAAATCAACTAAAGAGGTCGTCTTGTAGGAACACTCTCAAAGGAACTGTTTGCGAGATAATTCGTGTTGAACATTCAAACAGAACGTGTGCTACATAGGCAAAGCACAATAGAGAGAAGGCAATTTAATGAGGATTTTTTCAAAAGCGGACAGGTCCCTTAGTATTTACTTGGAGAGAAAAGTGTTACTTACATTTTATACTTACATTTTCGTCAGGAACACACTGCCGAAGTTTGTCCAGGCGATTTAGAAACACGTATATGCATACACACAACGTAGCCACACTACTCAGACTTATTGCACAACAATAAATAGTACACTGACAACAAGATCGTCGAGTTGGTTGTTTACTCTAGCCATATTGTGATATTACAATATTTTTGTGATGCGCTGTAAATTTGAACGAATTGAAAACCACTGATCTTGAGTGAAATTCAACTATTCGTATTAGCGAAAATGGCTCCACTTAGAACCGGTGGAAAACCACTGATTGTTTCAGTGAATCATTTTCACTGATCGAGTAAGTGCTAGCCAGTTGAGTGCGGCGAATTAAATGTTGTCATTATTGAATTCAGCAAAATCATAACGATAAGTAAACACATTTACGATAGTCCCTGTTTATGTTGTACAATTTAAGGTAACTAAAAAAAAAAAAGAAGTAATAACTGTTAGCACTATCCAGGATTTGGAACCTTAGTGGACCGCTCGCAGATCGTTGCCAATCAAACTATAATGTCAACATTGAACCTCGGCGGGAAAATATATGTATTATATTTACTACCAAAAATATCTACATTTTAATCGCAGGTCCTTTCCTTTCGTTTTTACTTGGTAACATTATGTTGATTACATGAAAACCAAATCAAAGAACTTAAAAACGTAGGGAAAGACTGAATAATGTTCATGTTGCCTCATGAAAGACGAAACTCAATTTTAAATTAATATATATGTTATGGATTTTATTAGTTTATAAGTTGTTACTTGATTTGATACAAGTTGTTTAACTGGTCCATCAGTAAAAAAAAAAAAAAAAGATAACTGAAAACCGGCCAATGTAAAGGTTGGTGAATCAGCGTAGAATGTCACTGAATAAACATACAACAGATGTTTCTGTTGAATAAGTCAGGTGTGGTTAATTGATTTAAAATGTGAAATTATCACTGATTCAGATTTAGTGTGTGTTAGTAGGGTATGTACACAGACATATTTTCGTTCTTAAGTATATAAATATATTTCGGTGTATGTCTTTATACTCTACGTAATAAATATAAATATTAACTGAAAAACTGCTTTGGCGTTTCCTCGCTAAAACTTACAAGTAAAATGTTTATGGAAGATTCCCTTTTAATGCATAAAGACACGCAAGTGCTGGAAAATTTGTGGCCGTTACGAACCCTATAATTTGTTAAACAGAATTCGCCATCCATTTCTTCTGTAAATGCGTCCTCCCGGTTTAATTACTGTAAGAGCATGCCAGAAATAATGTCAATGTTGGAAGCTGTAATTTTATTTTTGTGGTGTTACGGGAATCAAATATCTATTATTACTTACATACATAAAATGTTCACTTTTTGCAAGTTGCGACACACAAAAAAAGTAGAGCACGAATGCTGTTTCAGAAATATAATGTAATATTACCGAATTTTAAAACACCAACTGGGTTCACCATATTTATATTTTCTGTTGTTGCATGATTTCATTTTAATTACTGAGATGCGTTTATAAACAGTCGTATAACAGATTCGTTTAGATTTCAGTAGTTATAGGTGTAATTCGTTATTTTGTAATTCATTAAAACGACTACATTTCGCAAAATACCTGCCAGAACTGAGATACTCAACACTGCATAGCTGTTTTTCGTTACGCTCTGAAAATATCTTTCAAAGAATTATTTGGCATTCCATTTTGTAGTTAATTAAGACTAGTAAAATAAAACAAAGTTGATTTAGAGAAATTTAAAGAATATGTCGTATTGTCCCGCAATCTTTTATTAATAAAGAAGAACGACAACTGATTAACTAAAAAAAATCGTCTTTGATAAAGCAGGTCTTGATAAACTAATTAGAATTTTTCCTTTTTTCCAAACAAGGATTTGTAATATGTGATGATTGTCAAAGAGAGAAGGTCATCGAAACAGTAAAAGAGATTGCATACAGCAAATATTAAAGATATTTAGAAGCAAATACGGGAAAATGAAAATTGACATTTGCATTAATCGCAGCAGAAAAAATATTTTTTTAAGCTTTCTCACTAAAGAAATTCAACGGCTCGCGACATTAAAATACGTTACGAATAACCTGGTTAAACTAGCAATAAGCAATAATCATAATTAATACAACGAGTTGCAGAAACGTTCTAGAGGAAATTAATGGTACTGTTTATAAATGGCTAATGTAGCTGAAATACACTGGATTTTTCGAATACATGTGCGAATTTCATCGTAAAGTACACGAAAAAAATCAACGTAAAATTTTGTATGCCAGAATTTGATTTTGTATCGACACTCTCTGAGAGAGCTTACTCCCACTTGAAGTTAAGCATTAAAATAAGGAACGAAGAATGATATTACTGGTTACCGCGTATTCATGCGATTTTACGAAATCTAATCCTCTTCCACGCTGAACCACCCTTCCCTCAATTTCTCGCAATAATTTTGAATTCCCGAGCTACTACTCTCTGTATTAGAGAACAACAGTCTGTCAGGCGAGATTACATCTCGAAACTTAATACACCTATATATTTTATAAAAGCATGTGGAGGTTTATCACGATATATGCCGATGATTAAAATGATGCTCTCGTTGTCATTTAGCCTTTAGCAAACCTCTCTAATTTCGTAATTATTTTGACTAAAACCTTTACTTATTTTATAATACTTGATGAAACCCTCGCATATAAAATTGAAATGGAAATATATTAACTAAAACCAAGGCTATTAGCGTGACACCTGCTGAGACAAATACAGCCACGTAGGCGGGATGGCGATCTCACTAGCATTCCCCTTCCAAGCGGCGAAGTTGAAAATGTGTTTCATTCGCATTACTTACTTCTCACGGTACTAAATACAACCGCCTTATATCTATCAAAAGTTTTCAAACTACAGCGTGGACTTAGAACTTGCATTAGAATCACATTTAACATCCTCTCGCATATCAATATCACTACACACTTGGAAAGTTTATCATGCTTTGAGATAAATATTTGTAGGGATCTTCATTCGCATTACTTACTTCTCTCTAAAGGCATGATGGAAGGGTGTCCAGTTTACCATAGACTATTCACGGTAAAGTGAGCCCTTTTGAAAGCCCTTTCATTTGGATTAATGGTCAATAAATATATTTTACTTTAACCTTAGACGTTATCTTCCGAGTGCGGTGGAATCTACACAATGTGATTATTACTTTAATAGCAATAGTTATTTTAAAAGGTAGTTAAATTATAAATAAAAATGACTGAAATAAAAAAGTAACTAGGGCCTCAAAAGGGCTCACTTTACCGTGAAGAGCCTATACACAAACGTGTGTGCGAAAAAGAAAAAGCATTTATTTCAAGACATTAAGAAGAAAAACGTCGCCAGATGGTTAGTTTGAATTATTATATTCAGGGGTTGTATATTAAAGAAAATGACCGAGCATTACAAGTCAAATTTATAATGAAAATATCTAGACAGAGAATAAAATCTCACCGCACAGCATTGCCCATTATTTTTCTTTGGGAAAACTTTCAATGATAATATTTTAGTAGCACGTTTTTACCAATCTGTTTTTAATAATATTAGGTACTCCTATGTTTTAATAAACTATTTTCTAGAGCGGAATTATTTTTTCTTAAATTATGTCGGAAAAATAGAGATAACATACTATTTACTGAACTGGCTAAGTATGAGATGTATTAACCAAGCGTTTTGTAATAATCGTTATTATGTTTGTTTTAATTTACTTATAGTATTTCGTATTAATTACCATTCATAATTGAGTTTCAGTATTGAACAATAACAGTTTAATACTGTGACTATGGTCTTTAATACGTCATTTTAAAACCAGCTACGTGTTTTAACATATATGCTGCCGTTTGTGGATTTACGAATTTATTGGCTGTTTAGAAAGATCTACAGTTGAGCGCCTTTTTAATGTGTTTACAGGTTGATAATGATAACTTAAAACGCAAAACTTCAAAAGATATTACTACATGTGATGAAGATACTCGGATTAAAAAGGAACTCTTATACAACGGGTGCATTATGACTAGTTCGGTTTAGGAGAGAGCAAGGTTAAGTAGCAATTAAAAGGTAAAATTATATTAAAATTGTCTACTCTAAGTAAAACAAAAATAGAAAATCACACTCTATACAATATAGTCACTGTCGGGTAAAGTGAACATTGACTAGTTACTTACTTTCTTCGCATTCAACAGTGAGCAAGTGAAGAGATTTGGGTGGCTCTTAACATCGAGGTCTTGAAAGCCTATGAGGGTGAAGCGAGGTGAGTATGGAGCAGCGTCGGAACGAAAGTACGGGGAGAACTGGAGACCCCAGAGAAAATCTCAAGAAAACCCGCTAACGAGTGGCATCGTCCGGCACGATTCCCACATCCGAAAATCCGGGAGCAATCCCGCTGACTAAATCGAGCTCGGTACGCCTAGGTGGAAGGCGAGTGGTCAAACCACTACACCGCCGTGGGCCCTTTTTGCATTCAATAGTTTCTCCCCTTTGATTGACATAATGAAGGTTCTAAAATTGTTAGGCATAATTTTAAGGGGTGGCAGGGCATGCCGAGACAAACATTTCCATGTGCGAAATGTGTTTGGAGATGCCCACCTCTGTTCTACAGGCACCACGACGATGCGCGCTCTACACTGAGAGAAAATCTAACAAAATATTTGTTTGTGTAGGGCCAAATATATATTTAGTTGCCCTAACAAAATGTATTGCTGAGAAAACAAAATTTGAAAAAACAACAGAGTTACTTTTGTTCGTCTAACATAATATATGTTTGAATAAACAAAAACCTCTGTTTTGGGCCAAAAAAAATAGAAATAGAATGTCAACTAAATATTTTGTTGAATCAACTATATATATTTGTTTGGCCACTCATTTGACTGCCTTCATTTGGAAAAACAGCTCGAGAGTTTGAATTTTTTGTGACAATTAGGATAGTAACCGAATTTGTTAGTTATATATTGATGCTTAACAATCGTATAAGTACATTAATAAAACAATGCAATAAGAAACTGACTAGTAAAGCTGTAAAACTTTAAATATTTGTTTGCACACGTTGCCCAATATTTCACTATATCTATTTAAAAGCTTTCCAATGCCAATGTTTGTCACATTAGCTGACATTACTAACGCGTAGCACCCGACGGTGGTAGTCTAGGTTCGATACTCGGTCAAACTTGTAAAGCCTTATTTATCGGCCCAAACTGTTTAATATATGTGTAGCCAAACAAGTCTTCAGTTACACCAACCAAATCTTGCAGTTTGGGGCAACCAAATGAGAACCACAAAATAATTTGGTTTCAGCAACAAAACATTTCATTGCCCCATTACAAACAAATAAATTTATTTGTACCAAACAAATCTTGTTAGATTCAACAAAACCATTTTCTCAGTGCACTTGAACTTGGCGTGCTGTCTGCTGAACGACTCACGTGTAGGCTGATCGCAGTTCGCTGGTAGGGTGCGGAGTGGGACGGCGCCGAACCAGTAAATAGGTGGACAGCAGACGACAGTCCCCAATAATTGTCATCTGTGATGAATGACAGTAAGTAGTGTCTGTGCAAGTGAGTTTATGGCGCCGTACGTGTTTGCCGAATTAGTTGACCTGGTGTATGTATACCGGGAAGGGGGGGGGGCGGGGCTACAGTAGACGTAACGCATTTACGCGATGCATTATCACTGCATAATTTTATATACATATGTCCCCGAGAACATATGCTACTATAGGCTATATTTATGATATTATTATAGGTAAATTAGGCTAGCTTAATATGTCTTTTCATCCACAGGTCCTTACCGTCTTTTAATGTTCTAGTAAAAACCAGCAAGAGTCAGTCCTGCTGACACTTACTGGCAGCTCGTTTACTCTCCTTTAGTTTTCAGGTTCAGAGAGGCGCCCAAACACCTCTCTGGTTACTGCCGGCGTCAAGTTAAGAATAAACAAAGCTCCCGCCTCCTCTCTACTAGTCTTTCGAACTCTATTAACTAAGAGCATGTTTTCCAAACACTCTGTCTCCTGTAGCATTATATTATATTTTATTTTATTTAATGCATGCAATAATTTTTGAAATTTTTTACTTCTCTGTCGCAAGGGTTTTTATTTATCTCTTGACGGTTTTTCCCTTGTTCTTCACAGTTAAGACTAGCTGTAAGTACACTTGGGGAGGTAGTCAAGGCCCCAAAGTGCAGGCCATGGCTGCCCAGTCCCTCTTTGCCGCGATGCATGCCTTCTTGCATGATTTTCCTTCCTTGTAGGCGTAAGGGGTTAGTCCTGAGACGCAATAAAATCACCGCCCTACCTTCGGACCGTAACTTCACATAACACTTAGAATAAGGTAGTTTAGAGAAAAAAATCACGACAGACAGCAGCCGAATAGGAAAACGTTCGTACGGGTCGTTCAACGCCCACTAACACAGGACAGCTTCAACCGAAACATCACAATTCTGTAGTTACGAGACGTGTTAGAGCACCCAGTTATGAGGAAGAAGATCTCTATCAGGTGGCAGCACAACCGAACACAAGCACCCGTTCAATTGCGCGCAACATAGGTGCGATCAATTCGACTGTATGTGCAGGTCTTACATGAGTAACAGTTGCTCCCTTGCCACTTACAGAAAGTGTAGACACTAGGCGCAGCGGACTTTCCACCTCTTGTGCAATTTTTTGGGTGGCTTTTAGCGCAGATTAATGACAATCCACACGTTGGTGAAGATCCTACCGTGGTGTGATGAGGCTATGTTTACGAGAGACGGAATGTTTAATACCAAAAACAGTCATGTATGGAGTGATCACAAACCCACACGAAACGCATATCTGGCCATAACAACACAAATTCGTGGTGAACACGTGGGCTGGACTTGTCAATAGTTACCTAACTGGGCTGTAAATTTCCCCACCTCGCCTGAATGGTAACACCTACCAGCGATTTCTTAAAGACTTGCTGCGTGAATTGATATAACGTGTGCCAATTCCCGTGTGGCGACACATGTGATCCTTATATGATGGGGGGGGGGGGGGGCACGGTGGCTGAGTGGTTAGACCGCTCGCCTCCCGCCAATCGTGCCGGACGATGCCGCTGGTCGGCGGGTTTTCTCGGGGATCTCCCGTTCCCCCCGCCCCTCCGCTCCGGTGCCACTCCATACTCACTTCAATCGCCCTCATCTGGTCCCAAGACCTCGCTGTTAAGAGCCGTCCAAATCTCTTCACTCACACTCATTCACTCTTTGAATGACGGTGCTTCGGCTCACTTCACACGAGCTTTACAGGAATATTTGAACGACACCTTCCCCGGACGATGTGTGGAGCGAGGAGGTTCAGTAACTTGGCCTCCCAGCTCTCCCGATTCAACACCCTTTGACTCTTTCTTGTGTGGTCTCGTCAAAAGTCTTGTTTACCAAACACCCGCGGAGAGTGAGAACTACTTGACTGCGAGAATTCTTGTCACCTGCCTTGAAGTTAAAAAAAATCCACGAAATTTTTGACAACGTGTGTATAGGCTATTCATGGTAAAGTGAGCACTAATGAAAACCTTCTCATTTGGAATAATAGTCAACGAATATACCTATTTTATCCTTAGACGTTAACTTCCGAGTGTGGTGAAATATATACATTATGTTTATTACTTACATGGCAATATTAATTTAAAATGGCGGTTAAAGGATAACAAAATTGGCCAAAATGAAAAAGTAGCTAGGTCCTCAAAAGTTCCCAGTTTACCGTGAAGAGCCTATAACAACATTGTTGTTCGCATTAACGTCTGCTTGCAAGTCGAAGGATGTCTCTTCGAACAGCTCCTGTAAAGGGAACCCCATATAATATTTATATATTTTTTGCCATCACTTATCTTTGAGATCCATTTATTTTATATGACTTAATTGTGGCATGCAACACCTTTTAAGAATAACTTATATTCGATGATCTTTTGACTTTCTGTACTACTGTCGTGTCTCTAGTCATCTAGTTAGGCAACCAATTTTATTTCCCATTAGCAAATAAATGTACTCCACACATATTTCAGATACTCAACCATCTGAGTAATTTAGCCCCTTTAAAAGGGAAAAGTTCCCCTTCTTTCTTGCATTGTTTTACAAATTTTCAGAATCAAAATCATGACCGGACATTTAAATTAAAATTTTTCAATATATTTAGATTACTTAATGGAATTATTAAAATCTGCACGTTTTTAGTTACAGTATCTATATTTTCCTATGTGGGATAAGAATTATTAAATGAAGAGGCAATATGTAATTGCAGTTACAGATGTGAGACGAATCGTGTAAGAAGAAGAAATTGGATTTCGACATAACTTGTTCCCCATGTCTTGATAGGCTTGGCTTTTGAATATCGACTCTGAAAATAAAGTTACGGAGGTAAATCCAAGACGGCGGGGAGACTTCGCCCTTTCTTTTATACTGCAGGGCGACGTTCCAAAACGTTATTCTGTGAGTAAACTTTTCTGTTTGACTGTCACAAAACACACTGAGTACGTGCATTTCTTACTCGCTCATGGCAGTGTTCGAAGACTCCAGAGCAATTACTCTGAGCATCTCTGACAGAGTAAAACTTTTACACGCAATATTTCAGGAAATAACGGAAAATTGCGGGAAGTTTACTAGGATGAAGTAAAACTGTAATGAAGTGTGGACATCCTGGTTAAAGAAATACGGGAAATTATAAATGACGAGTGATAAGATTGTTATTTTAATTTAAAAGTTAACTTGTATAAATGTTGAATTTTTAGACATAATGCGTACGATTAACTAATGGTATGTAAAGCTGTTTATGCATATAACTTGTTTTTTTTTTTTTTTTTTTTTTTTTTTTTTTTTTTTTTTTTGAAAATAAATAATGTGTGGAAATTATTAATATCTGCTGGAATTTGCATTGGTTGCTTAATAAGTACATATTTGTAAACAAAGAACGATATTTACATCATGCTCGTTCCAAATACACGTTTATTCTTGATTTCCTCAGCTGTTGCTCTCTCTTACTTTCTCAGAGTAACGTTTTGGAGCGCCGCCCAGAAGTTCAAATCAGCCTCGCACCTTTCGACCCGTGTGAAGGTAATGGGGCGACAGTTACACTCGCCGACGACAGAAGGTCGAGTGTTCGCTGCCTGTGCGAACCTGCGCACGACGCCAATGGTTGTTGGATGATGTCAGGGGGGGGGGGAGAGGGGTGCTGCGGCGCGCGCGCGCGCGACCCCTCGCGGACACGCGACGCAGGTGCCGGACGTGACGTCATGACCCGACCGCTTCCCGCCGCTAATTGGCCGCTTCGCGCACACGCGATCCACATCCGCCACAGAATGTCACCACGCCGCCCCCGCCTTACCGACTTTGCATTGTCCCATTCCGAGTTATTAACGTTTATCCGCCCTATCTCTTTTTTTTTTTTTTTTATTGAAATAAACGTGCTGCCTGCAATTTTATATACAGAGTGATTCTCAGTTACACCGACAACTTCGGGAAGGTGATTCTTCATGGAAAAGTAAAAGGAAAACATATGCGACACTTAATACCATAACCGAATATTAAGGAAGGTATGCGCCCTTCCAATAAAAAAATAAAAATTAAAAAAAACGAGATTTTTAGCCGCATTTGTTCAAAATATCACCTCTTACGTTGAAGGTCCCGATAGCATACAATAATGTCCCGAGAGTTGTCATTGTATTTTACTTCGTTACCGACATTTGGCACAAATACAATTTAAAACCTATTTTTTTAAGGTCTCATAACTATCTTAATATTCGGTTTAGGTATAAAGTGTAACATATGTTTTCCTTTTACTTTTTCATGAAGAATCACCTCCCGAAGTTTGTCGGACTAACTGCGAATCATCCTGTTCACGGTTACTTACGACTTTTCTGAAGCCCTGTAAAAGTTATACTTTCAGGATATTCCTCCGCCTCATAAAAACCAAGCTTAAAAATTTACTCCAGAGGGTTAACACACCGAATTCGTACGCGCTCTGTTTAATAATATTTTGCATTTGAATTACTTCTTGGTAGGCATTACCAACTCGCCTATTTTCTCTCTGTCTTTATTCATATCAGTTATAAACGTGACATTATAGTTTGTAAATAAAGTATTAGTAAAATTTCTATTAGACTAAAAAAAGGTAATTTTATGTTAACTGAAGTATAAAACGCTTTTGATACATGGCATTTCTAGGAAACAACCAAACGCAACATACATGGGGCGATTTTTCGAAGGTTTAATTAAAAAAGTGTGAAGGGACTACGAACAGGCTACAACTTAAAGTCGACAAAGAGCGTGTTGATTC
Source organism: Dryococelus australis (assembly GCA_029891345.1). Classification (NCBI taxonomy): domain Eukaryota; kingdom Metazoa; phylum Arthropoda; class Insecta; order Phasmatodea; family Phasmatidae; genus Dryococelus; species Dryococelus australis. The sequence continues at coordinate 64,614,103 of CM056996.1, forward strand.
ATGTGGCAGCATGTCAGATTTGCACTCGAAAATTGTGTGCTCTGATCCTGTTAGCTACATATGAACGGTTTTTCCGAGTGAATTTTTCCCAGGAGGTAATGCATTCACATTCCTCTTGGGACATTCTGTATACAACGAAAATTTTTTCCTGCGTGTTAATATATTTTCGTGGCCTATGAAATAAATATAAAATGCAATACCTGGAACGTTTTCACTTGCAAGGGTTTTAAAGATTCTTAGCACGCCCTAGCTGATTCATGGTGTTTTGAAATGTTAGCCCGATTATCGCTGAGTACGACAAAAATAGCTAGCTTCAATTAATTTACTCCTCGCTATTACCTCTACGATGTTGAAAGATTTGATATTTTATCTTTTTTCCATTTTGCACAGTGAATTATGATCGGTAATTTACTACGCCACGAGCGGCCACGATGGTGTAGTGGTTAGATTACTCGCCCCCTCCCACCCCTCCTAAGCGTACCGGGTTCGATTCCCAGCTAGGTCACTTTTCGCATGTGGAAATCGTGTGGGACGACGTCGCTGGTCGGCGGGTTTTCACGGGGATCTCCCGTTTTCCCCGCCCTTGCATTCCGGCGCTGTTCCGCTCCTCATCAACTCTAGTGTGATGGAGCTGCTCGTCGTATGTCAAGAGGCGAAGGAGCGATACGGGCCACACTAACACGCACGCCTAGTGCCTCGTCGCTCCTACGCGCAAGGCGTGCAGTGTTTCCGCCGTGACGCTGTACTGTGTAAAGTATATCTATAACAGCGGGGTTTTATTACACGCGATGAAAGACCAAAGATTAAAATAAGCCGTATCTTTGTACTTTTCTCTTGCCGGTCAAGCAAACTGCATACGTAATCTTAAAAAATGCGATATTTGACCATTCTCACGATTTTTTTCTTCAAGAATACATGTAATATGACAAAAGTAAGAAATAAGGACATATATAATGGTTTTTTATATTTTTTTCTGACAAAAAGTCGTATTTGCAGAAAATTTATTTACCGAGTTACGCGTATTCGTGCAAACAACTATTTCGCAAAAAAACTCGGGTGTCCATCCCACTCTTAAGAGCCGCCCAAATTTCTCCAACTCTACCACTACGTCACAAAAAGGTGTGTGATAACACCATTTTTAGTTCAGTTCCAGCCATGCTGAACGTCATGAGCTTGCGATGAAGTCAAAAGTAACAAAAGCAAATCAGACGCACAACGCACAGTAAAAAGAAAAGTTTGAAGTGGCGTTTGCAAACGCGAAGAACCAAGTCTTAAGAAAACAATACAAGCGTGAAATAGCGCAAGACTTCGCGCACATGTATAGAGGACAGTGCTTGATTGTACTCGCGTTTTTTTTCACGCCACCCGTGCTTACGAATCGAATCAAACCTGTTTGATTATTTCGCCGATACCTGGCGCGTTTGGCATGTTTTAGCAGCTTCAGGCCAGTTATCTCCGGAAATGTGCGTGGGAAGGGGCCATTCCAAAATTTCAGGGAAAAAAATTGTGTTTGTAAGATGTTGTGGGAATTTTACAATTACCTGTATGGGGCCAGTTTCATTAAGAGATGAAGTGGAATGAAGGCATTTGGGCGGCTCTTAACTTCGAGGTGTTGAGAGCTGATGAGGGTGAAGCGAGGCGAGTATGGAGCAGCGCAGGAATGCAAGAGGGAGGGTGGGAAACTGGAGATATCCGAGAAAATCCGCCTACCAGCAGCAAAGTCCAGCACGATTCCCAATGTGCCAAAATCCGAAAGTTACACCACATCGAATCGAACCTGGTTCGCCTTGTTGGGAGGAGAGCGTTTCAACTGCTACCTCAACTGCGTCCCCCCATTGGTGGATCTGAAGACCCATTAAGGAGAGGGCTATCTGAGGAGTGGGGTACAGTGCATTACGATCAAACCACATGCCTACCAGTAAACACTGCTATTTTGTGTTGCTTCTATAATAATATAATCTATTCGCGGTTTCTTCACATTTTTTTCGAATCAAACCTTTAAAAAATTACACCATATATGACGTGTTTGGTTGTTTTTTTTTAAATTGTATTAGGCCTATGTATTACAAGCGTTTTATACTTGCGTTGATATAAAAAACTTAAAAGTATCGTATTTTTTGTTAAATATAAATTTTATTTATAAAATATAACATTTCACCTATAACTAATATGAACAAAAACTGAAAAAATTGGTGTGTTGGTAATGCCTAGTAATAAATATTTCTCGTGCAAAATATTGTTACACAGAGTGCGCACGAATGTGGTATGTTGTCCCTTTGGTGTAAATTTCTAGGCTCGGTTAGGCTTTTTTGGGTGTGAGGTGGAGGAATATCCTGGAATATCAGAAAAGTTGTAAGTAACCGTGAATGGGGTATAGTCGTTAAATAATCGGTATGCTATCAAAACATCCAGTTATAATAAGTGTATGTAAGTCATCAACAATGCATTATTAAAAATGTAATTGGTTTCAAGAATAATATAATTTTACGCAGAGTAAAATTAAGATCCAAGGGAAGGTGTCAAGCTCCCTTAGCTCCTCCTCCCCCTTCCCCCCTTCGCGACGAACTTGGATCCGCCGCTGTTGGCCCCATAAGACCATTGGTGCAAGAAAGCAGTATATTTGTATAAGTTGTGTCATAACTTGTTTCACAGCGGATTTTTCCAAGATTTTTAGCTCGTCAAGACGTAAATATCAAATTTTAGCATCTTCTTACATTGTTACAAAAACACTATGTTCGTTAATCTCGGAGCACTGATTGCAGACAAGAAAACAAAAATTATTTATTTTCTTCCATCAGTACTCCGTGAATAATGACGGCTGTGAATATCTAACAACGTAAGAAGGTGCCAAAAGTTTATGTTTACGTCTTGACGAGCCAAAAATTTTTGAAATATCCTTTGTGAAGCTAGTTATGACACAAATAATATATATGCTGCTTTCATGCACCAGTGGCCTTAAATCCAGAGACACCCGTCAGTCCAGGACACTGTCCAAAAACTCTCCCCGGCAGGGTATATAGGCTTATTTACACATGCGCTTTTATTTCCCACATTATTCCTTGCTTATGCATTCCCAAAGGCGGCCTAATCTGGTCCCGTGACGTTTCTCAAAACGGAAGGCAATTTCCGATATTCTTGAAGGTGTCTCGTCTTCGGCAGTCTTGTCTTCCAAACAGGCGCGTGCTAACCACATCAAATCTCACAGCACCTCGTCATTCCTTGCTGGACCAGTCTTTTTCCAGCCGCATGAGTCACCAGCGCCGATGGTAGGAGTCAGCGGAGAGAAGATGGAAGGGTTCTGGGGGAGGGGGGGTGGGTTGCAACGGACCACGGTCAGGCAAAAATACGACTTTAATTGAGATGACGTCAGGAGTCGTGAATTACGGGCTGCAGCAACAAAGCGGTATTGCCGCAGGATCGGAAGTTGGCAGTTTCTGCCTGAAGTCACACACGTCTGAAACACGCCTTCCGCGATTTATTTCCACAACCGACTGAGGCCACAAAGTTTAAATGGAGAATTAATATTACAGAAATTCCTTATCAGTGCATTTTTTTTTGTCACGTGTAAATTTTAATATTACATTTGCAAGATTTCTTTTTTGCGTGCCAGTGCCCGCGTGTAAATGTATCCACACTTTGTTGAAGCGTGGTAATGAGATGCGTTAAAACGAGTGCACAGGATTCCAGTGACACAGATACACACGTTACTAGAATTTCTACGTTTTTCACGTACCCATCATTCCAGCTTTATTTCGCTCTGTCCGTAAACTGCTTGGGACGAAAATTGTTTCTAAGAAGTCATTTTCATTTCGAGGATGTTGAGGTTTCCTGCGAATGATTCTTCGTTTTTCTTTATACGTATATCTGCGTAGTCTTGCAATATGCATCGCGTAACTATCGCATTACCCTCGAATGGGTTACGATCTTTCACCTCAACACACCATTTCCGATGGTAGCAATTTTGGCCATCGTCATCGCCACGCACTGAATAGAGGACAAAATCGGCGTTCTTTGGGCGAAAAATGTCGAGACTGGCCCAACTTTCTCGGCGCAGACACAGCAAGTAGCGCTCTGATAGGCTATTGGTTCCGTCTGCTCTGTCTGTTCGGCGAGTTCTGTGAACGTGCGACACCGCCTTGATGAACTCTACAGCTCTTCCAGGCTTTATCCCGACTCATCGTGTAACACCCATGAAAATAGGGTTTTTATGCATACAATTAACTTATATTATTTTTCCTTTTCTTATTGCTACACATATTGTCATGCAAGAGTTAAGGTAATATTTTTCACACATGTCCCTTTATGATTTTAACTGCCTATGTAAATTTTATTTATATTAATTTTATTTTTCTTAACACGTAAGCTTTTTAAAACTTAGATGTATGGTGGCAATCATAATTATGTGTAATTTTGATAGGCTAGTTCATTTTTCATTGTGTATTTATTTTTTGTGTGATCTCAATTTTGTACGTCTTTATACTTTTTATTGTATTATATCTCAGTTCCGAGATCATTTATTCTTTGGTTTCTCTTCATTTAGGTCGTTAGAAGTGGTTCATGTGGGTGGTTTGAATAGTTTTGATGCCCATTGGCTGGCAGGTTTAAATCCTGATTGTTGATTGGCTGGCGCTATAGGCCTCCTTAAGCTAGCGTCAGCCTGCAGAGACTAACGCTCGCTTTGCTAGCAGCCTCCAACGACGCCAGACGTAGGGCAGGACCTCCCGTCTGAAGTGGATGGAGAGGTAGAACTGTAATTAGTTTTAGTGTGTGTAGACGTGTCCCTGAACCAACTTTTAAGTAAACTTGTAACCAGCAATGGAGCTTGTGTCAATGGTCGCCCATTCGCGAGGTTAAGTGGTAAGGAGCTAGATAGTTTAAAACACGCCGTCTACGTACGTGTACAGCGGAGATAAACGTATCTCCGCCTTAATCCTGATACGTTAAATCCTGCAAGAGCATCCTACCTTCAATCCGCTCGGTGATTAAAAGATAAGCTCTACCAAAAGATCTGACATTTTCAACTCGACCTAATTTTATTTACAGTTTGATTCAGCTCGATGTCCGTTAGCATCAGTACATTAGCGACACCATCTTGACTTTTATAAGTACGTAAATTTGCAGCACACATACGCCCACTGCAAAATCTGTGATAAGAGTAGTTTCTACCAAAGCTATAGTGCTTAGTGAGAACACAATTTGTTTTAACGTAATATTTACTACAGAGAACAGTTTTATTAATTTGATTTTGAAACCAGTATATTCAGACTCTGGCACGCAATGCCACGTAACCGTAAAAGGGTTCAAGTAGGCTAGGCATGACCACTTTTAGCGTCGTTAGGATAGTGTGTTGTCTTTATAGTTTTTCTCATATTACCATCAGGGTTTTTAATTGTTTCTGATTTAAACAACCACAATACGAAAGGAAATGGAAAGTATAATAAAAGAAATTTATTGAAAAGGCGTATCTGTTTTGTCGTTTTCTCTACTGTAGTGTCAAGTTAACCTATTTCTTACTCCGGCTCTTACATGTGTGTTTACTAGAGTTTTCAATTGTCTGCCTTAGTTTGACGTACGTATATAAATTGTGTACGTGCCAAATGCTAGTCTCTAGAGGGTGCTAATGGTAATAAACTTGTTCCCCTACCGGCCCAGGACTGCACCGGGCAATTATACAGAGGCAAACTAGGTAAGATCACATCCTTTCCGATTGATTTATTGCAAGTCATCTGTGCAGTCTGGTCACTCTAGTGTTATATGTGTTGTCCCATTGCTGCGTATGCTAATTCTACACCATACACAGCACATATCTATTTGAATATAATATGATTATATCTCATATTGGCTATCGCAATGAGGAGGCCTTGTGCGTGTTCTTCACTGCTCCCTACACACTATATTACATATTCATATGAAATACAAGTTATATTTCATATTGGTGTGCCCTTACGCGGGGATTTGTGGCAGTCGGTACACATTACACGCCCATTAACCCGCTGTTGCAGTATATTTCAATCGTCACGAGACACAGTTTCACATATGAAATATAGCTGTCGTCACACTTTAATGAAAACGTCACTTTACTCATCCAGTAATTTTATCAAACCTTCAAAGCAATGCGCATTCAAACTCAACTAAAACCCCGCAGTTCCATACATAAGTTTAAATTCTGAAATTTCATTTTCTACTGCGTCCACGGTTGACCTATCGCTTTTGAAATCGACCTTAAAGTAAAAATGATTGACCATAAATCCACATATTCGAACAGAAAAAAAAACGTTTTAGTGGTAGTAACAATATGTTTTGAGAATATTGACCCCACAAATATATTTTGTGATGAGCACAACATATTTTGTTGTCACCACAAAAGTGTTGTCGAGTCAGCAAAACATATATTTGTCAGCATAAAAGTTTAGTAGAAACAGCAAAAATGTTTGTGTTCACAACAAAATATTTTCGTGAGGTCATATATTCACAAAATATTTTGTGTCTACCACTGAACTGTTTTTTTTTTTTTTTTTTTTTTTCAGAGCTAGCGTGTACACTGACTGGAACATACATATTTAAGTAAAGAAATGTTGTGGTTCCCAAGTCTTACTGAACTGGAAATCTTTGAATTAGTCGTATATGTAATTGATATCTTCAGGACCCTACGACTAATATAACGGTGCTTACTTCTTCGTAATGCCACGTGACTTTCTTATGAAGATGCATCATTACGCCCAAGGCAATACTGGTCTTTACACTTGGTGATAGTATATACAGCAGGATGAAAGAAGAAACTAAACTGATTTTTTTTCTTCAAAATGCAGTAACATTAAATTTGTTTATGAATTATGCCTTTGGAAGTTAAAAAAATAAATAAATAAATAAACAGTTCTTTCCATTCATTGTTTGCTTGGCCGCACCCAAAATCTATCGCAGTAATTCACATTAACCTTCCGCCATTCGTCCCGTCGGTCCACCAAAGCGAGGATAAGTGAATCTGCAAACGCCATTTTACCCGCAGGGGACAATTAGATCGTCCCCCTCACACTCGGGTCGTGATTAGTCAGTTCTATTTATTCGTCCCACCACCTCCATTTACTCGCTTGTTAGGGCCGGGTCACGTTGTGCCGACGGCAAACACGTTGGTCCCCCCCCCCCCCCCCCAACAATCCACGGTCGTGTTTTTTTTTATCCACATCGCCGCGCGAGGGTAAAACCCATTTACGGGCCTGAATAGAGGTGTCCGAACCCCCACTTGCTAGGTGCAAAGCAGGTGGCCCTGACGAGGCCCATTCTGTCCGGGTGAATCGCCCAGGTGTTTTGACATGCCGGACACGTAGCTGTTGACATCCCCCTCCCCCTTCCCGTTTTATACTCGACCCTCCCCCAGCATAACAATTGTCCGCCAAATTTCTCGAAGTCGGAACAATGGCCCCTCCACTCTCCGCCGGGGAAACCACATACGTACGTGCCTGCCTCCAGATAGATTGCACCCCTGGGTGGGCGGCAACCACGCAGTCACGTTCTAGGCCACAATAAAATTATCGCTCTAAGGGAAGCTTGTAGTGCACGTTGCACAATGCTACTATAGCTAGAGACCTGAGGAATTCGCGCATTCATTTTGGGATAAGCTATAATTTTAAACACACGTGTTTATATAACTTAAGCCATTGAACCACACTGTGTTTGACACCTCCTGGAGAACGCTGGCCCAGTTGTCGTCTTCCACTGTGACAGCAGACAACCAACATGCATTCGATATCGACATACTTGGAGATAAGACAGTAGAGTTTAGCCTGCAGATTATTGAACTCGCTAATTTTTCATGTCTCTAACTATAGCAAAGTGAATTTAAATATAGTCAGTTCCCGGTAACTTCCAACTTTTCTAAAGCACTGCTGGAGTTCTGCTGCCACGATATTCCTCCGTTTCGTGCGAAAAAAAGTGTACGAAATTACACCAAAGGCACAACTCACTGCATTCGTACGCTCTCGGTGTAGTAATGCTTTGCATAAGAACTATTTCTTACTGGGCATTGCCAACACACTTACGCTCTCACTGTTTTAATTCATATTAATTATACATGAAATTATATATCCTATAGAAAAAATATAAAGAACAGTTCAATTTAACCAAAAATGAGATACTTCTAGGTTAACAAATGTAAAGACGTTTGTGATAAATGGCATATTTATAACAAAAAAACACAAAACACGCCGTACATGAAGTAATTTTTCAATTGTTTGATTCGAAAAGTGCGAAGAAATCGTGAATAGACTACACAGAGGTAAGGTTAATTCTACTCAAGGTAAAAAAAAAAAAAAAAAAAAAAAATTCTTATGCTAGAATTTGACATAGGGAATATTTCTGCCGCTAGGTGCGCAGTGTTCCAAATATGTTATTTTTATTAACATTTTAAGCTACATGAGTAATGCAAGGGAAATGTTTTATTTAATTACGGAGTTATATTTGATTTATGATTATTGCAATTATTTTGTTTTTTAACCTAGAAAACGGAATATATCCGGTACACATGCGACACTAGTGGCGAGAAATGTTAGTTGCCAAACTAAAAGCATTGAGCTTCCAAACTTAAGTAGGATAAACCTTAACCGAGGTGAAACATCAGCTTGCACTCCAGTATCGAACGTCAGCAAAATGTCGGAATGCCACTCGCCAACCAGCACCCTGGAAACCTACTTGCCAGCCAGCAACCCAGCCAGTAGGGAAAATTCCGTAGTAAGCAGTAGCCAACCAGACGCAATGCCCGTTCCAAGAGCCTCACACAGCCAATCAGAGCATAGGTACGTCCACACTAAAGGAGCCGCTACACCATTTAGTTTCGGGGTGTAGGATGTGATCTCATGCCATTTCAAAACCAGTCGGTTGTGTTCATTACCTGTTTTAAAAGAGCCTCCTTCAGAAACACGTACTTATTTGTAATGTCAGTCGTCTACTGTTTCCTATTTCGGCGTTTCTCTTGGCATTTAACAGTTTATCAGTTTATTACAGGAGTTAAACCAACATTTGCAATTTTTTTACCATGAGAAAGTGCACAGCAAATATTTACATATCTCTCCTGAAAAAAAAAAAAAAAATAACTGTAAAAATCTCTCAAAACCAAGCTTTTATTTTATAAATGGACTAAAAATATAAAAATATTTATAGGTGTAGATACCAAATTTGTAGAACTTGTAAGACGTGGTTTAATAGCCGTATTAAACTTTACTAGTAATTAATATTTTTGTATCGATTTATATTTATACCTATATAAAATCTTGGCGCACTACAGAACGTATGCCTCATTTGCGTAAGTGTAAGTAAGCACATATATTGCGTAAGGCTCTTAACTATTCACTCCCAGCTTTTATATAGTAAATAAAAATCGATACTAAATATTAATTTGTAGTAAAGTTTATTATGGCTGTTCGACCACGTCTTACAAGTTCTACAAAATCTGTAAATACTCCTATGATTACTTTTATCTTTTAGTTCAGTTATAAATAACAGCTTAGTTTTAAAGGGTTTCTACAGTTAATTAAATTTTCACTTTTTGTTCTCACCTATTATTATTATTATTATTGTTATATAGGTAGACCATTTATACATTCACACACTCGTCCGTCATCAGGCGAGTTTCCGTGCACTCTTTTTGCGAGAAGTTGAACCGGCATGCTGAATATTCATTATTTACCTCACACGTGTGTGTATGTCGACGTATTTGACATCTCAACACGAGCTCACGCAGTAATCGACAACTTGTCCACCAAATACATCGTGATTGCTAGTGATTAGGTGTGCGCCGGACAGACAACTCACAGGCACCTACCATACATACAAACAAGAGAACTTGAATGCAAGCTTGTAAAAATACACGTGATTATATCAAAAGCATTTGTAAATAAAAAGACATTGAAACTTTTTGTATGGAGCAAGTTTGCGCAACAGATAGAGGAAACGACCAACGCTTAATACGAGCGCGAGCTCAAAGGAAGTGAACTCAATAATATTCCGCAGAGCTCGGCGATGAACGGTGAACGGTGTACGTGTCTTGAAAAAATAGTGTTTGGCTGTGTTGGGGACACGGCCGTTTGTCTTGCGTGAATACGTCAACGTTGACGCGTTCGGACGCCTTGCTATTTATTATACGTTCGCGGCACCGTTTCACTCGATCATATGGGGTTTTATGGGTATCGCTGGATTTTTTTTTTTGAGATGCTCTTTCCAACCGTACACGATTTCAGTATTTCGACTTGTCTTTTTGACGAGTATAGGCCGAAATTGCGTTAAGTTTTCTTAATTTTTACATTAAACGCATACAATTTCACCATGAACACGCCACACAAATGTCTTTACACAAGCAATCGATTGATCTTGACGAGAGCAGTCGATTGAAACCTAAACGAGTGTTGTAGCTTCTCTTACTCAAAAATTATACCACGCGGAACTTATGAGCCGCGGCGAAACAAACTCAATATTGCCCCCCCCCCCCCGCCCCTCCCCTGCTCCAGATGCTTCATAGTCCTCAATAAATTTAACATATTCTTTGATCCTTTGGCAATCGAGTGGTGTAATTGTATTTTGAATTCAGACGATAGATTCGGAGCTGCAATGCCAAACTGTATACCCCGATTTGGTTTTCATCGGATTTTCTGGATTGACTCCCACTACGGTCGCAAATTTAAAGACGTATTCACGTCAAAAAGCAAAACAACGAGTTGCCACTCTGAGATGCGAAAATGTTTTCACTGCCTAGAAGATAGTTTAGTACGTCGTGCTTCCGCCACGGCCGGCTGGAGCGCTGGCGTCGCTAATAGCTCCGCGATTGCCAGCGTCTCTGTCGTGTTGCTGGATGCCTGCCAACCACACAAATTGCAGATAATTTAGTTAAGCGCCATCAGGTATCCGTGAAGAGCTTTCGAGATGGAAAAAAAAATTTAAAGCATGTTGAGGTAGGTCGAGAAAGCCAGCATTCATTACCGAGGCGCGCGCCCCTGCTGGAGCTAATTCCCGCGGTTGAGGCACAAAAGGCAGAAATTATAAGGGCGACATTATCACGCACATACAGTTGCCCTTCGTCACTTCTGCGAAGCATTGGAGTGGCGTGCGGGTCGTTTCATCGTGCTGCATTTACGATGGAACCTTGGCCTGTGACCTTGGAATTTTAATGGCAGAAAGTCTGCAGTTAAAAAACAGTGCAGATTTCTGTCATATTTTCCAATTATATGATTAATAGTATAATCGTAAATTCAACAATCTGGGAAGTCAAACACATTGTTGCAACTTTACAATGAACAGTGTTGTTAAAGGCTGTTCACGGTAAAGTGCTCACTTTTGAAAGCCCTGCTAAATATCTACTTGTATGCATATTCCATACTTTGTAATCATTAGAGAACAAATTATTATAAAAGCTCGCGAGGGGCGGACCAAGGTCAGCAGCGCAGACCAGCGACAAGTAGCAATATTTTACAGTTTTGCTGATTTTTACACTTACACAGTGGACTCCCTATAATTTTTTTTTTCCAGAGGGACGACCAAATATTTCCATAAATGTTGTAGGTTTCAGAATTTGTATTTCTTACGTGCGTTTTATCTTAAAACTACCACTCCGGTTCTCCGGTCTCACCTGATATACAAGTTCTCTACGTGAATCAATAATATATCTGGAAAACATTTTGCAGCCTCATAAAAAAAGCGCATGTTGCAAACACTTTCTAATGCATTTCAAGGGCTGGGTGGAAGGCCTATTTTAATAGGATATGTTATTGAGTACAACGGTGAACACTAAAGATGAACAATAAATGAACACTCACTTCTACGCTATCATATAACAAATTGTGTAGGCGGTACATTTCACATTAAAGCCGGATTCTTCCGCTATTAAAATCTAGAGCATTACATACAGGAATTTATAGCAAGACAAACACACAGGCAATATTTAAAATTGGTTACATTTAAAATTATAAAATTAATTTCCTAACACAGTTATGTGCAATAAATTATTGTCTGTTCACGGTTAATCAAGCATTTTTCAAATCAACCTTTGAAAAATGTCACTGCCCCTACCTGCACACATTTAAATGGGCACTATGTCAAGCATGCACCCAGTAAATCTGGTAATGACGTAGGGAACGTATTTCCATGTCTTAACTTTGAATAAAAAGTGTTACATAAACTTATTGGAAATACTTAACTGAAACATTTTGGTCTATGTTTCTAATGCTCTAATAGTTTCACAGCTTCACTTGACCGACGTATGAATAAAATCATCAGTCCCATGACAATGTTAGTTTTATATGTTGTGGAATAATTCACACTGTGCATACAAGGTGATATTAAAGAGAACTTTCAAAAATTATTAATATACTATGAACAGCCTATTACTTCTTGTTTTCATCGGACTTGTAGCAGAAAAGAAATGAAAAATAACTGTCCTTATATCGCTCCAGTTAATTTCAATTTTTATGTTCATAGTAATAACCTGGTGATGAAAAAGACAAGAAGTTACCAATATAATAAGAATCCTGTTTCCCTCTACACATGTATACGAGTAAATTTAATGAATTGCACCTACTCTAAGATTGAGATTAAACGAATCGTGTGTTAAAATAAAATGTTTATAACGCCGTCATTTTGAAAATAAGGTTTTGACCCATTTTAAACGTATCAGTTTATTTGGTCGACCGTAATATACTTATTATTGGTCAAAATTAGACGAAAATCAGTTGATTGTTACCCGAGTATAGCATTAAAAGTGGAGCTATCTTACAAAATGTTGGGGGAGAAAACTCTGTGTAGACACATTTATGAATGTAATATTGGCTGATTGTTAGCATACAAAGATTGGTTAATCATTGTTTCGTAGATATAGCACAGTAATCGCTTATGTTAATATGGTCAACATTTAAAAATCAGCGACTTACCCAATTAAAACATATAAGTTTACATGGCGCATAGCATAATTTATTGTTTAGCAAATCTGGTACGAATCGGTTGATTGTTTTTCCGAAATACGACACAGAAACTTAATTTTTTGATGTGGTGATATTTTACAACATGGCAGACAAAATAGGTAATGCATTTACCACATTTAATGCTTGCAGCTCATGCTTTTAGCATACAAAGTTTGGCCGAAATTAGGTGAGCGGTACTGTACACAAAATCAACCTGACATATTTATAAGTTCAGCACATTGAAAATAACTATCTTATCCATTTAAATAGCAAAATATAGCTTGGCCTAACATCGTAGTAGTTATCTGTTAGCATACTTAGTTTCTTCGAAATCTGTAAAATCGTTCCACATGGACCTAACAGTGCATTGCTATGTTTTACCTAACCTATGTGAGATGGATACAATGACACAATAGGTGTATACATTTGAGTTTTATCAGCGTATAAAAGCTTAATTTCGTTAAAACAAATACATTGACCTGGCCAGTAGCTCACTAAGTACGGAGTGTTCCATCGGATGTTTTCAGAATAAATCTTGTGTAAACCATTCATATGGTCTATTACTGACAAAAACCAGCATCTGAAGTAAACTTATAGTAAATAAGAAAGTCAGCCTAGATCAAATAAACAGTGTATGCACATATAACTTCAAAAACTGCATAGATAAATTCAATCACTTATTTGGAAATTCATGGAGTGATTCGCTGTGTTTTAAAAAATAATTATTTAAAAAAGGCTTTATAGTAATTACTTTGTATATTTGTGAGAAGTGGCTCTTCTTGTTGCTTGTGACGAGAAATCCAGTTTGTTCCTCCTGCCGCCAAATAATCTCTGCTCCTAAAAATCAACATGATAGCGAACAGGAGAGTACTGAAGATACTCTAACAGAAGTGGCGTGGTGTAGTGTTGCAAGGTGAGTTGGTGCTTGCTCACTACTGTACATTCTCGGTGCACGCAGCTGGAGCCAGTAAGGGCCGTGCAGCCTAGGACCACTCACAAGCGAGCAGGTAAGGGACCCATCACACGCGTCCTGTGGCGTCACCTGCCGAGCTACGTTTTAGTGGTGGAAGTGTAAACTAGCAAGCAACCCACTTAACGCCAGCTTACCTGGCGACAGTTCACCACACGCCACTGTTTCACAACACCTCACATAGTCATAGAAACGTATGAGGTAGGCGTAACTTGGTGTTTCTCCCGTTAAAATAAAGAAATTAAGCAATGAAAAAATAATATATATTATTTTTAAATAAAGTGCACAGTCAAGAATTTTTATAGCTTTTAAGAAGAAACTTCGTGAATCTTTTAAGATTCAGTACGTGTTACTAAAATGTCAAGTTAACGGAAAGAAGAATACAGTTTACATTGCTATGCTAAAGACATTGAATGTCTTGATCAGTGTTTCAAAGAGAGAATAAAACTTTATAATTCAAATACACCAAGAATTAACGTGACAAGTGTAACCCTTAAGAGCTGGTCAATTAGGAAACATTAGGAAACATTTAGTAAAAAAAAAAAAACACTATAGAACACTTGTAGAGAAGCATGACGTAAACCCTGAAGTAAATGTAGTAAAAGCAGGAATAAAACTAGCCAAAATACAATGGAAATGATCGTCAAAGTTTATGAAAGTGATGATTTAAGTAAACCAGAACACGTCCCGGAATGAAAACGCACATGGAACGATTTTCCTTGCGATATCGTACGCGTGGAATGCGAGTGAGTGAAGAGATTTGGACGGCTCTTAACATCGAGGCCTTGAGAGCTTGCGAGAGTAAAGCGTGGTGAGTATAAAGCAGCGCCGGAATGCAAGGGCGGGGGAAGCGGGAGATCCCCGAGAAAACCCGCCGACCAGCGGCATCGTCCGGCACGATTCCCACCTCCAAAGATCCGGAGTGTACCGGCCGGGTATTGAACCCGGTTCGCCTTGGTTGGAGGCGAGCAGTCTAAACCACTCAGCCACCGCGATCCCACTGCTTGCTGCTGGACATACTCGTCCACCGGAAATATCGATGCCGACGTGAAGTTTTGCTGGCTAGCATGCTAATTTTCTGTCATTGAAATGGCACTAATTTCTCTAAGCGTTTCTTTGTTGGTTTCCGATCTCATCCAATGAGAGCAAGGAAACGTGTCACGTGACTTTATTCTCATTGCAACACGATTGTTTTGGTAGCGTTAATAAACGCATAGAAGCATCATGTTTGTTTGTATACAGTTTTGAGGTTATCTATCTGTGTACTCACCCGAATTCTTCGAAAAGAAATGCCAGTTTTCATTCCTTCCCGCTATCGATTCTCTTGTACAATGTCGTTTATTTCGTCTGGAATTTTTATTTTCATGATCCAAAACTGAAAGAATTGTAATTACAGCAATCTTTTTTCGTCGGATAGAGTTTCTTTTTCGTCTTCTTCCGTTAGGGTCTTCTAGGGACCACGAGCTCATTTCAGTGCTTTGTCCTTTGCAGTTGTTTCTTCTTCCTCCTTGGACCATTTCGAGCCTGTATAGAGTTTATTCTTTATTATTTTCATTTTCGCCAGCTGTTAAAAAATGTTATGGCTGCCGGCGTTACTAGTTGACAGAATACTTCGCAAGGAAACCCATGCAGTGTGCAGCAAAACCAGTGACGGACCCCGCGAGTAACCAAGCCTGGCTCTTAAATAATATCTTAGCGAAACTCGCAAGAAAAATCGCCCCATGTGCGCCGGGCTTTAAAGCAGGAAAGACATCCTGTGTGATTTGAAAAAAAAAAAATTCATACATGAGTACCCATTCGCAAAAATATGTTTATATAATTTCTGTATCCATAGGTCTTAGTGGTGTATTTGAACTGGTGCTAATGTAACACAGTTACACACTCAGTATGTGTTTGCTCTGCACATCAGACATCAATGCAGGAGTAAAGCTTGATGACCCAAAATTTCTGCTTTCAACAATATTGTGCGACATCAGTAATGAAAATTGCATATCCTGGTGATGCGTTGGACTTGAACAAATTGATCGCCGATTTGGAAGATGATGACGATAATATGACAGCTAATGGGCAATGGGTGACTACTGATCGGTGTAATTTGTAACCCGGAGAAAAGAAGACATATGCCCCAAGAGCGTTTGTGTACTTTAGTTAGTGATCGCAAGAGCACATGACAACGACAGCTGTGTACAGGTTTCAGAAGCAACTCACACACTTAATTAATATTTTAACTGTCAAGAAGACAAGGTACTTTCCTGATGGATCCGCAGCTCATTAAAGAAATCGGAAGAATTTTTGGAACGTCTGTGGATGCGGAGTGAGATTTTTTTGCGACAAGTCATGGAAAAGGTCAAAATTATGGGATGGGAGGGGCTGTGAAGAGGCACTTAGTAAAGACCAGCAATGTTTGATATTTGCATTCAGAATATTATAGACGTAGACTTTGTATAGGTTACCGAAGACTCACACAAATAACAACAATATCTAAAACACCGCTTTGAAGGAGCCAAAAGATTCGATGGAACTAGAGATCATCAATGCTGTATTCCAAAGGATGGATCAACACTTCTTATCAGCAATATTTCAGCATTTTTCGTTCAAAGCACATAGAATTCAAGACTAATGGAACTCCAAAATTGTTTAGTATTTCAAACATCAAAGAAAATTATTATGTTGTGCACATATATGACAAAATTATGTTTATTGGACAAGTTATTGGCGTGACCAAATCACATGAAGATACGCAAGTGGTGTTCTTAAAACGTGGTGGACCATCTAGTACGTTGAGATTTTCAAAAATGTATGCTGTATTGGTAAAGATTGAAAGTATCATTGGCATTCTGTCAACGCAGGACTTAATAACAGCTACAGGGAGAACGTACAACATTTCTCAGAAGAAAAAAAACTGTACTTTGTCAAATCTAATTTTTGTAGATAAAAACTTTCTCGCATTCGGTAGGTTGTAAACTCAGTTCTGCATTACTGCATAACTGACTTGAACTTAGTCCGTATATTTTATGGCGAACATTATTAACTAAATATTTATTGGAAATTTTAATAATTAAAATGAAAATTTTTAGTGTTTTATATAGAGTGAAAATAATTAATAATAAGAAAATATTTGTAAAATTTGCTGTCCCTGCAGTAAAATTTTCTAATCTGAATATGATTCAGGAGCGCATTTCTGTACATATTTGAGAGCCTATAGCTCGGGCACCAGAGCAAACAGCAAAATTATACTCATAGGTTTAATTGACTTCTAGGAGAGGGGTACCTGTCAAAATCTCTGGAATTTTAGCTAGTGCCCCTTAAACGTTAATTAACCTTGGAATCCCTACTTTTTTTAATGTTCATTTGGAGCCAAAAAAATTCCAGGAAGGGTTTGAACCCCAGTATTTGCTTCTCCACGACTGAAACGCGTAACGGCCATAGTTCTTAAATAAAAGTCGCTAGTCAATTGTTTCAAGCACTTTCCATTCAGCATGTCTTTAGAATTGTTGATTTTAAACACCTTTTTTGGCAAAATTTGAGCCATTTTGTGTTTTAGTTGTCAATACTCGTTTTTACATTTATGCACCTTCAAAGACAGCCTATAATGTCCGCTTTCGACCAGGGAAAACCAGAATGTTCTAGTTTTCACACAGACTATCTAAAAGTATTTTTAAACCTTTGAAAACCCATATTTTCGTATGTCGCAGGGTAGAAAAACAAGAATAGGTCTAAATCTAGTATGGCTGCCAATAAATAATTTAAAAAATGGTTTTGTTCTGTTCAATGGTTTAACCACGTGCAGTGTAAAAATAAAACCTAGTTAGGTCTTAGCGTATCGTTAGATTAATTAGAGACGGTCGAAAAAATTAATACTTATAATTAAATAGTAATGTCACTGAATAATTTAAAACATGCCAGATTTCACATGAAACTACCCAAAAATTAATAGTACATTTCCCTCTCATTTTTAATAACTAATAATATGTTTCTGAAAATTATAAATCTTCAAGTAAAACTGCAACAAAAATGCGAATAACACACATAGATCAAATAAGGTTGTTTCATACTATTTTTCACATAAATGTATATTATTAATTATATGACGTCACAAGTTCCCCTGATCGTACACAGTGTTGTCGATTGCCCTTACTTTGCGAGGAAGATGAACTGAGGATAGTTCAACATTTTCATGCAGCGTGATGAAATATATGTGTATAAATATGTCTTCATACAATCAAGATATATGTAGTTTGTAATGCTGCCACGTTGGGTAGGCCAAATGATTGTGTAACAGTATTATGGTGTGAAGTAACAGCCTCCTCACTTGGTGAGGCAAATATTTAAATTATCATGTGGTGAAGACCTTTATGAACGCCGTACGTATTCAAATTAAATGTAAAATGTTATGTATTCCACAAAGGTGTAGGCAGCCTCAGAACCACCATAACACACGAAGGGAACAGTGTACGTTGTTGGCAATATATGTAAAAAAAATAAAAAATTAGCGAGTGAAACAGATATGTATTACGTCCCCCAGGGACATGTCTGCTCGGCGACTCTCAGCTCAGGAACCAGACGTAGTAGGCGTAGAACACTCACATTTACAGCCCCACACACACAGCAGGCAAACAATTACTTGACATAGCTAAGCATACAGCAAGACAAATGGTTATTTATTCTGAACTGAAAAGTAATGTGGAGGGGTAGGGTAAATAAACATACATGCATAGAAATGATGTCAGACGTGTCAAATTCCAGGGAAAATTATTTATTGAGAAATATTTAAATGTTCAATTGCAAATATATCTTATCTGTTTTAGGCTAGAAAATAATCTAAGTTAATGATCCTGAATGGCAATCGGCAAAATAAAGAAGAGCATTCAAACTATAGCTGACGTTAGGAAGTGGTCATATTTAACTGTCATTATCATACCCTTCTGTGACACGTAGATGCAGTCTGACTTATGAATTCAAAAATATGTAGTCCTCTCACAATAAAGTTACTTGAATTTAAAGCGTAGTAACACTTAAATCTCACTCAGGTTAATTATGGTTAAAAGTGTACTGAAGTTATTACTGACGCCTTACCAATATGGCGTCGCATGGAACATTCCACACCAAAGGCGTTACGTAGTAAAGTTTAAACTGTAGAATTCAGATATTGCAGTAAGGATTGTTCTCGTTGAAAAATACCAGTTTATTTGATGGGTGTAGTACGGTGACTTTCCCAAACGAAACGGAGGTAGTGACTTAGTTACAGGATGCGGTGCTGTTTAACGTTGGTTGCCGGCTCACGGTCTTAGCTAGCTACTTGATCTCCTAGCAGCTACATGCGGAGGGGCTTACCAGCACACAACTCAAAGCAAAAACATAACTTAAAACTATAGCAATCTGCGAGAACTATAAACATCCTAACAACTAAATGTAAATCCTCCGCTACGTCCAACTTCTGGACGCGCGTCCTGACCTAACGTCTAAAGTCGTTGAAGGATGGCGGCAGAGATAGAGAGAGAGAGAGAGAGAGCTAACAAACGACTGGCCCGGCCTAACCCTATGTTAAACTCTCTAGCCAATAGGAGCACAGGGTTCGAATCTGTTGGCCAATCGCAAGGCTCATTAATAACAAACTGAAATGACGCACTCCAAAACGGCCTAAATCCATATATCATAAAGTTACGGGTCACGTAGAAGATATCAGAATACAATAAAATTCCTTGAAACAATCACAATAAAAGTGAGACCAAAAAAGTAAAAATATTATATATTAATTAGAATAAGTTATAAACAAAAAAATAAAATCTAGCTATCATCTCAATTAAACATAAATTATTGCCATTCGTACATATCCTAGAGATGAGAAAAATAAAAATAAAAATAATACAAATAATGAAAACAAAACATATGTGAAACATGGGGCCAATTACAGGTATTATAGTTGAAAGGTGCAAAATACGTGAAACACATTAATTATGAAAATAGGTGCAGATCGTGAAAAATTTTGTTACAGTGAATTAAAATTTTAACTCGTCCCTTTCATTTCGTGGTTCGGAGCCTTCTACAGTAAGGTAGTCCTAACCATTTTAGCTTTAACAAGCCTAACTACGTATAGAGTTTTAGCAAATATCACGGGAACTTTATAAGTGACCGTGCTTGGTCGTAACCAGTTTCTTTTAAAATGAGGATTTTGCTTTTTTTTTTTTTGTACAAAATACTGTACTTCAGTATAAGTTATTATTTTACTTATTACTTACTCGATTTAACCAATCCAATACAGAAACCACCCACACAGTATAAATACAAACATTTTAACGTGCCCATTGTCCTGTACAGTAATCATCTTTGTCTCAAAGCACATAAAGCCAGCTAGTCACCTGGTTCATTTTACACTACACTAATTACGTAGAGTAATTGATAACTCTTTCTCTTACACCCTCACAGCTCTAAAATTGCAGTAAGAAATCGAAAAAAAAAAAAAAAAATGTGTGTCAGTCAGAAACCTGCAACAGAACTGTCCTTTCATTAAAAGAGTTATATATGTGGATGTTAAAGATTTGCGACTTTTGCCAAGACGTGACTAATTAGGGGGCATGTTAACAACTATTTTACCCCGGCATATTTCAACCTATTCCTTTTCTGTCTCATCCTTACTAATATTCATAATAATTTTGAGATATTTGTTTACAACAAAAGACGTCATAATCCAAAATGTAGACAACAGATTTAGTAAAAGGATTGCAAGGCTTGCTTGGTTGATTCAGATTTTCGCAAAAAAAAAGGTTTTTTCTTTCTTTAGTTGTGACAAATAAAAGGGAGAGTTTAGGACACAGAAATAAATAGACAGGTGGCACACTGCAGCTGCAGCCAATTTTAAAATTACGTTGTTCCATCACTCACAATTTCCTTCTTCCTTGCATCAATAACATGGCACTATGAAATGGTTATAAACATAAATGTGTAACTATAACAACCATTCTTATTCCTTTGTGCTTAAAATAAAAGAATCGGACTCCACTTGAAATCAATCCAAATATTTTTAATTCGGCAAGACTTCTAAAGAAATAAATATATTCCCCAAGTCGTTGCCAATGTTTCTGTAAGTACAGTAGTCAATGTTTACGTGTTTGCGTTATATTATACTCATATAAGGGCAGGAACTTTTTCAACGATTAATTTTATAAGTGCCCAATAAACCTCGAGCAGTCTATGGCAGCAGACCTAGCACTTTTGTCAAACACATTCAACCAACTGGTAAAAATAAGTTTATGTTTTGCGGTCTTTCCTGTTGCACTGGAACAAGCATAGGCACAAGAGAAAATTTAAGAAAAATACATTTTTTTATATATATAAAATACAAAATATTTTTAATTACCAAGGTTAAAGCATACTGCGAGATATGGCTTGTCAGTGCGAAAGATTCTCTCTCTCGCTCTCGCCCTCCCCTCCCATTATTTTGTATTTAGAACCACGTGTGCTAGAAATACCAAACTGTTCAATATAAGAGGAAGTGAACCGCGTCCAACCTCTGAGCAGTGAGTTTCGTGATAGTGGAAGTGAGCTGTGATCTCAACGGTGTTCTGTCACTTGTTTGTGGGCTTTTTTTTTTTTCGTATGCGTTTCTATTTGCGGCTATTGCAGGGTTCCTCGACCTGTAGCAACCTGCCGCGTGTAAAAAAAAAAAAAATAAGAAAGTCGTTGAGAGGGTTTGGGTTGTGAGGGGGGGGGGGGGAGGTTATTGCCATGCGTGCGCGCGCGTCTGCAGGGGTTAGTCATGTCATGAGACAGGAACCCGCTTCCTACTCCATAATAATTCCTGCCAGGATCTCCATCCGGTGCAACTGAACTCTCCACTCCCTTCACCGCCCCCCCCCCTCACATCCTCCCACAGAGTACGGCCTACACTAGTACCTCGGATCACCGCCTGGAGCGAGCCTCTGCGTCACAAGTTTGCACGTGCACCGATGGCTATCTGACGGTGGTGCGTCATTTTTATTCCGCCAGGCCGTCGTAGCTCCGCCTTCATGACTATAGTCCATCCCACCTTCTCTGCGTTGTCCCGCCTGTTCCGCGATCTGTCCTGCAGCGTGTTCGAAACATCCTGTAACACATTTTTGACGTCAATACGCCTTTAAATTTGCGACCATAGTGGGAGGCAATCCAGAAAATCCGATGATAACAAAATCGGGGGATACAGTTTGGCATTGCAGCTCCGAATCTATCGTCTACATTCAAAATTCAATTACACCACTCGATTGCCAAAAGATCAAAAAGTATTTTACGTTGAGGGAGGACTGCAAAGCTTCCGCGTCAAGGGGGGGAGGGGGGTTGCAGGCACAATTTTGAGTTCGTTTCGCCGTGTCTCATAATTTCTTCATAGTATAACTTTTGACTAGGAGAAGCTACGACGGTCGTTTGAGTTTTAATCGACAGCTATCGTCAATATCAATCGATTGCGTGTATAAAAACATTTGTGCGGCGTGGTTATGGGCAAATTGTATGCGTTTTATGTAAAAAAAATTAAGAAAACTTAACACAATTTTGGCCTATACTCGTCAAAAAGCAAAGTCGAAATACAGAAGTCGTATGAAAAGCAATCCAGTAATACCCATAAAACCAGGTATGATCCAGTGAAGTGGTGCTGGGGGAAAAAAAAAAGAAAAAGGAAAAAAAAAAAAAAAAAAAAAAAGTGACCGAGCACGTCAACATAGAAGTATTCACGCAAAACAAACGGCAGTGTCCGCAACGCAGCCAAACCCCATTATTCGTGGACATTTCGCAAAACCTATTCTCGCTTCATTATATATACCTCACAAAATGTTTGGAATATTCTGAGAAATGGCATAAAATAGAGCATACAAATTATTATTTGCAAAACGAAAGGCCTGAGTTACAAATTTAATGTTTTTTTTTTCGGACGGAAAATACCTGTAAGTAATGACTACAAGTAGAACAGTATAAAAATATAAAATGAAGAATTTGTTTCGTGACCAAACTACATGGTCGACTAAGGAACTGGCGCCCATCACGATATGGCTGACTTGCAGCGCGATGAGATTGCTTCTTGCCGTTTTAATTTCGACAGAATGCGACCATCATCAGCCCCTCTCACCTCCAGCAGGTGGTTTGTTCGTCGGGGTTAGGGGTTGGCTTGTGGAGGGTAGGATGACCGCCACAACCCCCCTTCCCCTCCTCCTAATGGCGGCGGGTTCACGCTGGGGTTACGGCAGAGGCAACTGTTGCTGCACCGGCGATGTATTTTGCCGGTGACTCATTACCTGACCCGAGTGCAAGAGCAGCTTAAGGTCATATATCTCTTTTTATTTTTCCATTTGGTTACCTGAGAGAGGTTCGGAAAAATGCCCTTTTAATGCTGTTAGTGGCCAAATCAATAGTTTTCAAAATATAACACTCCTATTCCGACTTAAAGAGTGTTATAGGCAGGTTCAAAATTTTTAATTAGAGTCTAAGTACGGCATACTGCATTTGTGTTACAAGCTACGAAAGGAACAAAAATTACTTTTCCTCTACAGTTTATGGTTTAAACTATTTATTGACTGAATGTTAACAGTTTCACTTGAATGAAAAAATATATATTTACGACAAGCCTGATCCCCTATTTATAAATCGCACTCGTACTGAATCAGTATGTTCTGCACACCATACAGATTGCATTAAATGCAATTTGATTGAAAAAAAATATCTAGGAGCAAAGCCAAGTATGCTACAGAATTCGGGGAATTAAGTGTTATATTTTGGGAACTATAATGATTTGACCACTAATAACTGCATTAAGGGGGCATTTTCTTTCAGATAACCAAATTTTTAAAAAATGTGAAATATGACTTTAAGTCAGGCGTACCTGTCTAACCGCCAGCACTGCCGAGACGAAATGGCGTAGCGAGGTCTTGAGATCCGATGAGGGTGAAATAAGGCGACAATGGAGCAGCGCCAAAATGCAGGGATGCAGGGCGCGGCGGGGGTAACGGGAGACATCCGAGAAAAATCCACCGACCAACGGCATCGTCTGGCACGATTCCCAATTGCGCAAAATTCGGGAGTGGCCCAGGATCGGACCCGGTTCGCCTTTGTATAAAGCAGTCTAACCACTCAGCTACTGCGGCCCCATTTTGACGTGGACTTAGGCTGAACTCACAATAGTCCGTCGATCCCCGCCAGTTGTCTGTCCGACAGTCAACCGTCAATCGTTTTCTTCCGTCAGTTGAAAGCGATTCACAACACACAGTAGTTCGTCATTCCTTTTGTCCAGCAAAATTTCAGTGTGACAATTTATCATCGCGATATTTCTTTCGTTGGCGGATAATTTTGGTTGGAAATACATTTTCAAGAGAAGAACATAATTAAAAATTACTTTTTTCGTAATAACAATATATGCAAAAAAAAATTTTGTTTTAAATTGTTTATTTTGTCATTAAATTAGATTAAACACAGATCCACCGCCTTGCATTTTATTTTAATAAAGTGGGTAGGCTATTCCCGTCTAAAGAATGTTGTACACGGTAGTGGTTCATCCGTCCTTCCGTCGATTGGTTGAAGATCACGTGATCGCCGGACGGACGGACGGACGACTGACGGATGCGACGGACTATTGTGAGTCCAGCCTTACCCACTCGCTGATTGGCTGCGCAGAGTCCTGGAAACGGTCCTTCCAGCTTATCGGCTACTGCATGCTGAGAAAAGCTGTCTACTGGCTAGGCTGCCAGCTGGCGCGAAGGGTACCCGGCGTTGATTGGCGAATAGTGTACCAACATGTTGGCAAATGATCCCATTCTTCTGGCGTGTGCGGCTGGAGTTCTCGAAATAACCGTTTGTTTCGCCTCTGTAAGCCCATTTACTCTTTGTCTCCAGACCTACGCCTTTTCTACTTTCCCTGTGTCGTTTCCACTCACGCCATTCATATCAGCCTTTGTGCAGTATATCACGTCCTTAAATAATAAAAATTATTACCATAAAACTCGCATGAAACTAAATATTGTCACTTGTCATTTAGAAATTTTGATATATTATCTATTGAGACGGTAACACATACTTGCTTAAATATGTAAGCATACACTGCAATAAGTGGTTCGGGGTTTATTGAAATGTGTTGAATTACCCTCTGAAAACAATACATACGGTTTAATTTTTATTCCCATTTTAATGGTAAAACAAAAAAAAAATATATCTATATCACTAATTTTTTAAGTGGCGTGCTGACAAATTTCCTATCTTCCTGAGTTACGGGTGAGTCTTTATGTCATTGAGTGGTTTTCCGAAATCACCCCAGGCGAATGCTGGGATGGATCCCTAACAAAGGCCATGGTCAATTCCTTCCCAATCCTTCCCCAATCCCTCTCCCCTGTGCAGCGTGCACCGTCTCTATAATGACCTCGCTGTCAACGAGACATTAAGCTCAATTACCTACCTACCGACCTTTATGTCATCGCAGCATTTACGATGCAAAATAACTAAGATGCCAAAATCACAAGGACTCGTGAAGAGGTCGCAGATAAATAATCCCCCCGTAATAAACCGCTTGCGACAGCGGCCAGATTGAGATTCTCCTTGCCAGAGGAGCAACGTACGAACCTTCTGAGGCATATCACACATCTCGAACGTGCGCTGTCTGGAAGTGTTGATATCAGACTGAAGCAAACGTGTTGCCTGACATTCCATGAGCCGTTAGAGTTACAATTCACGGGGGTGATAGCAGCAAGCGTGCCTTACGGCGTTCAGTCTTGGACCCGCTTATGCGTATTTAGGCTCAATATTAGTTTTCCTTCTTGCGAAAAGATGAAGATATCCATCGCACGCGGAACAAACGTAAACTCGTTTCTAATAGTAACTTGTTCAGATCCTGGACAAAGGTAATTTGGTTTATAGCTTAAAGCTTGAAACATTATTCTTAAATTGGAATAAAAAGAAAGAATTTTAAACATATGACACTAGTTTCTGACACCTTCTGTGTAGTTGTAATTTTTTTTTTTTTTTTATGTGAACAGTATTTGATCATATTTTTAAGACTGTTATTTTGCTCTGTATACTGCTGTAGACTATTAAAAAAAATATTTTCGAATGCATGAAAACTTGGGAGCTATACAGGAAAAAATTATCTACAATTTTGCCACGCCTGTAATGAGCTACGGATTAGTTTCAGCTCAACAGCTTCACACGTGACATTCGAACGAAAATTAAAATAAACTTTGTCAAATATTCTATACTCCAAATCTGCTTCTAGATTTTCCATGAGTGTCAATGATAATACAAAGTGAAAAAAAACTGAAATTCCAATTACAAGTTTAGCTCGAATAGTGTACATTTCAAAATAATGATTACTAGTTAAGTCTAAAGTTACTTGTCGGTAATTTTTAAAGGAAACGAATATTCTTTGGGAAATTATCTTACATTACTCTTTCACTCACTGTGTAACATCGTCATTACAAAAAAAAATTGTACAAATTATATAATTTAAAAAAAATTGTAAATTGAATGTCTCCTCGACAGATGACTACATATATTAAATTATTCTAAAACATTAACATATTTTGCGTAACTTTTTAATTTTTAAATAACACTACGTGGTTGGTAAGATCGAATTTGAAAGTATGTTTACTTGGGAATGTTCTATTATTTTAATAGAACAATTCGAATATTGTTTGCGTAACTCAAGGGTTTCAGTACTCTAGCCAGCCACAAACACTTGTTGGATCTGCAATAAAACTAAATTATGTGAATCTTAAAAGTTTTATATTTTGTAACATTTGCCACTTCTTTTAGTTATATCCCAATACTGCATACCACAAACGAGTTTCATGGGTCATAATATCTACAAATTCTTCATTCCGTCACTTACCTTTTTTTTGTTATGTTAATTTATAATTTAATTTATAAACTACACAAATGTTGCCTCTCCTGCGCATTAATACGCTCTGGGCGAGTATTATTTCCTTGCCTCACAGCATTCTGAATGGTGTCTGGTTAATACAGTGTATCGCGGCCACTTAGATAACGATTAACAGAAGCCACTTAACAGCAGAGTAAAAAAGCCTATCTATCAGTACAATACATGGTGTAATGGTGAGCACTCTGGACTCTGAATTCAGCGATCCGAGTTCAAATCTCGGTGGGGCTATACGAATTTTTGAAGTACTTCGATTTTTTTAAATGGGAACTTTGCTAAAAAATAAGCCAAAGGAGATGACGAAATCACAATCGTAGGAACCGTGACCAGACACGTGATAATTAATCACTTCATCAAAAATAATAACTATTCACAATTGTAATTCTACATATGTATCCTGGTACAGCGAAATACAGTGATGGCTGTTTTACAAATAAGTGAATGCGTTTGCTATAGATTCCTGCGAAAGGTAAACGTGAGTATTACCAGATGCAGAGGCCTTGAACTTGAGCGGTCGAAAGATGGTAACATAACAAATAATTTTTGTTGCGTCAACTTTTTATGAAAATAATATAATTTTGTGAAAAACTCTCCGTTCTTCCAGGAACTAAACTCATGATTCGTGGTCGCATGAAGATTGTGATAACCAGCACGATTTCGGCTTGTTGATAGGTCAGCCGTGCCAACGCAGAGTGGAGTGGAGAGATTCGGGCGGCTCTTAAGAGTGGGATGGACCCGCGCGTCCAACGTCAAGAAGCGAGGGAGCGATACGGTCGACACTAGCACGCACTTTTAGCGACACATCGCTCCTACGCGGAAGGCGTGCAGTGTTTCCGTCGCAACGCTGTCCTGTGCAAATTAGATCTGTAACGTAGGGGTTTTATTACACGCGATGAAAGCCCACAGATTAAAATACTCCCGTATCTTTATACTTTACTTTTGCCGCTCAAGGAAACTGCATAAGCAAGCTTTAAAAATGCAATATTTGACCATTTTCACGAATGTTTTTCTCCAAGAATACACTTATTATGACAAAAGTAAAAAAAAATAAGGGAACAGATAATAGTTTTTTAACGTTTCTGACAAAAAGTCGTATTTGCAGGACATTTATTTACCTAGATATGCGTATTCGGCAAACAATTATTTCACAAAAAACGCGCAGGTCTATCCCACTCTTAACATCGAGGTCTTGAGAGCCGATGAGGGTGATGTGAGGTGAGTCACACTGTGACTCACCCTCGTTGTAAGAATCTTTCAAACAACTACAGAATCACTATTGTGTATAAAATATATTCAATATATGTAAAATGAATTAAAAACGGTGAATTAATAATTTTTATTTCGTTCTCTTGCAACCACTTCTTAAGGTTACTTTCAAATAAACATTATATCCCTCATAACGTCTCGCCAGGTCGATAAGAAGCATCGAAGAAACATGCGACAACATTGAATATCTCCGAAATACTCTCGTTGTAACTTAATGCATCGAATATGAAGTCTGCAGCAGTGGAATACAATAAGATGGGAGTCAGCTCACTGAACTTCAAATCTCACTTGTGTCTTTTTCTTTCCTATTAATGAAAATGTCAAGCTGTAAACATGCTAGTTTCAGCTATTTACACCATTATTTTCTATTTTATGTAAGAGATGAAATACAAGTAGTGGCAAATCAAGATAATTTAGTTGTGCCCGGCTGAGAACATTCAGTTACTACGGTATGTGTATATACGGAAGCACAGAAGTAGTATAATTTGGAGAGATCGGACATAATATATTTTTAATGGGTCTTCGCCCCTACTCGGAGGTGCTCGGCAGTCTTCGGCTCGACTCAGGTGGTGCTCGGAAGCCGTCGATTTGGGTTTGTCGAACGTACCCGAAGGTGCTTGGCAGTTACGCCCACTAATTCTTTAAGCATCTGTTTGTTTAAGGTGGCCATATTGGTTTTATATAGGCTTATACGCATAGG
Organism: Dryococelus australis; assembly: GCA_029891345.1. NCBI lineage: Eukaryota > Metazoa > Arthropoda > Insecta > Phasmatodea > Phasmatidae > Dryococelus > Dryococelus australis. Next base: position 64,642,860 of record CM056996.1, read on the forward strand.
GTATGTGAAAATGTAAATCTGTTATCCGATTTTGAAAATTAATTTTAATTGCACATTTTTTTTATTGAGTCGAAATTGCACATAGGGTATTGCGGAAGCACGCAAAAGTCTCTCATTCAATTACTACATTATTCACTACCTCGGCTGTTTTGTAGGTATAAGTATGCTAATCAGATTTCTAATTTACGTATATGTGAATAAATCAAGCCCATATTAGTAATAGCGACCACATGCAAGAGTATATTATAATCATGAAATCAGCATCTACCAACAGTTGTATAGGGTTAATTGGCGTTGATTTAAATGCCAATGTTGACAGAACCTGGTGACTTGGAATGTACGAGGGCGATAAACAGTCTTAACTTTCGTGCTTTTCTTGACCATCAATCCGTCAATCGTTCAATCAATCAATCGATATTTTGATAAATCGATTAAATACCATTCTTTCCATTAATCTTTCGCAATCTTTCCATTAATATTTCACAGTCTTTCGTAATCTTTCCACCAATCCTTCAGTGTTCCCACAGGCAGACGTGATACCAATCGAGAAGTCATTTGAATGTTTCACTTTTCATTTTTCCGTTCATCTCGGCTTGTATGTTGTATGTTGTGCCGCGTTGATGTAGTGGAGGGATCATTTTCACCCCACTGTGTGGGTGACGGGTTTTAATTCCCGACGGGCAATCCATATGGATGTTGCTGTTGGTAGGTGGAATTTCTCGGTGTATTCCAGTTTTCCCCACCATTGAACTCTGTAGGTTCCCCAGCTACACCTCGTTTCATCTCCATCGATGCTGAAGACCAAATTCTTACCCACTCTCACTCTCTTAGTTGTTCAGGTTCCTAACTATAGAGACTAGGAAACTTCGCGAGTCCATTTGACGACCACGCTAAAACTCGACATTTTCCTACAGGCAATGCCATTTGTTCACCGGCTGGTGCCTTCGTAATGAGTGATTTTACTGTACACCGGGTTGCATGTGATTCGCCCGGTATTATTGGTCCACAGTCCTCCAGGGCTTGACAGGAGACCAATAGTCGAGTCTCTATACGTGAGATGTTCAGAGTTCTTCCCAGAGTTTGTCAACACAGGCAGTGTCAAGGACCTCTTGTCTTTTCTTTTAACCCGAGACACGGGACTGACCTGCGGGCTGACACCTGCCAAGAAAATGCACTCCTTATTCATTCACTTCTTTGTAAGCACAAGTCAGGCTCGTGTAAGAGTTCCTTGTATGGTTTCCGTCCTGACACGTGGCCATGCCGATGGCCTTCCGCTAATTGCATACAAGTTTCTCTACTTAGCGGGACCTGCGTTATGTAAGTGTCAAAGGGAGGGAATGGTAAATGTGGGATGATGAAGGTGGAGAGGGGTTGACGGTATGCGGTGAATGGAGAGTCGGTGCGTGTGTGTGGGCGCGGGTACCAGCACTTCTGCCGGGTGCTTATGGCAGGAAACAGTGGCGAAATGCCGCGAATTTCCGGACCTTGAGAAGTATAAGGGGGGGGGGGGGGTATAAGGAGGGAACTCGACCCGGCAGCCGCGTCGGCAGGTGGGCGGTGACGTCACAGTTCGACGACCTACCTCCTCCCAACCGTCGCACAACAGATGAGCACGAAGAAGAAGCGAAGTTCCATGGCGGTTCATTTGGCGCGAGCATAATCGGCGTTGCGGTAATCAGGAAACTAGAGTATCAACTGCCGAGTCCATCTCTGAGTCGCTGGTTGTGTGGTAACATTCGAAAACCTCCGAGAAATACCTGGGGCTGTTCAAGGGCCACTTTGTTTCTCTGGATTTTTATAATATTAAGTGATTTCGTGATTTCGTGATTTTATATAAATGATAAGTTCATAAAAATAAACAAATCATTAGAAAAGTAGAGTTCAAATTTGACAAACGTTGGACTTTATACTAGTTTGTAGTACGCCAGTGTGGGTTTTTCACTGTTATTAACACTGATAAAAAAAAATTTCTTGTAATCAACACGCAGCCAGTTGCCTACCAAGCTCAGAAATGACTACAGCAGTACGAATTATATAACGGTGCCTAGTATATTTCGCAGTGAAATCATACTGCACCAATACGTGGACCACATCTTGCGATAACGATTCGACCGTAAACGCTACAGCGCAGTGTATGCATGTTTCGTTTAGCACCTTCACTATGCATGTTTTATTTAGCACCTTCTCTTGTTGTTGGCGCTGTTAAATATTGCCCTCTAATTTTCGATGATTCTTCGCATTCTTTAACAAGCCAGTCGGCGTCGATATATTGTGAAATGGTGTGGAAACAAGTAATGTAACGCAACCTCTCAGCATGTCGTAAATGGATAACCATGAATGTAACCTAAGTTCCAATATACTGACAGCATAAAAGTAGCATAGTCTATTCGCGGTTTCTTCAAACTTTTTGAATAAAACTTTTAAAATCTACCCATGGTTGTTTACTAAATATGCCATGTGCCACAAGCGTTTTATACTTGCGTTCCCTGAAAGTGTCTAATTTTTTTGGTTCATTTGAAATGTTATTTATATTTTGTCTATAGATTAAAATATTTCATTTATAATTCACATGAAAAAACCAGTGAGAAAATAGGTGTGTTGGTAATGCCTAGTAATAAATAGTTCTTATGCAAACTGTTATTACACTGGACGCGCACGAATGCGGTGCGTTGTCCCTTTGGTGCAATTTTCTAGACTAGGTTGAGCTATGTTTGCATGAGGTGGAGGCATATCCTGGAAGTAAAACTTTAGCAGGGCTCCAGAAAAATGTGAAGTAACCGTGAATGGATACTACTATTCATCAGCAGAAAAATTACATAGCAATATTGCGATAAGTATATACTTTATACACTTTAATTCCAAGCTGTCGTCAAGATGTCCGAAATGTCTGAAATGTTAAAGTTCAAAATTTTTGGACATTCACCTTTGTCATAGAAAAACAGTACTGAGCACGACAAAAGTCCATAAACCAGATATGCCTTTGCGACCGATCATGAGCTGCTGCAATTCTCCATGTCAGAAAATTCCCAAATATCTACTAAACATTTTTGAACCTCTCACAGGCCAGATACCAACTTTTCTCAAAGACTCTGGTGGTTAAGTGTAAGAGAAGGTGATAATACCTTAACTTCACCACAAAAAATAAAGCCATATTATTATTATTATTTCATTTCCATGGCCAATACATTGGAAATAGCAAGCACTGACATACTAGTGAGTTTCGATGTCCAGAGACTTTTTACCAATGTTCCTGTAGGTGAAATACTCACCTTTTTCAAGATCAAGCTGGAAGCTGACCCAACTTTAAAAGACAGAACGAGTCTACCAATTCCATACATCATGGAAATGATTACTCTCTGTGTCAACACAACATATTGCCAGTTCAAGGACAGTTTCTACAATCAAACTGATGACATGGCAATGGGGTCGTCACTCTCACCATTCTTGGCCAACATATTCATGGAAAGTTTAGAGCAGGAGGCACTCAGTAGAAGCAGTAGTCCTAAAGTCTGGTTTCGTTATGTGGATGACACATTTCTTGTCTGGCAACACGGACCCGAAACCATGGAGGAATTTGCCAACTTCCTTGACTCACTGAAGAGATCAATAAAATACACCTATGAAACAGAAACAAATAGCAGCATTCCTTTACTGACCTTCTTTTGTCTAGCACCATATAATGTGTTTTAATAAAATACATTTATTTCAACGCTAACCGCGTAAATCGTAAAATATCATTTTTTTTCCTACCCAAGGTTTAGTTGATGTAATACTTTGTTATTCCGAGTCAACAGTGCACACACAGGAAAACACAGGAAGAGCGTTTATATTTATCTTGCTATTTACTTCCTTCGTGGGAGCTTTTATGGCATGTTCGAAAACAGAAGAGCAGTAACAATCAACGCGTGCAGCTGCTAACGACTCTTTGAAAGGCAAAGCGCGTTCCGGTGTTTGTGACCCCGAATAAAACTCTTCCCGAGAATATTTGTTTGTGCGGAGGTAATGGATCTGTCGTGTAAGAAACCAGCTATCGAGGTGATTGATTGAATCCAGACTTCGGAACACTTATCTGCACATCGCCATTAGGTGCCATAACTTTCGTGCCGAGGCAACGCAAAAAAAAAAAAAAAAAATGAAGTTTTTAAGTACGTTAATGGTTGCAGAGACATGTAAAAGATTTCAGATGGCGAAGAATACTGTGAGCAGTAAGCTGTAACACTATACAGTGTATCCATAGCAGGAAAATTATTCTATAGGCATGTTATACAAAGGAAACCACTTTTAAGGTACACCATGATACCCATAATACAATAATTTGTATTGTATTCTATAGAGTGTCCAGAGTCTAAGACTACCTCGAAGCAATTCCAAAATAAAGCCCACTCCATTGTTTGACCATCATAGTTAAATAATGATTCTAAATTGGTAGTGTAACTCAATGAAGTAATTTGAATTTAACTAAACAGTTTTCATGCAGTCATTGAAGAAATATTAAAATAACTAATTTATCAAGTTCAAAGTTTTGACCCGACGATACTAATGTAACAAAACACGTCAACCACTCACATCTCTCGGGAAATGAATATTTAGAGAACTAATTAAGGTACGACGAAAACATTGGTTCCAAAATCCTGAAAATTATTCATATGTTAAAAACTGTAATTAAAATATTTAATTAGCTCGCAAAAGTGCCGGTAATGTATGTCCACGAGAATAGAACACGTGATAAAAAGCTGTAGAAATAAGTTAAGTAGCATAAGGTTTCAAAGTCTTTATGCGTGTTAGGATTTTTATGTAACACCATACTTTCACGCCTACTTTATCTGGCCTATATACACGTTTAGCAAAAGTAATACTGTAACAATATAAATTAATTTATCGTTATGAAAGCCAGAAGGTGTATTCCTCGTGTACTTAAGCGAGTGCCTGTTTCTATTTAACGCTGTTCGTATTTACTTTCGTTTGGTTACAGAAAACGATTTTCCTTAATATTTATTTAATTAACTAATCAAAGATAAAACATAAAGGCTGAATGTATCAGAAATTGTGTATGTAGTTTATTGAAAAAGAACAATGACTTGACATAATCTTTTATTTCACACTTTCTCCTTTGTAAGGCATGTCCAGCAACTATTTTTTTTTTTTGGCTTAAAGCATTTCGACACTGCTATACGCACTCTATATTCTGTGTGTAGCGGGAAGTAATAAACGTATAAAGTATAACGTATATGGTAAAAAAAATATCTCCAAGCATTTCGTGTAATATTAGTTTCTATTATTTCTGCGAAATATATTTTTGTCTATAGCTGTTGTACATAAATGTTACTGTAGAAATGACGGACAGTAGCTACTCCTTTCCAAAGGACCTATGGAATATTAGAAAAACTTTAGAAGATGACTCGCTTAAAAATAATTCAATCCACGCTGAGATATCATGCTTGAGGTGGCAAAAAGTAGTATTTCAGTCTTTTTTCTCCGAACTATCTTTACTTCGTTTACGCTTTCAGTTTTCGAAGGGAAAACCCCGTGCTTATTACGTCTGAAGTTGCGTCCAGAAAAAAGGGGAGTCATTAGCACGGCTGGGTCTAGGGATTTTCAGAGGGTGGGTTGGTATGACTAGAAAGTATTTATTTCTTCCCCTGGAAATGGGATACGTACCAGTGAGGAAGCAGCCTTAAAGCGAAGATAAATACGTCTAATGAAAAGGGTGAAATCCATGCAACGTCGAAACACTATATATAAATTAAAATCCTCAAAAACTCGGCGTCCCACACTCACTTTTAAAAGTGAACATCAGTGTAGCAACATTATTGGGTTTAAAGTATTGGGGCACTTAAATACGATTTTTAGGGAAAATTACTCCTGCAAGAAAAAAAAAGTAGGACCTTTGATTTTTCCCCATTTGTGAAAAATATTTTAGTTTCTTTCAAGCCCATAATTCCGGCATATGCTTATTTAGTTTGTAAATTTATGGCAAATAAATAAATATGGCCAGAATATGCTTAGGACAATCTCCTTCTGTAAGGAAGCGATTTGGCGCATCTACAGCCTACAGTATTCAGCTTAACTGAACGCATTTTTAGCTTGAATTACTAGATTATGCCGAATTTATTAACTGCGGCTCTACTTCAGAAAATCAAGTGATTTATATTTACGCTTTTTTATTTTCATGTGTTATACGTGCAGAATTTACGATCGAATCCCTCAATTTTGAAAAAACTAATATTGAGAAAGATTTAATGCTTTCATCATTACCCAACGTTAGGAATGTATTTTTAACTAATAATATTACGCGAACGTCACCTATTCCACGAAGCTCCAGACTAGTGGTTATAGGAGTGTAGGCCTAAGTAAACTTAACAGCTTTTGAGTTACGTTTGTACAATTACTCCGTGGGCCTTACAGGGATTTAGACACAATATTGTAACGAGTTTTTGTCTTCATGGTCATTCAAGGTCCTGGGGTCAAGGTAAAGGTCAAGGTCAAGGTAGTCTGCATCTAATATGGTGGTAGTAGTCTGTAATGTCATGTTTGCTGAATTGTATCAATTTTTCACATGTTTTCGTTTTCGAGGTCATTCAAGGTCACTGGGTCAAGGTCGACGTTACCTGCATCTAATATGGAGGTATTAGTCTGTAATGTCATATGCTTGTTGACTTTATGTATTTTTCTCGTGTTTTTGTTTTCAAAGTCATTCAAGGTCATGGGGTTAAGATCATGGACACTGGCTTCAAATATGGCGAATGGGTGACATCTATTAAGATGGTGGTCACCTACCACGATGATAGTCACCTAACAAGATGGGGTCGCCTACCAAGATAGCAGTCGCATACCAAGATGGTGGTTGCCTACCAAGATGGTGGTCGCCTACCAAGATAGTGGTAGCCTTCCAAGATGGCAGCCTTCGAAACAAATGACGCTTGCCAATATGGTGTCGAATGCGTCTACCAGTATGGCGGCCTTCAGTAACGTAAAAAAAATGACGTAAGAAAAAATCAAGATGGCGAAATGAATATTGATGTGGGGGGGGGGGGGGGTGAGGGAGTTCAGTCATCTGCCGGGCATTGCGCCTGGGGCGAACCTCTGGAAATGTATGTTTCTTAAAATATATTTCTAATGATAATTTTTTTTGACAATTTTTAACGATTTTAATAATTTCTTATTAATTAATTTTTATAAATTTTCAAACACTTTTTAATTAATTTACTAAAACAACTTTTTATATGTTAGTTAACAAGTCTTTAATTAAATATTATAGTTTTTTTATAAAATTTTAAAATAATTTTAAAACCATTTTTAATCAAATCTTTTATAATAAAATTCTCTTATAATTTTGAAAGATTTTTTTGCACAATATAATGTTTTGAGAGTTAAAGGTCAAGGTCAAAGGCCATGGGTCAGGGGTAAAATTTCAATGGCTTCCAAGATGACTGTCGGGTGACATCACAACATGGCTGCTTCCCCGTATACGAATCCGTTTGCCTAATTACTTGGCAGTCCACCTACCAAACTTTTCTGTTAAGTACTATAAAATCAATCCTTAATTCAGTTCACAACAGTTGTTACCAGAACGGTAAATAAACTAGGCACTAGAGTAAATTTGTAAATAGAAGAACCAGAGGATGAAATCCTAGATGTTTGCCAAACATATTTACACATTTATTAGACTAAAAACATTAGTACATTTCATATCTAAAATAGAAATCCTTCAATACCTCACGAATAAGCTTATTCCGAAACAAATGTGGTCATTCAGACAGGTATCAATGACGCTTATTGTCCATCTGGTATGTAAAAAGACACGTATGTAGCTCTTTCGACTTGCTACGAATGAGCAACTGTACTTGATCACTTGTAATGCGTATGGCGCTCATAATGTATAAATGCAAGAGAACTGGAAATCGACATATATTGCTACCAGAACTATGACTATCCAGTCAAAAAATAAAAAATAAAATATTTTCTGCCTCTATAAGAAAGGGAATAAGGGTAGCTATAAGCCATATGTGGATAAGGAGGTAAGAAAGGTGATTGAGTAAAAATTATTATTTCCGTTGGCTTTTACATATGAGTCTACTAGAAGCATACAGCAAGGCAGATCGTGTAATTTTGTTTATGCAGAGTGTTCTTGTTAAAAAGTAACAGTTGGGGTGACATTAACATACACAAGTTTCCCCATTCTTAATACCTGCTTTGACATCCGCAAGTATACGACGAAGATGTAATAAAAATGCTCCACAAGTTCCAAAGCCACCAGCTTAAGTTTTACAAAGTGAAAGCGACGTCCACTTCATTGTAAGACTCATAAACATGGACGTAATTATGTCACTAATGTGGCAATTATTTTATGCACATGAAAACAGAAACTGGATCGAATAAATTCGGTTTTCATAAATTTAGACTTCGCACTTTTCATGTGAAGTTAAGAAATGAAATTACTTTTCCCGTATTGCTGCCAAATTTACTGCAGTCGTTCCACAGTTAGTAGTCCGTTAAAAAACGTGCAGTTCGAGGCAGAGTTTTTCCTTCAGAATTTTATCTCAGTAGTGAGTAATTACCGGCAGCTATAATAGAGAAGGGAACTAAGTTTTCGCACTTCAGTGTACGATAAAGAGGCCAGGAACTTTTTCTTTCATACCTAGTAGAATGTCTTGAGTTCTTCTATTCCGCTCTCATCCATTGGACTTTTGCATGGTACTTTTTTTTTAAAAAAGCCATACATCTATATTAAGAAGTCCCGCTGATTCTATTCGTATAGTCTTCGACGTGTCAAAGAACAGACATTAGAATGAAAATACTTGTAACGCCATTCACGATAAAGTGAGCACTTTTGAAATCAACCTTAGAAAATAGTCACTGCCCCAGCCTGCATATATTTTAACGGGTGCACTGAGTGGAATGCGCCCAGTAAAGTTGGTAGCGATGGATGGGAAGTTATTCCGTTTCTTAACGTCGAATTAACAGTGCTGGGTAGCCACTCCTAATAATTTAAATCATTTTTTTCGCTTTCTGATTTTTTTTTTTTATGTATCGAAGTGTAAAGATGAGCAGGTTTGTAAACTAATTTCTTTTCTAACAATTTCGCCGTTTCACTTGATCGACGCATGAATAAAGTTATAAGGCCCATGGCAATGTTAAGTTTACGTAAGGTGGAAGAATACGCAACTTGCATACAAGCAGATCTTAAGCAGGGCTTTCAGAAGTGCTCATTCTACCGTGAACAGCCTATATTCCGGCAAAGTTGCAGATATTTGATTTATTACCCAAGTGGCAACAAATTAACTACTGTGGAAAAAAGTTGAAGCCACAAAAGGAAATTCAGAGCTCTTATCATTCACAGCAGCTTGATTACTTGTCTGTTCACAGTGTAATAACGACAATTTTTATCAACAGCTACTCAATACGATGATTATTGTAAGATTAGATAACTTTATAGTTACCTTGCATCTTTGAGATTACACACGATGTGAACATTTTCGTGGTAGAGCATTCACTTCGAGATTACTAAAACATTCTGTTTCTGATCAAATTTAGCTTCTGGAAGAGGAATCCGAAACGAAACTGGCCCCGAAATACATATTATGCACTGAAAAAGGATTAGCGAACAAACAAATATTTTCCGGTTGTGAACATTTGATATCACATAAATTTCTGCCTGTCTATTCCACAAATACTGATCACGAAATGCAACTCCGGATAACTTTAGAAGTGTATAACTAACAACTTCGATCCTTATCATATTCAAAATTGTAAAATAATGTTCTAGGGTTTTATTATATTACAAACTTTTTCGTGGTTGTACGAAATAAAAGCCTGACATAATACGAAAACGGCGGATAATTACTTCACAAACAAACTAAAGAAAATAAAGTTATTTTTAATATGTATATATATATATATTACAAATTTCACAAGTGTACAAAATGGATACATTAGAATACAGTTGAAAATAATTCTTCATGTTATTAGAATGCCATAAATATTATTACATGATGAATTTTTGTTCAGTTAAACCGTATTTCAATTTTAACTTTCAAGATACAATTTAAAGTCAGAATAATTGTAATAATAAGCAAACTCCTTACCGCAGATGAACCATATGTCAGATTGCAAAGAAATAACAACAATCAACTCCTGCTCAGGCCGACCAAGAGAAATTCCGGGCCCCTCAGTAATGGGTGCTGCGGGCCCCCCTAATCCCTCCGCTCCAAAAATCGACAATTTACAACATAAATAGTCGTCATCCATGTGAAAAAAAGTTAATAAGTTTTGAGTGTCGAAATTAGATTGTTACGTAATACTTCGTTTTATAAATAAATATTTACGATTTACGAGTCGGGCCCGACTCGGGCCCTCCGGGAACCCGGGCTCCTGAGCATAGCACCTCCTTGTCCCCTTGCCCACCTCCCCCCCCCCCTCTTCCGCCTCTTGGCGGGCCAGCACTCAGTGAAAACACCTGAGTTGAAACAAAGCATTGTGTTAAAATTACTTTTTGAATCATACGAACCAAGATTATCTGACAAGAATTCCTCTTGCCGAGCGATTGAAATGCGTTACAGTGTGTTTGAAATCTTCTATTTTTTTTTTGACGAAATAATTCAAAGTTTGCCAACTATATTTGTATACGAAAAGACATCATACCCCAGACGAGGATGAAATGGTACTTTATAAATTTGCTACGCTTGCTGTAAATATTATTTTGCAGCCTTCCAATATAATTAAAAACTGCCTTTCTTTAAGACATATTAGCCGGACACGAGTCAAACTATGATAGGATCCTGTATTGAATTTTGATGTAGGCTGTTCATGGTAAAATCAGCATTTTTGATAGCCCTGCTTAAGATCTACTTGTATGCCCGTTGTCTATTCTTCTTCCTTATGTAAAATTAACACTGTCATGGGCATTATCATTTTATCCGTGCGTCCGTCGAGTGAAACTGCGAAATTAATAAAAAAGTTAATATTTTACAAATCTGCTCATTTTTACACTTTGCTGCATAAAAAAAAAACCAGGAAGCGAAAGAAATAATTGAAGGTGTTACAAATGGTTGCCTAACACTTTTTATTCGACGTTAAGATATGGAACTACTGTACCTCCATTGTTACCATCTTTACTGGGCGGATGTCCCGCAGTGCGCTTTTTAAAATATATGCAGGTGGGAGCCGTGACTTTTTTCTAAGGTTGATTTCTAAAGTGCGCACTTTATCGTGAACTACTTTTACAGACTTTTAATCAATAAAATGCTAGCGCCACCGCTGAAAAGTCTCACAGGTACACGCATCACTACAAGAACACTGCATTGTACTTAGCGGCGATGGCGCTCTTGTAGCGCGTGCCAATGTAACCCTTACAGCTCCCGCGTTTCTCGGCAAAAGATGTGAAAAACGATGTAAAAACATTATAAAAGTTATTTTCAAATTATTTGTTACCATAATTATAGATTGTTCACGATAAAGTGAGCCCTTTAGATATGAACTTTAGAAAAAAGTCACTGCCCCTGCATGCATATATTTTAACCGGCGCGCTGAGTATACGCCCAGGAAAATTGGTAACGAAGTTACCAACTTTCACTTTCTGTTTTTTTATTTTTTTATTTTTTATTCTTCGAAGTGTAAAAATGAGCAGATTTGAAAATAAATTTTTTCTTAATAATTTCACAGCTTCATTTGACCGACGCATTAGTAAAGTGATGAGACCCATAGCAATGTTAATTTTACATATGACGGACATACAACGTGTATACAAATATATCTTAAACAGGTTTTTCAAAAGTGCTCATTTTATAGCGAACAGCCTATAAGTTATTATTCTAAGCATATCATGAAACCATGGAATATCCTCAAAATATAGATGGCCCCTGAAGAACTTTAGACAGTGATATTGAGTTAATACTCTGTCAGGGATCAATACAGATTTCTTTAAATTATTTCAATAAAGGCTGAAGACTTTTCTGGTAACTGCTTATTAGTTTTGTAAAGCCGTAGACACGTATGATTCAACTGACAAATATGATGGCTATATTTCCCAAGATGTTAGTCGCATCAAATAGGAGACTTGTGGTTCTTAGGCCTAATTAAGTAGTGTAATCGAGGTTCCAGTTTGTAAATAAATAATCTAGTAAGTGAGAGCAAAAAAATCACAATTCTACGTAACAAAATTTCGTGGTAAAAATATTGTATTCGACGCAGGTGATGTTTATATTTTGCTGCTGTACGACGAAGCCATTAGTTATAATTTATTGAGCAAATAACCTGAACAAGCTCTTCACAGTCCCATTCCCTGCCCAGAGAGCATAAAGGCCAATGTTTCTATTTTTTACGCAATTGCCACGAAACGCGGTATACATAACAGTGAAAAAAAATGGTAATTCGTGGTGTCATACTGCCGTGCATTAGTGCTGGAGATGTTGCTCCCCCTGTGCATGTCGTTTAATTCGTTGAAAAATTTGTTACAGTCTAAATATGGCATTTCATTTTCCACTGCAAACATATCTTCTGCATGAGCTACCGACCATTAGGCTCTTAGCTGCATTTATTAAACCATTCAAGTTGCAGCCTAGACAGAATTAGAATGATAGTATGAAATATTTATCTTCTCGTAGCTATTCCAGTGTTACTGCACAGCCTTTATAATGAACATTTAATTGCCTCACCAGTTAACAATGTTTATTAATGATATAAAATAAACACTCTAAAGTTGGTATAGAATTGGTTGCTTCCTTCGAACCTGCCCGTCAACGAGAAGGGTGATAAAGCATATCACCAATGAAAAAAAAAAAAAAAAAAAAAAAACCCTCACATTGTTTAAGGCACGATCTAGAAAACGCTGCTTGGTGCGACAAAAGTACTTACGACATGCATCTTTCCGATCTCCAATGATTTGGCAAAGCCGACGCGAAGTCACGACAACGATAGCGATGAAATTACCGTTATTGCGATCTCTGTGCAAACCAGATGATTCTAGCGATAACACTAATGAACTATAGTCTTCGGTGTGAGAAACATCAAAACCGTCTTAGAATTAGCACATTTTGCTGGCCCAAAGATCACGCGGTATGCAAAAATTATGCCATATTTCGAAATTTATTAGATATTTTGTATCAAATGCAACTTGGAAAATTATGTCTTGCCAAAAACGAAATATCTAAATTTCTGCCAGACTAGTTTCAATTTAAATAAAATGTTATACTCCCCCCCCCCCTCCCAACCCAAATATATGTATATACATGTAACACACGTTTGAATAAATTATTTTGTGTATTGATTATTATGAACTAGGGGCCTAGCCCGTGAGCTTTTCTGTAGTAGTGTCACGTGCCTAGAATAGTTACCAAGTTAAGAATTTTGGTTATCATATAGACTGAAAAAAAAACATATTGCATATATATGTATGTAATAATGAAATGATGTGAAATTAACTCAACATTGAAGTGACTGCTGCCCCATTTGATATTTCTCTATCCACTTAGCCACTGTGACCCCACTTGATATAGTTCTATCCACTGAGCCACTGCGGTCCCACTTAGAATCGCTCTATCCACTGAGCCACTGCGGCCCCACTTGAATCTCTCTATCCAGTGAGCCACTAAGACCTCACTTGGAATCGCTCTATCCACTGAGCCACTACGGCCCTATTCGATATATATTTATCCACTTGGCCATTGCGGCCCCACCTGATATAGTTTTATCCACTAAGCCATTACTGCCCGACTTGGAATAGCTTTATTCACTGAGCCACTGCGGCCCCACTTGGAATCGCTCTATACACTGGGCCACTAAAGCCCCACTTGGAAATTAACTCAACATTGAAGCGAGACATTTAGAATAAACAAAAATGATATTCAATTACCTTCATAAATATGCAATAATCTCTATGCATTAATACAAAACTTTCATAGCAAAAAAGTAATCTAAAAATGAGTTTTTAGGGTAAAAGGTAATGATTTCGTAATCCTATCTTGCTGATATTCGAACTTGACCTGTATTTAACCCTGAGGATTCCCTCTACGAATTTTGAAGAACTTTTGTTGAGTCTCAAGGGACTTAGAAGTATTAAAGATGGACAGACAGACAGATATCGTCATATTATATAATAGGATACTTTAATTTTGTAAGTAAATGTGAAGTCAAGCTACAATGTTTATATCCTTACGTAGTAACGTTCGAAGCAATTTAAGGAAGATTTTGAACAAAACGGTGGATTTTCCAAATATTTCCTTGTGAAAAGTTCCAGACACGTGTCTGGCTACTGTATTCAAACAAGAAACATACAAACTGCAAATTAAAATTTTTTAATCCGTCGTTTCTAATACTGCCGAAGTATGCAAAGAACAATGAGGAATGTACTTGGACGGATTCGCATAAAGTGCTTGTTCCTTAGTGCAGTGAATCGACAGAAACACGTGAATCGACCAGGATAAAAATTATGTGCCAATGGGCGTGACATTGGCTGCAAGGGAAGGCAGCGTGATCAGGAAGGCGTTGTGGTATAGACGTTGTAAACAGTGAAAATATTATAGTGGCTGACAGAATATGTGTTACGTAGTGGAGTGGGGAAGTTTTGGCGGATTTTGACATTGGGGTCTTGAGAGCTGATGAGGGTGAAACGACGTATGTAGCAGCACCAGAATGTAAAGGCGGGGGAAACGGGAGAGCCCCGAGAAAGCCAGTCAACTAACGGCATCGTCCGGCACGATTCTCACTATGAAGATCCGGGACTGATCCCGCCGGGAATCGAACCCGGTTCGCCTTGGTGCGAAGCGACCGCTCTACCCGCTAGGCCACTGCAGCCCCAAAGTGTGTCACGTGCAAAGATGTCGTTACTGGGTAATAGTGAATGGGTATTAAGATGTTGTTTCCTTAACTTCTCTTAATTAATCACGCAATAATTTGTACGTGTTGTTCCCCTATAACATAAATGGAATTATTTTTAATAAAAGTAGTAAAATATAGGATGTATCTATCACTTTCAGATTGTTCTGTGAGATAATAATATAATTTAAATTATAAATACGCATAATGACGCCATTGCATAGGCTAGTTTCCAAACACTAACTTCAGGAAACACTACATGGGTTATAAGTCCTTCCATTGCAGTCGGAGTTGTTTAAAAGCACTGAGATTATTCCGAAACTAGTAGAAGAGGTAAAAATCTAACAACCTTGATCAAAACTTCCATTCGAACACCTTTTCCGTTACGTAAAGTAACGAAAGTAAGTACATTTATATTCTCTCAAATTATGCCCCCCCCCCCCTCTCCATTTTTTTTTTTTTTTACTCACAGATGCAAGATGCTTCCCTGGCTCACGTGGGGGAAATTCTTTCCCAGCCACGGAAAGCGATTATGTTCTCTGAGAACATGAGTCATAATTCATTTAAATATCCCTACACTATTATTTACTTGTGGTCAAATAAATTTCTCGAATTTTTTTTGTGTATAATGTTGAGTCCTTCCATTAATAAAGTATTTATGTTCATCCTTACTACTATATAAATGCGAAAATGTGTTTGTTTGTTTGTTGGTCCTTCTTTCACGTCAAAATGGAGCCACGGATCGACGTGATTTTCTGTACAGAGATAGTTGGAGGTCCAGAGAGTGACATATGCTACTTTTTATCCCAGGAAAATATCTCAAACGGTAAAAAAAAAATTATGATTGGGGATGTACATAGGTACTGGATTAAACTTTTCTTAGGATTAATGCATAAAAAGCATTGTTTAAAAAAATTCCCACATTTCTCCTTTCTTTTTTGTCTGTAGGCTGTCTTACATTCCTTTCCAAGAGCCGCAGTAGCTCAGTGGGTAGAGCACCAAATAGTGGGACCGCAGTAGCGAAGTGGGTAGAGAACCTAATAGTGAGGCCGCAGTAGATCAGTGGGTACAGAACCCAATAGTGGGGCCGCAGTAGCTTAGTGACTAAAGAACCCAATTGTGGGGCTGCAGAAACTCAGTGGTTATAGAAAACCCAATAGTGGGGCCACAGTAGCCCAGTGGCTAGAGCACCCAATAGTGAGACCGCGCGCGAAGCAGCGGGTAAAACCTAGTATTATATATTTTCTGCTTTGAAACATATTTCTTTACTAAAATAAAATTTCCAATTATTCCTTTCCTGATGGTATCCGTTTTCAAAGTGATTAATTAATTAAATTTGTAATAGACGCTATTATCAGTCACAATGAATCATAATAAAACAAAAAATATCAATTTTAGCTCATGGACCAACATTGTCTGTTTTAAATTGCTAAAGATGTTTTTATTTGCTTCTTTGTGTTGAATTTGTATTGTTGCTTGTAAATAATTTAATTTCGATTATTCCAGTGTGTTAAGTTAGATATCGTGCGCGACTTACATTAAATCTTCATCTTTACAAAAAAAACCTGTAAATTATTTTAACTTTCTATGTATCTTGAGTTGTGTCACTGTACGTTTATTATATATATATATATAATAAACGTACAGTGACACAACTCAAGATACATAGAAAGTTAAAATATATATATATATATATCACTGAAAAAGCCTCACAAGCCGTCACAATTTCCCAACCTATAAAAACAACTTCAATAAGCAACGTGACCTTTTCCAGCACTTTAATTGCGTAAATCGTATATCGCAAAGCCAACACGCCCACCGTATTCCCTTCTTAATCTGCGTACCAATTCAGGTGTATCACTTTGTGTTTAATGCGGATGCTGTAGCCCATTACCCTCCTGCCCCTTCGTCGATCCCCGGCCATTCATCTGGTTGCGAGGGCCGGATGTGCGCCAGTTAATTCTCGTTTATATTCCTGAAGCTTTTACGGGCCTCGGTATAGCCGAATTGCACCACCCCCTCCCCCCTCCCTCTCAGGACGAAGCTGATCTCTGATCTCGCGCTCCGGGCGAAGTCACATTGGGTAGGTGTGTGGGGGGTAAAGTAATGAACAGCGGGCAGAACTCGCTGTTTAATTACCGCGGTAATGGCCGGTTAAAGCGGGTAACTACGCGGCGTGCCGAGGGGTAAGGAAAGGGTGAACAAACGCCCCTCGCTGGCCGCCGTTTTGGGTGATAAGTCGCGTACACCTGACATATCTGCAGCTAAACAGCAGGCGAGACGCCGCAGACGGAGCTGGGCTTAGGAAAACATTTCATTGCGCGAGTTAAATGGAATAAGGGCGAGGCAAGCGAGCGAAATTGCCCCGCGTTAACAAGCTACCATATAGCGTTTAATTGCATCGTTGCTACTTTAATTTTCTATCCAGTCTACATATACCTCATGCATGGCGGAATAATTTAAAATCACAAATACTCTAGTTGTCGCGAAATTAGTATTAGTTTTATTAATTCAAATCACTCTCCATATTAAATCAATACGTATTTAACTCACAATTGCATATATCTAATTTTTAATTTATATTCTTAATGTTATGATATTTCCATAAAGAAATGAGATTTGCGATTAGAAAAAGAGTGCTTGCCTGGATCATATCTGAGGAGTCTTCGTACACTGGCAGCATCGCAGATCAGAAGTCAGAAATTTTCTGGATTTTGGGTATCAGACCTTGTACTCTTGCCATTGAAGTGAACGTAAATTTAGCATCACAGTTATCCTGTTTACATTAATATGCGTGAATGCCTTTCATAATAAATTGGCATTCATTGGCTGCAAAAAATAGTATAAGAAACATATATATATATATATATATATATATATATATATATATATATATATATATATATATATATATATATATATATATATATATATATATATATATATATAGAAATCTGCTACACGAGATTCGTAAGAAGCCGTTTCCCGTGAGTTTTGGCCCCATGTAAACATCATCTGTGACACGCGCTTCGCAAAGGCACGTTTTAATATCACTGTGTTGTATATGTACTATTTTAGAAAACATAATCATGTTTTATGCTATCCTAAGGTCCTATCGTCCAACAAAATATTCTGTTGAAGTCTAGTTTTCGTTTTCTTTAATTTCTTGCCGTTAACACTGCCGCTTTATTCTTGCGTCCATTTCGAAAACTGTTAAAAAGTAAGAAAAGTAAATATTTTCAAATTAGCGTATTTCTACATTTACATGTATTGACACAAAAAGAAAATAAATCAATTAATTGTTCACACATGTTTTAATAACAGTTCATTCAATGTCTGTTGTTAGAAACTTGACTTGAGCAAAGCATATAAAGAGCAAATTATTTTTTCAGGCATGGAAATGTTGAGATCCTGGGTTGGTTATACATATTGGTTGATATATATATATATATATATATATATATATATATATATAGGCCCGTGTGGGGTTGTTAGATCCCCCATTGGCCGCCTTCCCGGGTGGCGGATAGGAGAAAGCCACCCAGATATGGGTGGTTCTGGGGAAATGAAATACTCAGGGCGGACCAAATACTAACACTAAACTAAACCCACCAGCATCTGTTCTAGTACCCAGCGTTTGTTCATCTAGTTGGTGCGGCTGTTAGATATACAACTTGATCTCAACAATCAAGTCTTAAAACCACATGATCTCCACTGATCACCAAAATCAATGTTCAATTTGAAACAATCATGGCAGAACAACAGGAAAGAAATCCACTACCCCAGGCCCCAGTTAATAGACTGGACTCTCGTTCTAGTCATCGGATTCTGGGAGACCAGACATGCCATGTTGAGAAGGATCGGAGCTTCTCAAAACCTCTTCGAACTAAACGAAAATTATTCATAGGTACACTGAATGTAAACACTCTGTTGAAAACCGGAAAACTGAAACAACAAACGAATACGCTTGATAGATTCAGCATCAAAATTCTGGTATTACAAGAAACACGCTTTACAGAAGAAAACCGCTTTGACTAAGAAAACTACAGGTTTTATAAAGGAAAACCCGCAGTGCAGATAAACACAGGACCGAAACGATTTGGCACAGGTTTTGCAGATCATAAGTCCATCACAGATTCGGTCATTGACTTTATCTCACCGACAGAAAAACTCTCGACACTACATATAAAATCTGGAAATAAGGCATACACACTGATTAACGTGCATGCACCAACAAATGACTATAATAGAAAGACCCGCAGGTGATAGAAGACTTCTGGGAACTTCTCGAAGAAACCAGAAACAAAATCCCCAAACATCACGTCAAGATTCTATTAGGTGAATTTTATGGGCAGTTAGGGAAAGAAAAGAAATACAGGAGGATCACAGGACAATACGCTACCCACAACAGGACCAATAAAAATGGTGAACACCTCATAAACTTCTGTTAAAATTTTAACCTCAAGATTATGTCAACACAATTCCAGAAACCCACACAAAAACTGAAAACGTGGAAATCCCCCAATGCAGCGCTCGGAGAATTCCAGATTGACCACATTGCCATCTCCAGGAAAAACATCTAAGAAGTGCTCAATGTAAAAACAAGGAGAGGATTCTTCGAGTCTGACCACCACCTACTCCAAATCAAAGTAAAATATATAGCCCAATAGAAAACGGACAAGAATAACCCAGACTTTCCGTACTGATCCCGAATACCTAGAGCTCAACACGGAGAAAATCATTGAAGAAATCCATAAGGCGGATATCGCGAACTGGTTCGAACTTGCAGCAAAAAAAAAAAAAAATTAGGCCGACCTCCAAGAAAGAGAAAACACAGGTAGTGGAACATCAGATGCGATCAAGCTGTCCAAGATAGGATTAAAGCATGGAATAATTTCAACAGCCATAAAACAGCAGGAAAGTGGCAAGAATTCATAGAGATAAGGAAAAATGTCTCCAATATTATTCGACGCGAAAAACGGAACTTCGACAATAATCGTCTGAAAGAAATAGAACAGGACTTTACCAAGAACGACACCCGGAAATTCTGCAAGACCTTCAGAGAAAATTTAACTGACTACCAACCTCTTAGTCTGTGCTTCCAACGATCTGACGGGACCCTAGAAACTAACACAAAGAAATCTGTGAAATTCTAGCCAAATATTTTAATACACTCCTCAATCGCTAAGCACCATCTGAACACCTCCGATTTGTAAAACCAGCACCAAATCCTGATTCTATTCCAATCACACATGAAGAAATTGTGAACATAATAAAATCATTGAAAAACAACAGGGCGCATGGCGAAGACGGAATTATCGCGGAAGTCTGGAAATTGGACCATGAAAACATAGCGCCAAAAATTCACAGAATAATATCGGAAGTCTGGAAAACAGAAAATCCCAAAAGGATGGAAAGGTGCCTTAATACACCCACTCCATGAGAAAGGAGGAATCTCTCTTCTCCCAGTCACATATAAAATCCTTCTCCAAAGCTTTACTGAACCGACTCGAGCCGCAAGCGGACCCACAGATTGGCGAGTATCAGGCAGGATTCAGGAAAGGAAGATCCTGTATCGAACAAATCTGGAGCCTCAAGACCATACTACATATCAGACGATGTCGAAACACCGCAGTCACATTTGTTGACTTTGAAAAAGCTTAGGACTCTGTCGACAGACTAGTATTGTTTAATAACCTAGAAGAATTAGGAGTCGATATGAATACCAGAGCCATTATCCAGGAAACATTATCGGGAACCACCTCAAAAGTCAAATTCATGGGAGACACCTCAAACTCCTTTGAAATTCACACGGGAATCAGCCAAGGGGATAGCCTATCGCCATTTCTGTTCAACATCGTCTTGGAGAAAATAATCAGAGAATGGGGAAATCAGGTCAAAGGCATCCAACTTGAAAAGGAGAAAGAAAAGGGAACCACCGTGAAATGCTTGGCCTTTGTAGATGACTTGGCTATACTAACAAACAACAAAGAAGAAGCCAAACTCGCACTAGAAACACTACATGAAATCTCCTATAAAACCGTACTCCGAATTTCATATGAAAAGACTCAATATATGGACACCAAATCAACAGGAAAACTCCCACTGAAAACACAGTATGGAAAAATCTTACAAGTAATTCACTTCAAGTACTTCGGAGAAACCATTCAAACCACGGGACTGAACACAATCTTCAACACAGAAAGAATAGTCAAACTACAAAAGGCGTACAAAATTACATGGAACCACTATAAGAAAAGAGAGTATCTCGTAATGCGAGACTACGACATTACAACATAGTAGTTTTACCAGAAGCCTTATATGCGGAAGAAATCACAGTATTCAGGGGAATGACTAAAAGTCATGAAATTGAAAAACAAGAACGAAAGATCCTTAGGAAAATCCATGGCGTGGTCCTCCGAGACGAAACTTGGGTCAGACGACCTATAAAATAATTATACGAAAACACAGACACCATCACAGACAAGTTTAGGAAAGGACGCCTACAGATCTTCGGACACTTACGCAGGATGGGTGAAGACGGACTCGCGAAGAAAATTTTCACTTTCATTAATGCAAGTAAATTAAAGACCAATTTGATGAAAGAAACACAAGATGACCTGGAACGACTGAAAATCTCAGAAGAAGAAATTAAGGACAGGAAAAAATTCAGAAATATAATTAGAAACAATAAAATTGAACAAGAACCTAAAAAAGTAATGATAGGGAGAAGATGGACAGAGAAAAGGAAGAAAAATCATAGTGAATTAATGAAGAGGTTTTGGGAAGAAAGGATAAGAGAAAAAGGAAGTGACGCAGTGACTGGCTTAAGTTCACACGCTCTCCTAAAGGGAAGTAATCGGAAATAACTATATATATATATATATATATAGGTAGAATACAGCATAAGGTGTTGGATATATTCTCTTATCTCCTAATTATGAATGTCTTTAAAAACTTCTACAAGCGAAAAACTGAACAAAATTTTTTGTTGATGGCTGGAAAAGACATTCAAGCTGCATATGGAGTAAATTCACAATCTTTTCTCGTATATTCGGACCTCATTCGATGATATAGGCTCACGGTAAAGTGAGCACTTTCGAGTCCCTAGTTACTTTTTCCTTTCAGCCATATTTTATTCTTTAACCACCTTTCTAACTAAGTAAGTAATAAATACAGTATGTATATTCCACCGCACTCGAAAGTTAACGTGTAAGGCTAAAACAAAATATATTTATTGACTATTAGGCCTATTTCAAATGAGAGGACTTTCAAAAGTGCTCATTTTACCGTGAATAGCATATAGAAGTTTCTATTAAGTACCTTTTTCTGATTAATGGACGGTACACACTTTCCGTAAGAAGATCAATTATGACCATCTTTCCTCCAAAGCATCGTCAAGTTAAGCCACTTCTGCCAGGCCACAAGCTAGATGTAGACGCTGGTATTTAGAACGCAGGAAGACACTACTTCGTGCGATGGGTCATGTAAACACCACGTAGATTGTGGATTATTTTCCGCCAGCGAGACTAACTAGTACCGAGGATATGAAAGAACATGAATTAACCAGGTGTGTGCACTTTCTTGGCAGGTGCATAACACGGAGGTCAGCCCAGGGCAAAAGAAGAAGGAAAACAGCGGTCATTGACACAAGCCTTCCGTTGATAAAACGAGCCTTGAGAACATCTGTCAGGTTTCTTGAGTACGAAAAAAAATGATATGAGTTTCTTGTCATTCCCACGCTAAAATAGTTTTTATGTCACGTGGTTAGTTTTCCGTCAAGAATGGAGGCCGCGGTGGAACGAGATCGTGTCTCACCACGGCGAACCGTGTTTGATCCACGTCAAACAGTTTTCATACGAATTAAACGTGGCGGACGTGTACATTGGTATACTCTGTTTTCATATAACTTCAATAAAATTTGACAGACGTCGTGACCAACCTTCACAGCATGTAAACAGTAAACGCCAACATTTCCAAGGTACTCATGGTTGTTGCAGGATGCGTGTTATTATGTTGGCGCTCTTGGCGATGATTGTAAAAGAAAATAGTACTCGGAATGAAAAAATTATAATGTGGAAAATTAATGATAATTGCAACATTTATGGTTAAAATTTCGCTCATAGACTAATACAGAATTTGTCTGAGTTATATAGCAAGGGTTTTAAAATTATTTAGAAATATTATGGTAGAGCAAGCGAACATAACGGCTATGTGAAAGGTTTCCACCAATCTCCGTTGAGTATGTTGTCTATGGTATCCACCCGCCCGGTGAAAAGCCGCCATTGTGCTCTCTTACGTCATAATTTATCAATATGCGAGAATTCCTTCCTGGTGATGTCGGAATATTATATACGCAGTTAATTAATTTCGTATTTATGCATTTCATTAAGTTTAGTTCGTCGTAGGTGCCTTTTAAGAACAGTCTCCTCAGTGAAATGAATTATCGACTCGAGTCTGCCGCTTTGAAAAACGTTTGTTGTATGCCGTGGTCCGCCATTTTCTGTGACCATCGCGAAGCGCGAGCGAAAAATTATTTTCGTTGTGAAGTGTAAATTTGTTGGTGTCGAGAAATAGTTCAAGTGTTTTGTTAATTGCATAAGTCAGCAAATAAACTATTTGGTATCAGTAGCCGGCACGTGATTAATGATCCACAGTTCTTGGCCTATGTGTTTAGGAATTACGAAGTGAACATTAAGTTTGTGTGTTTTGAAAATAATGTTTTCTTCAATTGTTGTTAGAATACTTGAAATGTATTTCGACATCGGTATTAGCACTGACGTATTTAATCCGTTTTCTTCTTTCAGGAGGTTTTCATATGTACGTGGCCTAAATAAGCGCTCTTTTAGTGTAGTTCACTATATAAAAAGTGCAATGGTATTTATCTGTTGAGCATTTCTCGCATCGGTACGAACAGCGACACATTTATAGCATTTAGTACTTTCGTTTAAGTTAAAACTTTAGAGTTATAGTAAATTTATTGCTATTTCCGTACAAACAAAATTTTCCAATGCATCATCAAAATAATGCAGCTTCCAAGCGCCACTCTCTTACAATAAGAACCACAAAAAAAATCACGTCTCACGAAAGACTTAAAACTATAGATCCCCACCCACCAATAAAACAAAACAGAACCCTAACTAGTGTATTATGTTATCATAACAAAAATAAAACAGCTGGGAATGGCAATCAGCCTAATTACTGGACAGAAGTTGTCAGTCTTTCAATGCTTGCCATTAGATTCGTAGTTTGTTTACAAAGATAGTTTTATTTTTTTCACCGACAGAACAATTGTGGTGGAGGGATACATCATGGCCGCACTTCTTTTTGAGACTCTGTCAAAATTTATTGAAGTTATATGAAAGAGAGTATACAGGCGGTTCGCGGTTAGTTGAGCGCGTTTGAAATCGACCACTGAAAAAGGTCACTGCCCTTGCCTGCATATAATTAAACGTATTAAACGAGCATACTCACTGTAATAGGCTCAGCAAAGTTGATAAAGGCTGTTCACGATAAAGTGAGCACTTTAGAAATGAACCTTAGAAAGAAGTCACTGCCTCTGCATGCATATATTTTAACGGGCGCACTGAGTGACATTTGCCCAGTAGAGTTAGTAACGATAGCTGGAAAGTAGTTCCATATCTTAAGGTCGAATAGAAAGTATTAGATAACCGTTTGTGATAACTTAACATTAATACTTTAATTATTATTTTTTTAATGCACCGAAGTGTAAAAATGAGCAGATTTGTAAAGTATTTACTTTCTTAATAATTTCACAGTTTCGTTAGAATTAAGTTATGAGGCCCACGCCAATGTTAATTTTAGATAAGGCCGAGGAATACACAACGTGTGTACAAGTACATCTTAAGCAGGGCTTTCAAAATTGCTCATTTTACCACGAACAGCCTATAACGACGGAGATGAAATAGTTCCTCGTCTTAAAGTTTAATTAAAAATGTGAAGTAAACATCTGTGAATACTAGAATTATTTATTTTGTTTTCTGTTTGATTTAATGCAAGTTAAAGTAAGAATTAGAAATTTTTTTAAATATTAATTTTATAATAATTTCACTGTTTCACTTGACCGATGCATGACTAAAGTGACCGGGCTTATAGCAACGTTAATTTTACATAAATGGTGGAAGAAAACACAATGCGCATGCAAGCAGGTCTTAACAGGTCTTCCAAAACTGCTCAGTTTACCGTGAATCGATTATAGGTGGATTTACTCGTGGTATTCCCGTTTCTTTCGCCAGTGCATTCCGTCACTACCCCATTTCTACCTCATCTCAGCTGTTTAGCGTCCCCTCTTTATAAAAAAAATAAGATGGAAAATAAACAACATTTACAGGATATTCCCAACGTGTCCTGTCAAAATTTGCACCTTATATCCTCATCCTTCAATTATACGGAACTTGCGAAATTATTTTTGTATCACGGGGTTAATTAAGAGAACAGTTTCAGGGCGCGTGAATAGATAGGCTCATCTGATACATGCACAAGATAAGATATTCGTGTCCTATATTCCTCTCGCATGCTTTCTTCTGGTTCTTAAAGCTTTTCGTATACAGAAGTATTTGAAGATATAGGCTGTTTACGGTAAAATGAGCACTTCTGAGAGCCCTGCTTGAGATCTACTTGTATTCACGTAGTGTATTCTTCCACCTTATGTAAAATTAACTTTGCCATGGGCCACATCACTTTATTTATGGGCCGATCAAGTGAAACTGTGGAATTATTAGAAAAGTAAATATGTTATAAACCTACTAATTTTTACACACTGAGGAGTTAAAAAACAGAAAGCGTAAGAAATAATTTAAACTATCACAAATTGTTACTTAACACTTTTTATTAGACGTTAAGAAATGGAACTACTTTTCATTCATCGCTACCAACTTGTCACTCAGTGCGCCCGTTGAGGTATGTTCAGGCAGGGGCAGTGATTTTTTTCGAAGGGTGATTTGAAATCGTTTGTCACAGTTTTAACATAGTGTAATAAATACAATAAAATTCAGGTTCCACCGAGATTTGAACTCGGATCGCTGGATTCAAAGTCCAGAGTGCTAACCATTACACCATGGAACCTTCTTAAAATAATCAACAACCTCACGCGTTGAGATATCGTGCAGCACTTAACTGATTCCTGGGTTCGTTGAGCGTTGAAGTAGATGTTCTTTATCGCTGTTGCAATAGAAACACAGAGATTGAGTTCGAGAATATACGCCCACGCCAGTTCGACAA
Organism: Dryococelus australis; assembly: GCA_029891345.1. NCBI lineage: Eukaryota > Metazoa > Arthropoda > Insecta > Phasmatodea > Phasmatidae > Dryococelus > Dryococelus australis. The sequence continues at coordinate 64,668,912 of CM056996.1, forward strand.
GCTGAAAACTATCCACCGCGGTTGACTTCAGACTATGTTTAAAACGGCATAACAACTGTGATGGCGTACACCGTTAACTCGATTCAATGCCACTTTTTTAGTGCTGGTAAAAACTATTAATATTTCTAGCTACGAAAACTTATTATGATTTGTCATTTTTTACTACGTAAATTATTAACTGCACGTATAGACTGGTATTTAAAACGTTTAAAAGTATGATCTTGTAGAACATATTTTATTCGCTGAATAAGTACACGCATCGTCGTCTAGGGGTAGCTATTCACGTTTATGCTAGTAGGATTTTGTATTTTTACATTGATTGCTGGGAAACATGTTTTATGAGGGTAGATTTATATTAACACAAATATATATTTACGTAATTTTGCCTGCTAACTATACGAAACAGAGTTCTCATTTAAAAACATTCACAAATTAAAGGTTTCCCGTTCTATAGTATGCTAGTCTCAATAATAACATAAATTTAGTATGTCCTGGAACGATAATTTTTTCGGCGCTGTAAATGAAATTTTATCTCTTATGTGCATATAATTATATTCTTTACATCATTTACTCCATTTTAATAACTTTTTTTATTATTATTTTAAAACAGCGATCAAAACGAAGTATAATTAATTAAGTAAAAACTGAAACGACACGCCAACGACATGTATATCTGATGATAACTTTACGCTCGCCTTAAGACCACGATACATGTTTTAGATTCTAGTGGGCATATTTGGACAACGAGGTGAGTAAGGAGCAGAGTCGGAATGTAATGGCGGGGAAACGGAAGCTCCCCCGAGAAGTCGTACCGGCCAGTAGCATCGCCTTGATTCCCACGTGCGAGGATCCGGGGGCGATCCCGCAGGGAATCGAACGCGATTCGCCACCACCGTGGCTCCCTATTTAAATTGTAGTGCCAACCGAGGAAGGTAGGGGGAATTTCGCCAATGGGAAGTGTCCCGTTTATGTGCACTATTCTTTGCACCGTACTCTTCATATCCGCACAAGCCGTGGCCCTTCTGAAATACACTACACTTGCCAACTTTAGTTTCTCGTAGTGATATTTCAGGTATTTTACTCTCGGCGCAAAGATTTCTCGGGGTAGTAGTTTGTCAACAAGTAGAGAAGAATTCCTAATTTTTCACCTACGGTTGTGCACAGCTGTAGTTAAATTTTGTTTCTCAGGCCAGCCAATATGTATTACCGAATTAATTAAAATCTGTTACGTGGGATGCATGAGGGGCGTATCTGAGTTCGTGAGGGCTAAAGGTCTTAATATAAATAAAAGAACTGAATTCAATAATTATATTTATTCTCAATGCTACAAACAGTCAAACATCTATTATGTACTAATCTGAGCGTCCTATTAACTCTTATTTATTCTTATTGAGAGCAATAATTATTTGCTATCTCCTTTTAAATTAAAGTCTTTATCGCAGTCTTTACTCTTGATAATGTCCTTTAAACTGCTCCAATCATTTCCACACGTTTAGTTAAAACTGTCTATTTCCATCGTCCCGGATGTCTTTTCATTCACGCATTCAGTCCGCAGTCCCGCAGATCAGTCCCACTCTTCACTGCACACAAGCTCGCCGACGTACTCTGGCAGATCGTTGCAACGTCCCTCGACGCTCCGGAATCACCCAACTATCGCTAAGGTCGCAAGAGACTCCAAACGCTGGGCTCTTAATCACTCTCCCCTCAGAGGCCCGCGTGGGGTATTTATTCTTGAGGTCAGTATTGCCAACTCACAATCGTGCAGTAAAGCCAAATGCTTGTCAAGATATTGCCAAAAAAAAAAGCTAAACAAAGTTACTAAGATGCTAAAAATAAGCTAACAAATTATACAGATTCTATCACTAAATAATATTATTTATAGGCTGCTCACAGTAAAGTGAGCACTTTTGAGGCCCTCGCCAATTTTTCCTTCCAGCCATTTCTATCCTCTAACCATATATTAAAATAAATATTGCCATCTAAGTTACAAACAGTGTGTCTATTTTACAGCGGTCGGAACTTAACGTCTAAGGCTAAAATGAAACATATTAATTGACTATTATTCCAAATAAGAGGGCTTTAAAAAACGCTCACTTTACCGTAAACAGCCTATAACAAGCAGTAAAAATTGCATAGCTAACTCACCTGTAAACAGAGTCATGTAAATAGAACTGTTACCTATGAGCATATTTTGAGTTGTAGATGTTCACAGACTAACTCGTTTCCTTTTCCAACTCAGTGACTGCACCACTAAATCCTGCGATAAAAATATAGCTCGAAATCGCCTAGTTTAAAACAAACGCTTTTGCAGAAATAAATGCTTTTTTCCGCGCTCCGAGTAACACTGGAGGAAAGCACAAAGCAGCAACAAAATATTTTAACCTAAAGAGTATGACGGAACAAATACTTTAATCTCCTCTTTCCTTAACCAGCACAGGAAAGCAGATGCCCTTTCTTGTCTGAAAGTCATGTAATCTAATCTTCAAAGCTGCTTAGTAAAACTATACATTTCCGAAAGCTGAAATGAGGAATAATTCGATAACTCTTTCCTTATCGGCCTCCTTTTTTTGTATAGTGCTAATTTCAGCACATAAATAAGTGGGATATGAATGCCATATCGAGCTTCGGCATTTTCGTGGAAACCAGAACTGGGTAGTGTATGTGTGGCAGAAAAAAAAGAACATACAAGCAAATCCATAGCTAAATATATCATTTTATAGCTAAAAAATATAGATAAAAGCTAAAGGAAATATTTAATAGCAGCTGCTTTCTCAAAAAAAAAAAAAGCTAGATTTAGCTATAAATTAGCTAAATTGGCAACACTGAGGCAGGTGCCGTCTAGAAAGTTCTCGGCAATCCAAGACATGGGAAAAATAATGGTGATGACGAAGACATTCCAGTGTGATAAATGGAGAAATATGAGCTTCTCAGGGTCAGCGAGGCGCGAGCTGCGATAAGTTTATCGGCGTGTGAGGCGGCATCCTTTATGATAGGCCGCTCTCTATCATATAACTGCTATCCTTCACTTCCGTTCGTTCGCGCGGGATGCGAAGCAGTAAGTGAGTAACAGTTGATAGCAAAGTTTTCCAGCTGAGAAATTTTTTTTCGTACTTAAGACTAGAATGAGTTGAGTTTTATATTCTTATTTCCTTCTCTTTTACTTTGTCATTTTTCAGAAATAATTATCTGGATAACGATTTACATAAGAAATCATTTATACCTAACTAAAATACTTTCCTTGGCTTACTTATACAGATAACTAGTATCTATTAAACGGCCAACTGTCTTAGAATAACCCTTTATCTCTACAATTGCATACGGAACTACTTATCTCAGAGATGTTCCGTGAAAAATTATCGGAATAAACTCTTTATTTCTGTTGTGTGGAGAGGCACAAAATACCTTAGCATTAATATGATATTATTATGTATGTTGTGGTAAGAGTTTATATACACGTTACTTCATAAAACTTTTAAAAATGTTATAACATTGAGTGTATATGTACACTTGAGGGAAAACGTGCATGCATAGGATGCACAGGGGTTGCTGTCACAACTTAGAAACACATACACTAGAACCACATAGCTTAGAACCACACAAGACAGGGAATTCTAACGAGAACCAGTTATATGTTATGTGATTCTAATGTACGACAGTTCTAATATGTGTGTTTCTAGTGTATGATAGTTCTTAAGCGTGTGTTTCTATTGTACAACAGTTCTAACAGCTGTGTTTCGGCTGTAAGATCGTTCTAAGTTGTGAATCTCAGTTGTACGACGTTGCTAACGCATGTGGTTCTACAATATGTGTTTCTAAAGTGTGTGTTTCTTTTGTACGATCGTTCTGACATCTGTGGTTCTGTTGTATGATCGTTCTAAGTTATGAATTTAGGTTGTACGACGTTTCTAACGTATGTGGTTATGCAATATGTGGTTCTAAATTGAATGTTTCTTTTGTACTATAACATTTGTGGTTCTGTTGTATGATCGTTCTAAGTTGTGAATTTCAGTTGTACGACGTTTCTAACGTATGTGGTTCTGCAATATGTAATTCTAAAATGTGTGTTTCTTTTGTACGATCGTTCTAACAACTGTGGTTCTGTTGTATGATCGCTCTAAGTAGTGAATTTCGGTTGTACAACGTTTCTAACGTATCTGGTTCTGCAATATGTGGTTCTAAATAGTGTGTTTCTGCCGTACGATAGTTCTAACATCTGTGTTTCTTTTGTATGACTGTTCTAACATCTGCGTTCCTCTGGTGTGACTGTTCTGTTTTCTGTTTTTCCGGCGAATATTATTTCTTAGTTGTGTGTTTTTGTTGCATGACTGTTCTAAGATGTGAAATTTCTAAGTTATGTGGTCTCATTTGTTTATTATGTTATCTGAACGTTCTAGAATGTGTGTTTCTAACATATGTGTGGTCCCCATGCACAGATACGGATTTTCATCTAACACTATTTGAACAAATTAACTTATCGCTGGTTTTTCACGTAATTGGGAAGCGAATCATTAATAAGTTACTCATGCTATTTACACACTAGGATATTGAGGGGCGCCATTTTATTAACCAACTAACGTGTATTAATCGTGGGTGTTTATCGACTATTACGACGTAATAATCATGCGTACGTTAAAATAACACAAAACGTTGCCTTGGTGTAACCAATGGCGTAGCCAGGGAGGAGGGGTTTGCGAATTATAACCCTTCTTTTTCCCCCTGAGTTTGACAACAACGTGCTTTTCTTAGTTATAAAATGTGTAATTATTGTTAAAGGCCGTTCACGATAAAGTGATCCCTTTTTGAAGCTGTTTCAACTGACATAAGAACCAATAAATACATTACATTGCGGCATCGAACTTCTGGTTTTGGATATAGTGAATCTATACACTGTGTTTATTACGAACATGGCAGAGTTTACATTAGCAAGTGGTGGAATGATATAAATTGATTGAAAGGAAATGTAACTAGGGCTTCAAAAGTGCTCACTTTACCGTGAACGGCCTATAATTATGACGCATTGTATTATATCGTTAAGTAATTTTCCTCTTAGAATGTGTGATAATTAGAACGTGTCGGTGCTGACACCGGTGTAATCTCCCTCCTGTTACTTCGGCCAGTGTAACTGCGTTTTACTTCTTGAGAAGTTTCTGACTACGCCCCATGGCAGACGAACGGTCGAGAAAACTTGCAAAGTTTGAAAAGTGGAGCCGTAGGTTGCTTACCAGGTAAAGGCTGTTCACGATAGAGTGAGCACTTTTGTAATTAACCTTAGAAAAAAGTCACTTCCCCTGCCTATATTAATTTTCATGGGCGCACCGAGTGATAATCTCCCAGCAAAGGTGGTAACGTTGGATGGAAAGTAGTTCCATAACTTAACGTCGAATAAAAAGTGTTAGGCAAACATTCGTGATACCATAGATTCTCATGCTTTCTGTTTTTTTTTTTTTTTAATGCATCTAATAGTAAAATTCACATATTTGTACAATATTTGCTTTGTTAACAATTCCACAGTCTCACTTGACCGACGCAATGTCAGTTTTACATAAGGCGGAAGACTACACAACGTCCACACAAGAAGATACCAAAGAGGTGTTTCAAAAGTGCTCATTTTAACGTGAACAGCTTATACGCGATCTGATTTGCTAGGCCGGCCGTTGTAACCCTAATTTCTTAAAGACGGGCGACGATGCGACCCGGTAAACGTTCAAAGACGGCAGACGTGAAATCAGGCTATAACTATTCGTGCATCTGTTGTCCCATCTCACGTTCTTTCTCACTTTTCGCAAATAACTAATTTCAATTCCCAATTTTCAAGTTTCTGTTTTTCCATTCGTAATCACTTTATAGTCCATTCGTGGATACTTACCAATTCTTTGAATCCCTGCTGAAGATCTGCTCTAAGACTATCTCTCTGCCTAATGGATACAAAGATTAAATAAGTCTAGAATATTACACCAAAGGGACAACGCAACGCACTCAGGAGCACTCAGTTTAGTAATATTTCGCATGAAAACTATTTCTAAAGGCTTTTCACGATAAAGTGAACACTTTTGAAATCAACATTAGAAAAAAATCACTTCCCCTACCTGCACATATTTTAACGGGCGCCCTGAGTGATATGCGCCCAGTAAAGTTTGTTGTAACGATGGATGGAAAGTAGTTCCGCATCTTAACATCGAATAAATAGTGTTAGGTAACCATTTCTGATCATTTAAATTATTTCTTTCGTTTTCTAGTTTTTTATGCATCGGAGCGTAAAAATGAGCAGATTTGTAAAATATTTAGTTTTCTAATTATTTAATAGTCTCACTTTACCGACGCATGAATAAAGTGATGATATCCACGACAATGTTAATCTTGCATAAGGCGGAAGAATACACAACGTGCATACAAGTAGATCTTAAGCAGGGCTTTCAAAAGTGCTCATTTTACCGTGAATAGCCTATAGCTAGGTATTACCAAAAAATCTACCGTCCCTTGATTTTTAATCATAATAGTTAATAATAAAGTTATATAGTTTATAAATGAAAAAAATTAGGAAAAATTCTATTTGGCCAAAAATAAGATATGTACTTTTATAATAAGAGAAATATAAAACGTTTGTGATACATGGCATATTTAGGAATCAATCAAACACGTTATACATGGGATGAGTTTTCAAAGGTTTGATTTAGAAACTTCGAAGTTACCACGAATAGACTGTAGGTCGTATATCGTACGTTTTCCATAAGGAATAATCTCACAAAATTTGCACATGGATTTCTGAATAAACCTACATGTAGTATCATGTTAGATTATATAGGCCTAGTTTTGATATTATGAGTACGATATCTCAAAAGAGGTGAAAAAATAAGCAGCCAAAAAACTAAGGAGTCGCAACGAGTGAATCGTATCTGATGTTGCTGTTTGCGGCGTACTAAGCGTGATAGTTTTAAGTTTTGATTTGAAAAGATTTAGATTTGATTAGAAAATAAGGAGGCAAAATTATTTAGGAAACTGTGATAGTAAATTCGCACGTTTCCCTTCGACTAACGTTAAAGAAACAGTATATTTCGGAAACCGTCAATACGAGCTTTCAGGTAACGTGGGAACTTGTCAATTTTCTTATTTCGCTCCCGGATTCTCGCACTTGGTAATCGTGCCGGACGATGCCGCTGGTCGGCAGGATTTCTCGGGGATCTCCAGTTTTTTTTCCCGCCCTTGCGTCCGGCGCTGCTCCATGCCAACTTCGATTCACCCTCATCGGCTATCCAGACCCCGATGTTAAAGATCCGCCTAACCTTCTCCACTCCGCTCCTTGAACGATGAATGAAAGGTGGAACAAGCACTAGGTGGTAGTTTTTTTTTAACCGTATTTTGTCTGAATCTTGTAAAACGCGATACACCATACACTGAGAGAAAGGTTTTGTTGAATCAAGCGAGATTTGTTTGCTGCAACCAAATTATTTGTTTGTATAGGGGCAATGAAATATTTTGTTGCTGAAACCAAATTAATTTGTTGTTCTCGTTTGGTTATCCTAAACTGTAAGATTAGGTAGGTGCAATTAAAGATTTGTTTGGCTGCACGTACAATAAACAGTTTGGGCCGATATAAAAAAATGTAGAAGTCCAGCCGAGTTTCGAACATGGATCACCTGCATCTGATCGCTACGCCTTTTAGTAACTTCGGCTGATGTGACAACTAATGACGTCGGAAAGCTTATATATATATATATATATATATATATATATATATATATATATATATATATATATATATATATATATATATATATATATATATATATATATATATATATTGGGAAACGTGTGCAAACAAATATTTCAAGTTTTACAGCTTTACTTGTCAGTTTCTTATTGCATTGTTTTATTAAAGTGTTTATACGATTGTTAAGCATCATTTGATGCACTAAGAAATACGGTTACTATCCTAATTGTCACAAAAAAATACAAACAAACTGTCGAGCTGTATTTTCCAACGAATACAGTCAAATGAGTGGCCAAACAAATATATGAAGTTGATTCAACAAAACATTTAGTTGACAGTCTATTTTTTTTTTTTTTTTTTTTGGCCCAACACAGAGATTTTGTTTATTCAAACATATATTTTGTTGGACGAACAAAAGTAGTTTTGTTGCTTTTCAAATGTTGTTTGCTCAATAATATATTTGGTTAGGGCAAATTTGGCCCTATACAAATAAATATTTCGTTCTATGTTCTTTCAGTGTACGCTAAATGAACGCCTTGGCGCGTCCATCCAGGATGGCAACTAGGTATTTCGCAATATAGTGGACACATCCACACCAAAGCGACGAGCCCTAATGGATACGTAACTGACGGCCTGTGCTTGGTGGGTTTTCTCGAGGTACTGCCGTTTCAACGAACCGCAGCTTTCCGTTACTTCTCCATCGTAGTATACAATTTCACGTCATTCCTTCAAGGATAACGACCTCTAAATAATCACACGCAGAAATTCTGAAACGCCGGTTTTTTCTACGCATGTCCAATGTTCCTTCTACTGAGATCTGGAACAAACCGAGTTCTCTTAATACCATAGTTAGGCACAAGAAAAACTTTCGTCGCTATATGAGCAGTGTTCCAAAGAGTTCACTATTAATTACAATTTTAAGCTACGCGAATAATAAAAGGAAAATATTTTACTTAGTTACGCATTTATTTTATATTTTATTTATGATTATTTTATAAAGAATTTTTGTTTTTTAACGAACAAAATAGAAAATATCCGGTACACATGCGACAGATATTAACACTTACAGAAGTAGTATAAAAATTGGAGTTCTGGCGCACCTGGCTGCGGGTGGTGGACTGGTGGACCCTAGTTAGTACATTACCTGGCTGCATGCTGTGGACGCCAAGAGCGAGAATTTCCCATTTTTTTTCCTTTTTCCCGTCCAAAACGGTCGATTTCGGGCACCAAAACCTCACTTTTTCCCTTTTCACCTTAAAATTTCCCGAATTTCCCTCCAGCCGGCGGCGGCCATCTTGGCAGACAGTACTAACTAGCATAATCTGCGCAGTTTTCTATTTGCAGTGGAAGTTTACCCAATGCGACGGGATCGATCTGAGCTTTTCTCAAATTCGGAAATTCTCATTCCCGGCGGCCATCTTGGTATTGACGATGTATGTCAACCTGGGACATTTGTCGACCACCTGAGGATGTCGACAATTTTGGCGACCTGCGCCTCGCCAGTGGCGGCGGTGGGGCATCAAGGCATCGCGAACGATCGGATCTCATGTACCACAGCAGCCACCTTAAATGTGTGTGTGTGCATAACACTTAACAGCATAGTTGGCTACAATTTCCGAACTGTTTGAGTTATAGATATCAAATTCATAACATAGGCATTCACCCCGACTAGGAGAAGTGTCGTGGGGTCAAATATGCCCCATGTCAACATATAAGCATAGTTGGCTGTAATTTCCGAGCCGTTTGAGTTATAGTCGCCAAATTCATAACATATACTTCAACCACGACTATAACAGATGGATGTAATTGATGAAGCATTTGAGATACAACTACCAAACTAATAATACATATATAACAACCCTTCCCCCGCCGACAAGAAGGGACGTACAGATATATATCGGCCTGCATGTCTCTCCGTTCATACTCATATCTGTCTCTCCTGTCCCCTCGGCGCCCCACCTGGCCACACACTCACTTTCTGGCATGCTCCCCCCTCATTACCTCGACCAGCGACCTTCCACTAGCCCTTGCACTCTCTCCCTCTAGCCCTTGGCCTCCCCCTCCACCCTTCCAAAATCACCCCCTTATCCTACATCCTCGCACGCTCGTCACCGCCCGACCAGCGACTTGCTGCACGCTGACCCTCGAGCACTCGTGTAACAGAGAACAGACACCCTTTTCGACCCTCGTATTCAGGATTACCATCCACATGTGATCAAGTATGACCTGTCTACGTCCCCGTGTCCCCAGCACGAGTCCAGGTGAGCCAGAATGTCCTATTTGCTATACAAGCACACTTCCTCCTCCAATGACCTGTTTGATATTATAAAATACAAATTCTACTCACACACCATGTTGATGGTGTCCATGTTGTGACTGACCACCAAAAACACCACCCACTCACCGATGTACTCGGCATCCGACTGCGACGAAGGCCACATCACCAATGACCATCTGTGAGGGTCTGCACGAAGAAGCCACCCTACTGCCAGGAAACAATATTGGCTGTCAGATGCATTAAATTATCATCCCAAAGACAAGAGGAGTCGCAGGAGCAAGTATGCCATATAAGCATAGTTGGCTGAAAGTTCCGAACTACATTATGTATAGTTGTACAATGCATATACGAATCACCTAGGTTTTATTCCTTAGTAGCATGCTACTACTACAAGTCGTCCTAGGCGACCACCATCTTGCAGCCCCACTGACTGCCAAACATACACGGACCTTCAATGTGTGTACTTACTTCCTGACAGTTGTTCAATACTTCCGGTCGTGTACACGTGAACCATGTATCGAAACATCGATGTATGAATGTATGTATGTATGTAATGAGATGTCACTCACAATGAATACACTGCCATCACTAGACAGCCGAGTCTCCACACATACAACAACCCATCCTCGAGGTATCGCAGATTCGATTTCCGTAAAGATGCATCGCTCTGTGTACATTCTCTCGTCATCCGCTAGAGTGCACACTAAGAGAAAAAAAATACCTACCAACTTTTATGTGCGTATTGCACAAGCAACGACTATACAAGACCATATGTCGTATGGCATTCGAAAAAAGCCATATAAGGCCATCACAAATACAAATTGTCAGGTTGGCCGAGCAGCTTAAAGTGCCTGATATAATTTCTGGTTCCAGTAAAAGGGTGCACGGGTTCGAATCTTTGCACCTGACATATTTTTTGTATTTTTGTTGTTTCTGTACACTACTCGAATAAATGTGGTATCGTAGGTTTGATTCCCGTTGAGAGCACATGCAGACATTCGTCGGTCCCACTGCCCATGAAGAGACTAGCATGACATTCATACTATGTCTCCGACCTGCACTCATGTACCTACCCTTTTGCAGTTTTATTTTGCAATTACAGACAGCGATACATCTCATAGTTCGCAGTAATTTCCGAACAGTTTGAGATACAACTAGCAAGAAATTTTAACATGAGCCTACACACTCACCAGTATCTCCGACATGCATTCGTGTACTGAAGAAGGTAATAGTAGTAAAGATTGGTCAGGGAGGGATCAGGGAGAGGTTACCCTGCCCTACAATACGAGCCACACACACATACTATGTAAATTATAGAGAATACTCTAGTCAAACAACCACCTTAAAAACCGACTGAAACGAATACATCACCCACGACCAGACTGCGGCCTACACACTCGTGTACCAAAGCTTGTAATTACAGATAGTCATACCCTGTATCGATCCTTCAAAGTACAACAATCATACTCCAACCCGCACACAAGTACTGAGCCTTCAATGCTCACAGCTAGTCTGTACCACGCCTCCCACATCAACAACTGTGGACTGACCTGCACTTGTCATGTACCTAAACTACAATGTACATCACAAATGTAACAATCTGGAAGCTCAGAGCACAATGATCGCTCTGTCTGTCCATGTACGGTATACATTACCAACCAAGAAGGTACATCACAAACATTCTGTGTTAAAATGCACATACTTGAAAGCAACTATTGCATGTGGCCTGACGACGATGGAGTATGATCCTTGAAAAAATAATAAGGTATCGAAGGTTCGATTCCCATTGAGAGTGTATTCTGACATGTCTGCAAACAATCGCTCGTCGTTGGTCACACTGGTCATGAAGATAAGCATGTAGTGACCATGACAGCCATATTCCATCCCCGACCTGCACTTGTGATCAAACCGTTGCAATTACAGACAGTCATACTCTGGCGAACTTACCTGCAATTGTGTTCCGACCGAGCCTTTTTAAACCTACAGGAAGACATCCTCAGCAAGTCCTGCTGGAACCTTCAATGCATATGCCAAGCCTTTGTAATTACAAATAGTCATATTCTGCCGACCCTGCCCGAACCTTCAATGTATGTACTTACATAAAATATCAAGCCTTTGAAATTACAAGCAGTCGAACTTTCCCGAAACTTTCATGCATTCACTTAGATGATTTCTTTCCAACAATAAATGTTCAGCCATTTCACTATGATAACTGTGATGTCGTGTTTACCCATAGTGACAAGTCTCGAACCCAGGTCGCTACAGACAGCTGCTTGCCCTTCACAGTAGTATTTCGCCTGCCAGAATGCACAAAAGGAAAAAAAAAATAGTTACAAACAATACGACTAGTAACAAGCACATCACACAATGTATGTTCATCACAAATACCTGCAGTCATCGGTCACTCACACACACACGCACACACTCATACATGTCAACTATGATGTACTCTGATCATAGATGATGCAGAGCAGAGTTTTTATCTTAAAAAGTGTAAATGTTTCAGAAGACCTGCAGGGCACGAGCACATATCATCGTCGTGAACTCACTGGAAGCAATGACTGCCCTGCCTTTCCGTACACATAATTCATTACCGATTATATGTTCGCCAGCAAACAATCGTTCGTTCGAAGGGGAAAGAAGGTACCACTGCCAAAAACATTAAGAAGAGACATCATCTAAAAGCCCTAACCATACGATGCAAACAATGTGTGTGTACCTTGTATGCACACAGCAGGAAGTGTTCGAAGGAAGACTAATTTGATCGTGTACGAATGTAAAGACACCAATGTCACAGCCGGCAGTCGAGACATCACAAACTAATATGACTTGTTCATAATTATAGTGGTACTCTGTCTCTGACCTACACTCATTTACTGAGGCTTTGCAATTACAGACAGTCATACTCCATCGACCCTACCTATGCTCGAACCTTCTATGGTTGTACAAAGCCTTTCCAACTAACCACAGTCATACTCTGGCAACCCTGCAGATGTGGCAAGTCGCTAACTGAGGTCCCTACTGACACATGCTTGCACACTAACTCTCTAGTCTCTGCATCCTTGTTGGTGTGTTACCCATATTAGATAAGGATGTTGTGTGTGTGCATAAAATGAGTGTATATATACAGTCACACGATCTCTCTGATTTATTCACAGTTAGTCTGACGTTCGAGCTCGGACAGACCTGAGAGTGGATCATTTCAGGTCAGCAGTTTGTACCATAGCTACGCCAAAAGTTGTCGTGGAACACAGTGAAAATGATGGCATGTTGTTCTCGTGGTCAGAAAATTCTATTTGCTATTGCATCATATGGAAAGCACTCGACAAAGAATACAAGCTTGCATACTTGCTTAAATAATTCCTTCTGTTATATGCTCGACATGAAATACAGCATGTCTACAAACATCTACCCACATATCTACAACAGGACACACACATACGAGACTGTTTTCTTTGAAAGAATTTTTGCAAGGATGTACTACTGTTATGGATACATCACAATCCAGGGGTTGGTATAATGCATGTAGGAAGAGTGTTGAAGGAGCATTAAACACTGATTCCTTCCCTTAAGAACTCATGAAGGACAGATAGAGATGTGTTCCTGGAGCAGCTGATGAGGTCGTCGTCGTTGTTCCGATGCAAATTTGGCTGACAGTCACCATCAACCTTGTAGTTCTGTCCCTGAGAGCACTTGGTGTAGTGGTAGAGGTGTTCTGCTAGAGTGCACTCTTGCAGTTCCTCCTCCTGGCTGTGATTGGCGATAGACATGAATCTCACAGTAGTAGTTAAACTACTAATACGACGGTTTTTGTATACGGTTGATCAACTCAGTTGTCATCCAGACATCGAAGAGTGTACATCGGCTTTGGATAAAATGCTCTTATTCATCGATGGAACAGGAAAGTTATTCGTGTCGGTACTGTAAAAAGGTATTTTCTAACAAAAACATCTACAGACAACATGAAGCTGGATGTTACCAGAATGTAGGTCGTATTACGTTTGGGTGTGAAAAGTGTAAATTTCCATTTGGTCGTCGAAGTCACTTGAAAAGACATCGTGCAACATGCAAAGGTCGCACTGCTTTCGTTTGTCAAGCGGTTTCTGAAGATATTACCAGTCCAATGTAAGGGTTCATTAGAGTAGAGTACAGAAACAACAAAAATACAAAAGAAATGTGTCAGATGCAGGGATTCGAACCCATGCTCTCTTTTACTGGAACCAGATGCCTTAGGCATATATCAGGTGCCTTAGGCCGCTCAGCCAACCTGACAACTTGTATTAGTGATGGGCTTACATGGATTTTGTCGAATTCCATACAATGTATGGTCTTGTGTAGCTGTTGCTTGTGCAATAAGCACGTATGTGTTGGTAGGAATTTTTATTCCTTTGCGTGCACTCCAGTAGACGACATGAGAAAGCACACAGAGCGATGCACCTTTACGGGAATCAAATCTGCGATACCTCGAGGATGGTTTAGAGTATATTCATTGATTCCTTACTTGAGTATAATGGTAAGAACAATTTAAAGGGGGAGGTGGTAGGAATGTAATACTTGGTCGCTATCTATTGTGCATGGGAAGGTAGGACAGGTCTTTGTGGTCTCTGCTTCCAGCGATGTCACATCGACGTCGAAGACGACGACATCAATATGTACTTGGGGTCTACAAATATTCACTGCTATACCAATTAAGGTAAGGGATACTTCGTTTTGTTATAGGATGCTTATAGTTCTAGCAGGTGTTGTTGCATGTGTGGGGACTCGGCTGTCTAGTGATAACTGTATATTCATTGTGAGTGACAGCTCATTACATACATACATACATTCATACATCGATGTTTCGATACATGGCTCACGAGTACACGGCCGGACTTACTGACCAACTGTCAGGAAGTAAGTACACACATTGAAGGTCCATGTATGTTTGGCAGTCAGTGGGGCTGCAAGATGGTGGCCACCTAGGACGACTTGTAGTAGTAGCATGCTAGTAAGGAAAAAAACCTACATGATGCCTAAGTTATGCATTTAACAACTATATCTTAAGAAGTTTGGAAATTACAGCCAACTATGATTATATGGCATACTTGCTCCTGCGACTCCTCTTGTCATTGGTGATGATAATGTATTGCAGTTGACAGCCAATATGGTTTCCTGACAGTAGGGTGGCTTCTTTGTGCAGACCCTCACGGATGGTCATTGGTGATGTGGCCTATGTCGTGGTCGGATGCCGAGTACATCTGTGAGTGGGTGGTATTTTTGGTGGTCAGTCACAACATGGATGCCAGCAACATGGTGTGTGAGTAGAATTTGTATTTTATAATCTCTAACAGGCTGCTGGAGGATGTAGTGTGCTTGTATACCAAATAGGACATTCTGGCTCACCTGGCCTCATGCAGTGGACACGGGGACGTAGACATAGGTCATACTTTTGATCACATGTGGATGGTAATCCTGAATATGAGGGTCGAAAAGGGTGTCTGTTCTCTGTTACATGAGTGCTCGGGGATCAGTGTGCAGCGAGTCGCTGACCGGGCGGTGGCGAGCGTGCAAGGATGTAGGATCAGGGGTTGATTTTGGAAGGGTGGATGGCGAGGCCAAGGGATAGAGAGAGAGTGCAAGGGCTAGCGGAAGGTCGCTGGTCGAGGTGCTGAGGGGGGAGTGTGCCAGAAAGTGTGGGTGTGTGACCAGGCAGACTGCCAAAGAGACAGAAGAGAAAGGGGTGAGTATGAACAGGGAAAATGCTGGCCTACATATGTCTGCCCATCCCTTCTCATTGCCAGGGATGTTATTCATGTGTTATCGTTTTGGTAGTTGCATCTCAAACACTTTGTCAATTACAGCCAACTATTATAGTCGATGTTGAAGTATATGTTATGAATTTGGCAACTATAACTGAAATGGTTTGGAAATTACAGAAAACTATGTTTCTATGTTGACACAGGGCATACTTGTCCCTGCGACACCTCTCCTAGTCTTGACTGATATCAATCTTATGAATTTGCCAACTATAACTCACATGGTTAGGAAATTGTACCCAACTATGCTTATACATTGATGTAGAGCATACTTGATCCCGCAACCCCTCTTCTAGTCGTCGATGATATCTATATTATGAATTTCCCAATTATAACTCAAACAGTTTGGAAATTACACGCACCTATGCTTATATGCTGACACATGGCATACTTGACCTTGCTACCATTCTCCTAGTCATGGATGATGTCTATGATATGAATTTATCAACTATAACTTAGATGGTTGGGAAATTACAACCAACAATGCTTATAAGTGGTCATAGGGCATACTTGTCCCTGCGACCATTCTACTAGTTGTGATTGATTTCTATGATATGAGATTTACAACAGTAACTTAATTGGTTCTGATATTACAGCCACCAATGCTTATAAGTTAACATGGGGCATATTTGACCATGTGAACCTTCTCCTAGTTGGGTTGGATGCTTATGTTATGAATATGACAACAATAACTTACACTGTTCAGAAATTATAGCCACCTATGCTTAAAAGTTGACAACAGGCATACTTGAACCCACGACCTTTCTCCTAGTCATGGTTGATGTCTGTGATATGGATTTGAACACTATAACATAAACAGTTCGGAAATTACAGCCAAGTATGCTTATAAGCTGGAATAGGGTATATTTGACTCTGCGATCCTTTTGCTAGACATGGTTGATACCTCTGTTATGAATTTGATAACTATAACTTAAATGGTTCGGAAATTACAGCCAACTATGCTTATAAGTTAACGTGTGGAATATTTGACCCCACGACCCTTTTCCTAGTCGGGGTGAATGCCTATTTTATATATTTGATAACTATAACTTAAACGGTATGGAAAATCATAGCCAACTATGCTTTTAAGTGTTATGCATACACATACACACTTAAGGTAGCTGCTGTTTTACCCGAGATCCGATCGGTTCGAGACAACTTGATGGCCCACCGCCGCCGCCGGCGAGGCGCTGGCCGTCAAAATGGTTGACATCCTCAGGTGGTCGACAATTGTCCCAGGTAGACATACATCGTCGATACCAAGATGGCCGCCGGGGAATGAGAAGCTCCGAATTTGAAAGAATCTCAGACCGATTCCGCTGCATTGAGCAAACGTCCGCAGCAAGGGGCAAACTGCCCATATTATACTATTTAGCACTGGCTGCCAAGATGGCCGCCGGCGCAGGTAGGGAATGTCGGGAGATTTTGAGGGAAAAAGTGACGTTTTTGTTCGCGAAATCGACCGTGTTGGACGGGAAAAAGGGAAAAAAGTGAAATTCTCGCTCCTGGCATCCACAGCATGCAGTCAGGCAATGTGCTAATGAGGACCCACCAGTCAACCGCCCCAGCCAGGTGCGCCAGAACTCCCATTTTTATACTACTGCTTACTTATTGGCGAAACATTTTAGTTGCCAAACTAAAGCATTGATCTTCCCAACCTTAGCATGGCTTAAGGCCAACCCGCAGTGTTAACATAGAACTCATTGTGTCACACTGGGCTAAGAATAGAGGGTGACTAAGTAACCGTAATGCAGGGCTGCCAAATATATCTGGGAACAGGAAACGACCCGTGTATTTTGATATATACATACAAACATTTTCCCCATCGCATTTAAACTTTCGCATGCACATGCATGTATGATGACAGTGTTCCTCAATTGTCACACTTAATTTGACAAATCTTTGCTACCAATGATTAATTTTTTTTTAAAGTTTGTCATTCGAAAACTCTTCGTGTTTTCATTATTCAAACGTGCATACTCACTCACTTAAATAATGAAAACGTAAACTTTAGATGCATTCGCGCGAGGTTCGCAATTGAATTCCCGACAGAAGTTAGCAGGTAAGAAAATTAATACAGAAAACGAAATGCAACAAATAGTTTATTGAATCTGACTGGCTGATACTTCGTTACTTTTGCGTTAATTTTAAGCTGTGTCAGTTTCTAAAATATCGTTATTATAAACTTAAGTCGCTCTCAATTTTATGTGAAAACGTTGCTGTGCGACACGTACATAATCTTATCGATAATGCTAAGTTGCAATGACAAGTACAGCCTAAATTTCAATGTGATTCGGCCTTTAGAGAGCCCTCTTTGTGTAAGCTGCGTAAGCCATTGTTATTGAACATACAAGTAGCAAATATGTTTTTTCGATTAACTATAGACAATTATGAAATCAGATGTGAGATTTCTGTCACATTTGTGGCAAAATCTCTTAGAAGCATGCGACACTCAACTCTCCAGAACAGAGCGCAGGGAAAGGTTAGATACATTGCAAAAAATATCCCGGTAAACTTCCTAAACTCTAATGGAAGTTTTTAACCTATAGGCCCCCTACACTGTACGGTAATAACACCACACATCAAGCTGCAGATATAGGAATGTTTGGCATTGCTACTATACAAAGTTGGGAACTTCCCTACGCATTTGACTGTTTCCTGAGCAAATGTTAGAACGCGACAATGAATGCATTAGGGGAAAAAAAATAATATTCCCGCTTTCTCGCTACGCGTATACACTGGTATGGCAAATTTCCGAATAATTTCTTAGATTGTAGTATTTATGAAAGAGAACCCAGAAATATGCGTGGATGCTTGCTGATATCTTTGTGTATCAATGTGTAGAAGATAACGTGGCTAGACAGTTGTAGAGAGCGAACGTTGAGTTTGTTGATCGAACTTTATCGACAACCATTCGGAGTTAAATGTTGAGACGTGACTAGTTCGCCTCCCACAACGCCAAGTGGAAGTATTACACGAAAGCCAAACTTCACTGTTCCGTGTTATTACGTGTTTGGGATACGTGATATTTACAGTACAAGGTTCTTAATATTGTAAGCAATTTTTTTCCTTTTCCCTCAATTCCTCGCTTGTAATTTTTAAACCATCTGAACAGCCAAATATTCGTAACTTGTTATACGAAGAAAGACCACTAGTTTTAAATTTTCATATTTTAAAACAAAACAAAATGAGAAGGTTCCACCAAGATTTGAACTCGGATCGTTGGATTCAGACTCCAGAGTGCTAACAATTTTTTTTTTTTTTAAGTGAAAAGTTTTTATTGAAGTCTATTTCATTTTACACCTATGTTGCTCGTCAACAAAAATTATTGTAGCATACGAGATGCGTGACTGAGATATAGTGAACTAGCGACCCGCCCTGGCCTCGCTCGGGGGCGACATACAAATATGGCGTTGTTTAAGTTTACAGCAGGTATATACTGGGTTGTTCAAAAGTTCTTCGTTAGTGAACCTCTATTTTTAATCACATTCTAAAAGACAAAAATGGGTACTGTGGGTCATCCTTAAAAGATAAACATATGCTCTCACGGACTTTTTTTTAGACATTTTTGAGATCTACAATTCTAAACATAAAAAGTAGTGTTTGAAATGACGAATATTGACATTAAAATATATTGATTAACTATGTAAAATAACGTACATTTTGAATGTGGTACACGGGGTACCATAAAAACCGGAGTTAAGACAATTTGAGGTTGACATAGTTCCGCGTCCTAACTAAGGGGCATTACTGAAATGGGTCGTGAATATGGTCACATAAAGTTGACATAATTCCAGCTGCCATAATTCCGGTAGGTCTTGAAATGCGCAGCAATGCAAAAATTCCGGGTTGAATTAATTCCTGTCTAGGCTCCACAAAATTTGGAATTGGCTCAAATCCGAGTTGACTTAATTCTGCGTCCCCAATTTATATCCAAGTTCTTGTTCAGTTTTCAGATCGGAGGAAAGCAAGCCTTAACAAGGATCTTTATTTCTTGAACGAGGACTTGGGAGAAGTTTTTATAAATGAACTTAAATAATCGTATTACCGTGGAACAGGGTCGGATTAAAGTTTAGGAGCTCCGTCCACAGTGCAGCGGACCGGAATCGAATCCAAATGGGTCCAAACCAATGCGACCCTCTTCTGAGATCATATTTAATATTCACATGTTTTTTTAACGTGCATTTGAATGCTCTTAATGTCATTATATCATGTTTTCTGTTCATCATGTTTCCAAGCCTAGATTTCAACTGATGCGCTGAAATGTTGCAAATTAACTATAAGAATATTAACATCTATATTTTAGCACGAAAAGCAAAATCACAGGTTCCACCGAGATTTGAACTCGGATCGCTGGATTCAAAGTCCAGAGTGCTAACCATTACACCATGGAACCTTCATGATTTTTAGGTCATTCCATGTGTTAAATATGATAACAGCACTTGACCGATGCCGCCTCGCGTTCAGCCACGAAGTGGGTGTTACTTATCGTTGGTAGAGAGAAAGACAGAAAGAGAGAAAGAGGTCATGGAAAAAAACACATTCGAATGACTAGAGCAACCAACTCAACTAAGGGTGTATTATGCCATGTGTTCGTCATTAGTTCATATCCCTGACAGTAGGTTTCACAATCATCTTTGGTACTGTATTACGTTAACTTTTTTGTTATTCTTTGTACTCTAAGAATGTCGACTATTATTCAGATGGGAATCCTAAATCACACTTATATTAATTTTAACTATATGCGTTTCTATGCTTTTATATAAACTCTGAAGCTAGTGTTTAAAATGGAATCCTAGTTTCATAGATAATACATCAGTTCATGATCAGCTACAGGATATTTTTTGTATATGCATGTGATTTCACAGTTATTTTTGTGCAATTTTATAAAGTGAATTTATATTCTAAAAACATATATAATATTGCCTTAATAGGCATTGTACAAAACGATAGGGCACGTATTATATGTTTGACATCAGTGAACGGTTAGTTTTCTTATTTTCTGAATGTATAGGACAGATATAGGGCCATATACTTCCGACAATACGATGTCATCCTCCAGCACAACGTTCAGGTATAGAGGAGATTGCCGTCAGCGTTCGAATTAATCTTGGCCATCAATCAGCGAGACTCGTGAGTTTTTCTTTCTCATTACATTCTGACCATAACAAAACTAACTCTTTATCAATTCTTTTGTAAAACTGTTTATATATCGGTAACGTACAATAGAGTACTTGATTAATTGAGAAAATGAAAAAAAGTGATTTTTAAGAGGTAGTTATATTAGACAAATACTCGGGAATTATTGCGTGGCAAAAATCTTTTTTGCAGATAATTATGTTAATTATATTCAATTTATTCTGCGTGGTTTGTGATACATAACAAATGAGCAAAAATATTTATAACTGTAAACAATGTATCATGTTGATATTTACGAAGAGGCTTGTAAAGCATCAACTGACAATAATGTACTCCAAAGAAATTTTTACCAGAATGTTTTTCCAAAACAAAAGTTAGGAGTGAAATAAAATTAGTATATTCATCTCTGCCTTTCCTATGGCTGCAAAAGCAATTCGGTATCTCGAGAATGTATTGAATGGTATCAGGTAAGCTTACATGCGATTTCCGTATTTTGTAAAAATTGTTAACTTAATGAAGAGGCCCACTTAATGACACCTTTGTACACAGCTGAGCGTTGTTTTGGAAATAAATTTAGCTCAGTGAGCATGGCGAAGGTCTGGAATTGCCCCTTCCGCCCCCCCCCCCTTTTTCCCCAACATTGAGAGACGTCTGGAAACTTATAGGCTGTTCACGGTAAAGTGAGCACTTTTTAAGGCCCTGCTAAATTTGTTCCTTTCAATGAATGTATACCTTTCCGTCACTTTTTAATGTGAACAGTGCAATATGACTAATAAACACAGTGTATACATTTCATCACACTCAATAATTAATAGGGGTTAATGCCTTTTGTGAGGGCCTTAAAAAGTGCTCACTTTACCGCGAACAGCCTATAATTAGGTTATCTCTGGGCGCGTGTAAGTGCGCGATAACCTACAAAGTTTTAGATCAAGTATAAATATGGCCCTTTACACCTCAGACGATATTTCTTGAGAGTGTGTGGATGACAGTGAATGGCGGATGATTTGGCGAACTATGGCGGTTACAGGCAGCGTAGAGATAGTGACTTGAGTGCCTGAAGTGACTACGGAGAGTGATCGCGGTATTTCCGGATGAGTGCTGCTGTGTTTGTGGACCACTTGGACGTCAGAGCTAAGGTGGGGCGAGTTCACGAGAGACTGGCACATTGAAGCACTCTGACTGGTCGAAATTTTTGGATTGTACAGTTTTCAATAGTGATAATTTTGTAAACTGATTAATACGATAATGTATAGAATAATCTCTTTTTTTTTTAGCTGAGAACTTAAGCCAGCGAGTGATAGAACAGTAAGAATGATATTGCTGTATAAATTATCAAGGTATTAGAAAAAAAATTAAAACACCATGTTTACCTATTTTATTTGATAAATACCTCCATCACTTCACTAGCCTGGTCACATTCAGATACATACTACAATATGTTGTTATTAGAAATCAAATTCCTCGAGTTATTAACACCGAAACCAACTCCTTTGGGTGGCCATTTGAAACGGCTCTTTGCGAAGGTCGGCAATAAGAATGCAAAATAATAATTGTCCATAAGTTGAGCTTGTCGTTCCCCACATATAAACATGATGATACTTATTGTCGTATACTCACCACGCTGTAAAAATTGTATGGTTCCTTCCTGTATGTTAACAGCATGAACTGAGCTGGAAATTGCACATCTAAATATTCACCAAACTAGAGCGATTGCTGCAACTATACCGGAAAAACGAACATATAGTGAAGGTATATACTGAACTAACGTTCAATATGGCGAATAACCAAAAACCGATATCCCTTAAATCAATATCACACACGGAGAGGTGAGTGAAAAATGAACTTATTTGGAAGTAAATAGTATTATTGTGTGACCATAGCAAGTTATAGTTGTTCCTATACATAAAAAGGGTGATGAACAAGACATAAACAACTATAGACCTATCCCTTTTATGTGTTTTTTTTCCAAGATTTTTGATAAAATAATCTATAGATATCTAAATTTTTACACAAAAAAATTTAATCACTAAATATCAGCATGGTTTTCAATTATAGAAAACAACGCCAACTAATATTTTCAATTTTGTCAATGATCTCTATGATAAAGTTCCAACCAGAATTCAAATAGATTTGATCTATTTTGATCTTCAAAAGGCATTTGATACTTGTCAGCATAAGGTTGCCTTGGAAAAACTACAAATGATAGGACTTGAAAATTCCTTTGTACAATGGTTCTCTAATTACTTTAGGAATAGAAAATTTGTAGTTAAAATTGACAACTCATTATCAACTCCTTACAATGTCTCTTCTGGTGCTCCTCAAGGGGGAACTCTTTCTTCTTTGCTTTTTAATATTTTTATTAATAATATAGTAGATGTAGTAGGTAATTCTAATCCTCTGTTGTTTGCTGATGATATTAAAATATACAAAAATATTAAAGATGTACATGATTGTGTCCATCTCCAAGAAGATATTACAGCAATCTTTCAATTGCGTAATGTTAATGTTATGACCTTAAATTTAGAGTAAATAGTTTATATAACATTTACTAGGAAAACTAATCTCATCAAATATAAATACTATGTAAATAATCTAGTAATTAAAAAAGGTGAATTTGTACGTTATCTTGGAGTTATACTTGATTAAAAATTATTATTTCATCATCACATAGATCACTTAATTAGTAATATAAGTAGGATGCTGGAATTAATCAAATTCATTACTTTTTCAGCTTCTTCGTCTGATTCTTTATTGTGTTTATGTTACACCTCAGTTAGATCTATATTAGAATATTGTTTTGTTATATGGAATCATATAACGTCTTCGTACTCTTGAGAGAATGGAAAATATACAAAAAATGTATTTAAATTTGTGAACACAAGATTTCCAATTAATTTAAATTTTAATTATGAAATGGTATTGAACAGATTAAACACACAAACCCTCAAGGTTCGTCGTGACATTAATGATGCTCTGTTTTTAAATTATGGATTTTTATCTTATGTTAATTGTTTGGCCATAAATAAATTAGTAGGAATTTGGATACCAAGCTATAGACATAGATTGTTGAATACCGTCGAAACATTCACATCAAAAAAGGATATTGTTAATAGATTTGTGGCACATTACAATACATTTTTTAGAAAATTCGACCCCTTTATCGGCAAGAAACTAAATATTATAGATATGTCTCAACACTACAGTAACTTATAAAATTTTAAGCTGTAAACTAACTTTTCAATAGTTCCTAAATGTTTTTTCATGTCTTGTTGTTTTGTTTGTTCCTGTCATGTTATTATCTGCATCTTTAGCTTGGTGATTGGTGTATTTGTTATGTATGGCTTTGTGCTGTGTCTGGCTTTGTGCTGTGTCTATATGTGTTGTTGATGTCTGTATTAATTATTGTATTATATGTTGTGTCACCCAGTAAAAGGTATTAACTTTTGTGTACCACATAAAGCGTAAATAAATAAAATAAATAAATGATAAATTATGTAAATCGTAAGTAATAACATAACTTATTATATTCATTTAATGAATATTTTCTTAGGAATTGTTATTGGAGTGGTAATATTTTCCTAAAAAAGTAACATTTTCGGATTTTGAAAAATTTTTGAAAGCAGAGTTTTATGTTATTTTAAGGACTAGCGTTCCTTTACATTTGTATTGTTTCATTAAGTAATGACCGCACAAATGCATTGTTGGAGTAGTAAAAAACTAGTTTTTTTAATGAATAGTGCAATGGGGGTGAATGGATGGATGGAGATTTTTGGACATTCGCCATTGCGATACATATCTCTGTCATGGAAAAAACAGACATCTGCATCGCAATGGCGAATGTCCAAAAATCTCCATCTAGTCAAAAAAGTAATTGCTAACTTCCGAACTGCCATTTATCAAACTACATATTTCACAGCGATGAACTGATTATAATATAACAGCGCTGGTATCAGACATAATTCTGGCATCTCTAATGTCAGCAAATTATGGCCGAAATTCACGCACAATTTCAGTAAGTTCTTCAAAACGTGTATAATGGTGTATACTGTCGATGTAAATGCTACAAATAAGCTGTAAAAGTGGCTTTGAATGTCTTGCAACTGAACCCTGCTCGAAGTAAAAGATATGAAAGATAATAATGCACTTACGTTGCCCACAGTACACAAGGATAAATTTCAGCAAGGCAAGGTTTATCGTTCTTGAATTTAGATACCGTCACCGGGTTCCATGGTGTAATGGTAAGCACTCTGGACTTTGAATCCAGCGATCCGAGTTCAAATCTCGGTGGAACCTTGCGTTTTTAGAACTTTCTGAAATTAAATGATTCAAGATGCTGCAAGAATTTTGGTCGTTTCTGCTTCACGTCAAGTTTGAGTCGTCTACCTAAATTTGATTCGTTTTTCCTTGCAAGTATTTTATCACGAGAAATTCTGTTAGCAAAACTGGCAGACGTCTTGCCATTAAATGAATCGGTGAAATAGCCGTCAGGCCACGCATGGAAAGTTATGTTAGCGAAATTTATACTAAATGTAATTTGTGTAAGACAGCGGTTTGGCGAGGTCGATTTTAATAATAGAGATAAACAATCGATAAGAAACTGCCTGAATAGCACTAGGAGGTTCCCCGGCAAAGTATTACTTTTTTTTGTTCAAACAGTGCCTATAATAGTAAAATAACTGATTTTGGCATTCACGGTGATAAAGTGAAATACTACTTCAAATAACTAGCACAAAAAAAGCCAAACTTTCTATACACAAGTGAATTTATGAAGTTCTTTGATAGAGCTTAAACAATTTCCATTCAGAATTTATTGTTTATCTCATTGTTTTTCATTTTCTTTTTATGTGATTTCGATACTGAAACTGGAAGCACACCTGCATTTTGTGGCGTAAAAACCTTTGGTTTTAAGCCAATCTGCTGTGATGTGAACATGGAAATTCTAGATTAAGCTTGGCACAGGTTATTCAAGCACAGCTGTTGTATGTTATGAAAGCTGCAATATTCAAAGCAAAATTTAACATAAACGATTTTAAATACTTTTAACAGGACAAAGAGTGAAGTATGTGTCCAAGCAAAGTTGACGGCACATTAAAGACAAAAAATAGGAAAAGAATGAAATATTTCCAAATATAAAATTTAAGAATAAAATACTGAATTAGGTAAACGTAACTTTTGAAGCAATAATTATATATTACATTTTATTTCGTGTACTTGGATACATCAATAATAAAATGCGCTGACAAAATAGTTCTGCCCAAAATCTCTCAATAAAAACATAAGGCACGCTTATGTAACTAATTAAAAATAGCAGAAAATGTGATATCAACCAAAAAGTTAGTAAAAGGACACAAAATCCATTCTAGGAAGTACCGTGGCGCTCAAGTAGAACACAATATAAACGTTGTCAAATAACTTTGTTATCAATGGCGTCTCCCAAGCTAGAACACAGTATAGCATATATACATTGGACAAACTCAACAAATAATAAGACTAACGGAGACAGCATGTCTAGGGCTGGGGTCAGTAAACGAATTAGCCTGTACACATTTTTTAGGCTACGATCATTGCCCAGATAAGGTCAAGATTTTTGTGAACAAACAATTCCACTGATGTATTTCGCTCACGTACATATAAAACATTTCTTATGTTACATGTAGAGAGGGATTTCCATCGTTTATCCCGGTGTTGTAGGATCACGTGTCCTTTCAACAGAAGGATACATCCTCTCGATTGACGCGAACAGCCGAAGAGATTAAATAAAATTACACTTCATTTACGTATTTTACTCGGTTTCCGCTCCTGGCTGATTTATCTGGCGATTATCTTCATTGGAAATGACTCAAAAACGTGTTGTAAACCAATACCTAGGCAAGAGAATCCTCTACGCTATAGTTATCTGAGCGCAGCAGATTTAATTATTTAAGGGTCCCGCTTACCTAGTCCTTGGATTGCGTTGCAAAGTATTGAATGAAGAGATTTAGACGGCTCTTAACATCGAAGTCTTCAAAGCCAATGAGGGTGATTGAGGGTATATGGAGCATTGCCGGAATTAAATGGAGGGGGAAACGGGAGATCCCCGAGAAAACCCGCCGACCAACGGTATCGTCCGGCACGATTCCCTTATGCGAAAATTCGGAGTGACCGTGGCCCTGCAAAGAGTTGAAATCCTGTTTTTTTTTCCTAACGGAACCACTAAACGTATTCCCATTACACTCATATATGAAAATAGAAAAACCTTCAAACGAGGGACGAATCATAGTACATTATGCACAATATTCAGCAGGACGAGGGAAACACTGCACATCAGATCAGAGCCTTGTACGTAGGAGTAACGGGACACTAAGGCTGATCACGGTAAAGTGAGCACTTTTGAAACCCTTGCTTAGGATTTACTCGTATAAACGCTATGTATTCTTACGCCATATGCGATATTAACCCTGTCATGGGCCTCATTACTTTAGTTACCCCGTCGGTCAAGCGAAACTGCGAAATTATTAGAAAAGTAAATATAAAAAAATCTGCTTATTTTTGCACTTTGATGCATTAAAAAAAACAGAAAGCGCAAGAAATAATTTAAGCTATCACAAATGGTTATATAAAACTTATTATTCAACTTTAAGACATGTCACTACTTTCCATCCATCGTTACCTACTTTACTGGGCGCATGCCATTTAGTGCGCCCGTTTCTAAGGTTGATTTCAAAAGTGCTCACTACATCGTGAACATAAGCTTAGTCTATTCGGAGTTTTTTCACACGTTTCGATTCAAACTTTTGAAAAATCGCCCCGTGTATGACGTCTTCGGTTGTTTCTTAAATACGCCGCCATGAATCACAAACTTTTTATACTTGTGTTAACATAGAAAGGCCTTAATTTTTTTTTTATTGAACCTTTACTTACTGCACCGCACGAATGCGGTGCATTGTCTATTTGGTGTAAGTTTTCTACGGTTGGTTAAGCATTGTTTGAACGAGTCGGAGGAATATCCTGGAAGCAGAACTTAAGCAGGGCTTCAGGAAATTTGGAATTAACCTTGAATGGACTACACTAGGTGCGCGAGTGTGTGTCGCTCTTATCGCTCGCTTGCTTTGGGCTCTCAAACGTACTAGACAGCTCCATATACAACTCGTATTTAAGCTTTAATGTAAAAAGTTTAGCGAAAATTCTTCCCGAATTCATAATTCACGGTGGCTTGTGTAATCAAGACTCAGTCGAAGCTGAGAGTGGGAGTACAGCCCTCAACCTCTGTTGTCGGCGACCTGATCTTATCTGGTCTATCGAGGAACAGCACACTCGGCAAGCCCTAGGAAGAAAGAAGGTCCCTGAGTCAACACGGCACCCCCTCGAGTAAAATCCTCGCACCCCTAGATGACCGGGCGGCAAGAGGGAAAAGTAAAGGTTTTGCTTGTTGACGCAAGTGGCGGCCCGGCGGGGGATTATCGCTAGATGTTGAGAGATACTGCCTTTCCCCGGCAAACCATTTCTCAGAGCTGTCCGACGGACGGGGCTGGTGTGTGTCTTGGGGATGTCGGCCCGCTGTACAAACGCCCCGCGAATGTCTTCACCTCGACACCCCGGAGGGCCCCCCACCCCTTCGTATCATTCAGGGCAATTCTCCGTCGACACGGAAGCTTATGACTCGAGTATACCTGAAGCATTTCTCCAAGTCTGAGGCCGAATGAGAATCACGTCAGATATTAGGACGACAATGCTACGCGCATCAAGTGTCTCATCGCCTCTAAGCGCCAGTCTCTCAGCTGGCATACAGTGTTCTAGTCGTTCTGAGTGTATCATCTATGGGACTTTCAGCAGTAACCATTTTGTTTTATTTGTGGGAAGTCTGTAGGAAGTTCAGTGAGTACCTGACGCATATAAAGGCTGTTCACAATAAAGTGAGCACTTTTGAAACTAACCTTAGAGAAAATTCACTGCCCCTACCTGCATACATTTTAATGAGCGAACCGAGTGACATCCGTCCTGTAAACTTGGTAACGATGAATTGAAAGTAGTTCCATATCTTAACGTAGGATAAAAAGTGTTAGACAACCATTTGATATAACTTAAATTTTTTCTTTGGTTTTCTGTTTTTTTTAATTCATCGAAGTGTAAAAATGAGCAGGTTGGTAAAATATATACTTTTCTAATAATTCCACAGTATCACTTGGCCGACGTATGAGTAAAGTGATGAGGCCCATGGTAATGCTAGTTTTACATAAGGCTCAATAATACACGACGTGCTTAAAAGTAGATTGTAAGCACGGCTTTCACAAGTGGTCATTTTACCGTGAGCAGCCCTTATTATCAGATACCGCGCTTTGGTAAAGCCTTTTTAGCCATTTCGAAGTGGTCTGAAATGGTGTTTCTAATATGCCTGATATCTTGAAGGCACTCTACATGCCTCGACTGAAGTGTGTGTTATTTTTGGAGATCACTAGATTGTGCGCATATTTAATTGTTTCGTGGTAAAATTCGTGTCTCCAACATTCCGCAATGCAGTTCAAAAATGTAAGTTTAGTAATGAAACACTGCTAACTAAGTTTACACACAAACGAAATTTTTGTTTGATTTTAATTTCAATGGCTATGATTACGTTGCATTTTCGTTACAGTGGTTCAACTGTGTTCTTTCTGGTAAAAACTAGTAACTGTAGTTTATTGATTAAACAATTGTCTTGATGATTAAACGAATTTTTTTATTTAGTAACATTACATTTAGCAAGCGCCATTACGTACTAAAAACTCTAATGTACGAAGGAAATATTTTAATATTACTTGACCCCTTCCTTACGCAAAGAGCAAGATTGCTTTACTGTAAACAAAACAATTTAAAATAAGTTTTCTCCTTTGCTATAAGACAAAAATTTATAAAGAAAATAATTCAATATCACCAATCCTAACTTTCCCTTTAAATGAAGCAAGTTTTTGTTACAACTAACCCAACTGCCTAAAAAAAAAATGGTTTTCTTTGCCAAATAAAAAGCTTTCAATGAATTTTTTTTACAATGTACGCGGCTACGTATAAACCTCCGTCTGAACTTTCTTACAATGCACGGTAACGTAAGAAATCTCGGCCAGTAATAGTGACCGCTGATGACGTCACCTAAGACATCAAGGACCAAATTCATTGTGCATGTTAAATCATCCATATGGCTAACGAAAGATATATATATTTTTTTCGTTAATGATTCTCGAAGGTGACCATGTGTGTAAGTTGAGGTTAAAAATCGTTAATCATATCTTTTATAAAATTTGAGTATCTTTATATTGTATAGTGAAGTGGCCCTTCGCTATGAATATAAATATTTCATCGAAGATCATTGTAACCACTCCATAAATTAATAAAATCAGTGGCATTTTTAGACTTGGCTGACAGGGATCATTAATACAACATACACCAATATAAAAACACAAGAAAAATTACTATAGTTAATTCACAGTTAATTTCAGTTTTTCTGAAGCCCTGCTGAAATTACGCTTTCAGGCTATCCTTAACGAGTCCCAACATAGCTGTAGCATGGAGTCATGAGTGTTAACAGTCGAAAGATATGAATGCCATTGTTGTTCAAAAAAGTTTCATTTTCAGACTTGGTCCGGTAGGATGTATTGTTACAAGATGCCAGAGAGACATATCCGAGTTCGTAAGAGATAGATAACCTAATAAAAATTAGAGAACTAAATTTGATTTTTGATTTATTAACACAGCTATTCGCGGTAAAGTGAGCCATTTTTAAGGCCCTCCCATCAGGCTTTAACCACTAATAAATATATCTTATTGCAGCCTCAGCCGTTCATTTTTGAGAGTGGTGAAATGTATGCGCTGTGTTTATTGGTCACATTGCAATGATTATATTAAAAAACAGCAGGAAGATAACAATAGGGTGAAAGTAGAACTTTATAAGGGCCTTAAAAAGTGCTCACATTACCGTGAACAACCTATAACTACTTCCACTTATACTCTCGTCATTTTAAGCGAGAGAAATATCAAACGTCTATCTCGATTCTAATTATAATCCTTATCAACGTCTCTATGTAGGTCACAGTCGCTTAATTCGTACTCATTATTTACACACATACAATCTGCTTATTTCCATAATTCCAAATGTCTGTCACTCACGTATCCAGTTCTGTAGTCACTCCGGTCGGTCTCACCCTTCACTTTACCCGATGCTCACAGTCGCAGACTTCATTCTTGCCGCCACTCTTCGCTCTGCTGGCTCGTCGCTTCGCCGTCTTCACGCACTTGGCGCCCTAAGCCTGAGGTTACACAACTTTACATACTATAGAGTCTAGAATGTCAACCCGTAGACCCGTCGCGGTTTAAATAGTCTCGGTGGCCCGATATAGAAGATTCCCCACACCCCGAATATCGCTGAGAGGGAGTAGGGTGATATCCAGTTCATTCTTTTAAACGACAACCCCGTGAATTCAATACGCCGAAAGACGGGAGAGCCCAAGTCCCGATATGCTTATCTGGCATACGCGGCGGCTCGCCTTTGTAAATCGCCGCGCGCTCCTGGGATTAATGCTCTGCCCTCTGCACGTTGTTCCGCTCGCTCGAGTGGGACAGGACGAGGGCAGTGCTGGATTTAGGCATTTTTCTTTGGGGGTGGGGGGTGGAGTTGGCTTCTGCTGCCCCCCTTTTGTTTCGTGTGTTGTCTGTGCCGGAAATAACGAGTAAAAATATTACAAAGATATTTGTTGGCAGAAAAGCAAATCTGAAAATGGAATAGATTTTGCAGAACTAAATAGCAAATGTTATCAGAAATTTATTTTAAGCACTAAAAATTGCTTATAAAACCTTCTACAAAAACTGGTACTTAATTTTTTTATGGCACATGCCAATTTATTCCGTGATAACTAATAACAGTCTCAACTTTCCAAAACACATGTTACCGAAACTGTATTTTTGACTGGCGGTATAAACGTTGAGACAACTTATACTTACCAAAAATGGCAAAATGAAGACAAATGTACTAATATTTGTACGCATTTGTAAAACATTTTACACATAATTAAATAAACAAAATCTGTGTCACTGCAACAATGAGTATTTATTCGCTTATTTTATTCGATTGTATTCGGGCTGATCATTCTACTTAACAGACACATCAAGTCTTTCCTCTTCCTCGTAATGAAACTCGATCACTTTTCGCACCAACCACGTAAGGGTCGTGAAATCTCGCGAAAAACCTTCAAGAAAATTTATATTTCAAATTGCTGTAGGGTCGGTTGCCTGTCTTTATTGGCTGAATTACTTTCTGACACGTGTTAACTGTCTGCATACGAATCACGTAGGAGCCGTGCCGATTTGTCCGAACTCGAGTGGCCCGTTCAAATATGAAAACACTTTCTCAAGCAGATAGCATCCAATGGAAATAGACAAATCGCTTGTGGGTGCTTATAGTATTGAAGTCTACCTTTGCACTCATATTTCTTCGCGAAAATTCACTAGCTCTAACCAATCAGGCCCCTTCCCCTCTCTCCCACTCACACAAAACGTTAAGGCGACGGACGGGCAGCTAGCTGCAGCTGCAGAAAGGCGGTTTATTTTCGTATTTTCCCCCCTAGATCCAGCAGCAACAGGTGACAATATTTTACCCGTCTGCAGTCTAGAAACTTGGGAGCGCTAAAAGCGAGTCAAGGCACTCGCATCAAATTTCTTGTCTCCGGCGTGCAGTCAGTCCCTCGTAGACTCGCCTCGCAGGACATTCAGTGCTGACTCATTTATCATTTTAAGATGTAGTAATAAAAATGAAAGTATTCTACGTGTCCCTAAGATACGTTAAGTATCCTGCACTCGTAGTTTCGAGCATAAAAATTATCTTAATTGTAGGCCTAAATATCAGAGACAGAAACAGAAAACGGAAACCAGCATTCGAACGCAAAAATCTTCTTAAATGCTAATCGTAAAAAGACACCGCTCAGCTGTATCGAATGGTTTTTAAATTTCAACTATATAACTTAAGCGCTGTGCTTTTTTTTTTTACAAACTTTTATTTAACTTCGCTTGTTCGTATGTATGATAGGTGTCTGTGAGGTGTCTATCCAGCGCGTAGGTAGGTGCCTGTGAGGTTTCTGTGAGTTGTATGTCCGGCGTCCACCGAATCGCTAGCAATCACGGTGTAATTTGGTGGATAAGTTGTCGATTACTGGTGGCGTGTAGAGTTCCAGTGCCGTGGAAGTCCTCATTTACAAATGGTTGTGTGGGTAAAAGACCATCCAAACTTTGAAGCACAAGAAACACAAAAAGGAATTCCAATGATCGACCGACCGCGTGTGCGTATGTGAAATACCATTTGAAGATTCCGATCTGCGTGGGCTCGTATTGAAATGTCAAAAAATAAATAAATAAATAAAAAAAATAAAAAAAATTGACATACACGCACGTGTGAGATGAATAATGAATATTCAGCAAGCAATCTTGATTTCCACATTACTTAAGCGTCTAGTAGTAACGCCTATTTACACTATTGTGAATATACGTAACAAGCCACGTAATTACAACTGTTACGATCCATCCAGAAATCTGAATATTCATTTTAGAAATGTATACGACGAAGGGTAACTATTACGCGTAGGCAAATGCAACAACTTAGCAGAAAATGAACGTCAAAACGAGACACCAAAACTGACGAAAGCGCCGAACTTGTAAAACTGTTCCCTTGCCCCCGCTCGCCCTCAACTTCACCATCCCCGCCTCTAAACTTCTCCACTGTAAAATCTCGCCCTTAAAACAGCGATATTCGTCTCCAGTCACAGAACAAAACTATTTCCCTTCCCGTTTTATTCCTTATAACCGGCGCGTTTTACAGCCACTCACATCAACATGTCTGTAATGACCCTGAAAATTGGATTCGCCCCGCCACCCCGAGCCAACCCTCTGCGTTCAATCACCATAAAACGACGCGCGCCGCACTATACGTGTATATGTAGTCCCGCCCCTTCTCAATTTGCCTGGCCAGCTCTTTTGTCTTAATATTTCTTTACGAATAACCTGCCCTCCCCCCCCTCCCCGCGATCCACCAACCCTCTGGTTTAAGAGCGTGGAAAAAGATGACGGGACGTCCTTAAGGTGCAGTAAAGAAACGACCGTTTTTAATAGCTGCAGGCCTGTGTGGGCGGGGGGGGGGGGGGGGAACCGGCACCAATCTTCCCTGGACGGTTGCGTCTATAAAACGGGACCCAGTCAGGGATCGGATAAAAGGTCTGGGAAGGGAGGGATGGGTCTCGCAAGACACCACGACCATAATAAGATCCGGAAACCGTGAGGATCAGCCCGTACACGACTTGCGATTTTGACTCGTAAACATTTGTTCTTTAAGGGATGCAGTGGCGAAGTGGTTAGGCTCCTCGCCTCCAGCCTAGGCGAACCTGGTTCGATTCCCAGCCGGACCCAGCTCCCGGATTTCTGCAGGTGGAAATCGTGCCGGACTGTGCCGCTTGTCGGTGGGTTTTCTCGGCGTTCTCCTGTTTTCCCCCCGTCCCGTCATTCCGGCGCCGCTTCATACTCACCTAGCCTCGCCCTCATCGGCTCTCAAGACATCCATGTTAAGAGCTCCCCAAATACCTTCACTCACTCATTTCTTTTTACGGCTATCGTTTTAAAAAATTGTAACAGCCAACCTGTTTCTAATCTATTGCAATATTTTATTCTTTAGTATTGCATCCGTCATATGTTTTGTTGCTGCAACCTTTATGTCGCTAGTCATTATTTGAGTATTCTAGCTGTATAAGTCGATAATTATGATAAATAACAACATAACAGATAACAGTTGCGATCTTAACAAAAGTATTGGCACGTTGGTTTACATCTACTTATTAAAACGCCTGATGTATTTTCAAATGTAGATGTAGTTAAAGGTGTGGTAGGCATCGAAGTGTTTGGTCATGTGCTGGAATTTCTGCGCGTGACTTTGGTTAATAAGGAAGCTTGTTCGATTACATTCGACGGTAAGAGAGGTGAATTTTGGCCTTGTTTCATATCCATATTCAAGGAGGAAACCAGTGTAGTTCCTCGACATCACTTTACTTATTTACCATCTTTTTTTCCAAACTCCTCTGGTTAGCCACGAACTGTGTTGGTACGCAGTCATACTTACTATCATAGATCCTGCTGGGACATTACGTAAATCAGTATAAACGCAGCTATTATTTTGTAAAATATTTTATTTTCTTTTTTAAAAGATGACAAATATTTGTGTCCACTATTAACAACAGAAAATTAAGTTTAAAATGTCGAGTTCTTCTGATTTATATGCCGATGTTATCAAGAATTGTATAAAATAACTGTATGTCATTTGTATCAAAATATAACAACTTGCATGTTTATATAGGGGGTCATATTTTTTGTTCATTACCACATACGAAAGCTACTCCCTTTGTCCGTCTGGATAGATATTAGACTAATATTACATCTAAGCAATACTGTAGGCTACTGAGATTGTGCTGGAAAATGTACGCAATTGTTCCACGAAAATTTCAATGTAATCATCGTTATGCAATCTACCTGCGGTGCTGCTAGGATAAGTAAATCTCAGATCGAAGCAAATTTTGACGACTCACGATAAACTATTATAATTTTAGTGCTTCATATTATTGTCAAACATAGATGAGGACTATGGGTGTGTGAATGGTTTCGGAAGCATTTTATGAAGTTTCTTGTGAGAAGAATCAAAATTCTTATTTTAATTACACTTTCTAGTAGCTTCAGCTCTGTAATAGTGATATTGCAATGCACTTACGACCATGATATCTCTCGACTAGCGTTGTTGATGCGATAAAAAACTAAATCTTCGGATCTGAAACAATGATAGAATTATTTGATAGGTGTTTTTATCTGAACTAATTGTTTATGGTAGTTTAAATCAGTCCTCTCCATCTACTGATCACCGTACTTCGTAAAATTTTATCGTGGTAGTACACTGCATTAGCTTTTTTTGTATGGAATCATGGGTTACTTTTTTTTTTGTCTATCGCTTTCTTGCAACAGCAAACAACTTGACATTTCAACAGCGTGAAATATCCAATTATCTGGCGAAGAAAGAAGTTCATTGGGTGCCGGAATGCTTAAAAATTGTGTACGAACTCTCTGCCTCATGCCTTGTAATATATCAGGGACTCGTGAAATGTCCTACTTCTAAGGAGTTAGGTGCCACGGTGGCTGAGCGATTATCATGCTCGCCTCCCACCAAGGTAAACTGGGCTCAATCACCAGCTGGGTCACCGGATTTTCGCAATTGGGAATCGTGCCGGACGATGCCGTTCGTCGGCGGGTATTCTCGGGGATCTCCCGTTTCCCGTTTCCTGCGCCGCTCCATATTCACTTCAATCACCCCCATCGGCTCTCAAGACCTCGCTGTTAAGAGCCGTCCATATCTCTTCATTCATTCTAAGTTAAATGCATTTGTCTCTTAGTGTCTTTCGCATTATTATTACAATTTTCTACATTACTTCCTTTTATAGTTGTATCTGTATTAATGTTTCAATGCAATTAAATATTAAAATAATTTAAATGTAGTATCATTATATTACCTTAGTAAGCCTAACCGACATGAACCGCTTTTAAACTGAAAGACGCACGTTATATCAGACATTCCTAAG
The DNA here is from genome assembly GCA_029891345.1 of Dryococelus australis. Classification (NCBI taxonomy): domain Eukaryota; kingdom Metazoa; phylum Arthropoda; class Insecta; order Phasmatodea; family Phasmatidae; genus Dryococelus; species Dryococelus australis. Next base: position 64,705,431 of record CM056996.1, read on the forward strand.
ACGTTTCTCACCCACTGTGTCTACATATTCATAACCTGATAGTAATCTGCGATATATTACTGTACGTGGGTCTTACAACGAAGGGGAAAAAGTCTATTTCTACTTGAGAGTCATTTTAAACATTTGAATACGCGACAACGTACCGAATCCAATTCCTACCCCCCACATTCACGTCTGATAATTCCTTTTTTTTTTCTTTTTTCTTTTTTTTTTCTTTTTTTTTTTTTTTTTGCGTTTGTCTAGATAAGGAGCGGAAACCGCAAAAATACGCATATGAAGTCTCATTTTATTAAATCTCTTCGACTGCTCGCTTCAGTGGCAGGCGCGTACTCTCCGGTGATAAAGGAAACGTGATCCAACAGTCACTAGGATGAACTATGGAAATATCTTTTGATGTAAAATTGAAAATGTTATATCCGTATGGGCTATTCACGGTACAGTGTGAGCACTTTTGAGACTTAGTTACTTTATTTCAGTCATTTTTAATCCTCTATAATCCCGTTTTAAAACAAATACTTCCATGCAAGTAAACACAGCGTGTAGATTCCAACGCACTCGGAAGTTAACGCCCAAGACTAAAATAAAATATATTTATTTACTGTTATTCAAAATGAGAGTGCGTTAAATAACCTATAACTGAGAGAAATGAAACAGAATATGGCACGTTAGTGATGCAATAATTTGTTCACGCAAAAAGTGAGCACTTTAGAAATTGACCTTAGAAAAAAGTCACTTCCCCTGCATGCATATATTTTAATGGGCGCTCTGAGTGACATTAGCCTAGTAAAGTTGGTAACGATTGATGGGAAGTAGGTCCATATATTAACGTCGAATAAAAAGTGTTAGGTAATCAGTTAGAATAACTTAAAATTATTTCTTTCGCTTTCTGTTTAATGCATCGAAGTGTAAAAATGAGCAGATTTTTAAAGTATATATTTTCCTAATATTGTCACAGTTTCACTTGGCTGATGCATTAGTAAAGTGAAGAGACCCATGGTAATGTTAATTTTACATAAGGCGGAAGAATACGTAAAGTGCATACAAGTAGATCTTGAGCAGGGCTTTCAAAAGTGCTCATTTTATCGTGAACAGCCTATGATGGAATTGTTTGAGCACAACATTTTCTCTACCTAATTCTGACAATACGTGTAACCTGAAAATATGAATAGGTCAATTCCTTTACTGACCACAGCCCTAAGACATGGTTTCTTCCTTTCGCTTTCGCGAATAAAGTACAAGCAAATATCTGTACACCCCCGTCAACTTCCTCAGTCACCGACATAAAAGTTTTCCGTTTTATAAGCGAGAGCGCCGAACGGATTTTTTTCTACGTTGGTTGTACTTTCGTTTTTTACTTATGCCAGTACACGCTTTATCTGCTATCACGTTCATACGACGTAAGCTGGCAATCTCCGTCTAACACAGCACCGCCCACCCAACCCCCCTCCACATTCTTACAAAAACTGTTATTACTCGTCTTAAAAGCACTGAATTTTATGAATGGACTTAACTGCAGAGTTTAGAGGTAATTCCTTTATTCCAGAGTCCTTTTATTTTATTTTTTTACTGTCAGTGATAACGCCCGGGGGTGGCTGGGAGGTTTATTTTGGTGATGCATTCGGGAGGAGGGCGAAGGTTGACTGCAGAGGACTTTTTATTTTCCACGATTTATGGGTCCTTAGTTATGGAAAAATTATCTGGAATCTGTGTTGATGCAATGGCTGAGATTGTAAAAATGAAAATAAGGATGTAGCAGGGCAGCGGGCACTTTCTTTAAAGAAAAAAAACCCTTACGTCTTGTAATAAAATGGCTTCAAGATATTACACGGATGTTTTAGGCTCCTGCCGTTTCTTCGGATTTATCTCATTTCCTTCTGGGTTTTAAAAAGGAAGTGAGATGGATTCCATAAAACTGTATCACCACGTGGTGATGCCGCTCTACGTTGTTGTAAGCCGGGCGTTGTAGCGAAGGCCGTGACTAGCATTGGCCATGTGGACACGTGCTAATAAAGTTGTCTGTAAAGTAAGTTCCTTATTAACCTTTGCTCCAAAACGTCTCACTCTAGGGGGCGAGGGAATCCACTTAGCCCGCGAAGGCTCGCTATTATCTGAAACTAAAAGCTCCCCACTCTATAAAGACGAAACAGTGAAAAATGTTGCCAAACAGTGAAATTATTCTCCTGCGAACCAGATCAACCTGCTGCCCTAAAATCACTGAAATCGCACCGACTATTTACGTGGACAATTTCCGTATGTTTATCATGTACCTGAATTATTCACACAGTCAAGCTGTTCGGGATTCTGATTCCAAGTTCATTCTGATTATCTGCCTAACTATAGCACGTTTTTTTAACCGATTGTCAGTGGACATCGTTTACTTGGCTGAAGTCACTTATTCAGCTATACTGTGCTAATGACGGTCGTAAGACTTTGTCTTCGATGTTGATCCACCGCGTAGATTATATTTTGAGGCATTTGCTACACTCAAGAGGAGGATGGGTGGTTTAATAAGGTGAATGTGACCGACTGAAAAATTATGTTAGTAAATGGTTTACCGAGTGGTCAAACAATGGAATTAACTGGGAATCATGCCCGATGAGATTAATTTTAAAAGTATAAACCACCCTAAAGTCAATGCGTATTTTATTCGGGTTACTAATACCGCCAATTCTATATTATATAGTTGTTCGGAGGGAGGGGTAACTTACAAACAGCTAAGTTTAATTTAAAACAGGCACACACACACATGGGTTGCCTGGAATTCGAGGGTGGTTTGAACGATATTTCTCAGTGATCTCAGCCACGAAGATAAATTTACACTCTGTATAAAATTTAGTCAATGCATCGGCTATACAGTGTATATTAAACATTGTCTATTTCGATAGCAAATAAATATTCTATTCTCGCCGTTGTAACGAATCAATTTTTTGTTTAGAGCGGCACTTGTTCGTATGCGTCACCGAAATTGGGGGCATTGGAATCAAAATAAGTTTCTATTAAAGGAGAGTGATTTTTACAACTGAGTTTTGCGCTAAATAAACGCAAAAAAAATTGACATGTCATATGAATTAATTAGCTTACCGTTAACAATTCTACAATATAGGGCCTAATATAAAATACAATAGTACAATCAAGCATCAAACATAAATTATGGGGGACAACAGCAAGGAAATGAGTTACTCCTTCCAGCAAGAGCTTGCGTTTTGGAGTTACGTCGCTAATAAGCAACTTATTTCTTGTATAAAAATTGTCATTTCACTTAGTTACCAGAATGATTAGGAACAAAAATCATTTCTAAATTATTTGTTGTAATGGGTCCCTCAAATTCTATAAAAATATTCAAGGCTCCCCTTTTGCTCCTTTTGATGATGGCAATGTATTTATAGGAATATTAAAGCTCTGTCTGTCCCATGTCTCAGCAAACTACAATCTGTTTCATGTTCAATATTATTGGTATCACTTTCAGAATCGATAGCATGGATGACAACTGCCACACGTTAAGGTTTCCTTTATTGGAAATTGTTTTCCTGAACACTTCCTGCCCAACACCGTAATACGATTAACACTGTTACTTGCCTGAGTGAGAGAAAGGTAGAGTACTTTTTATTAGAGTAGACAAAGATAGTCGTGAGACACGAACATTTCGGTGTTGTGAACATGCCAAAAGCGGTAGTTGTAAAGTGGAAAAGCGGTGACTTAATTTCGGTGTTGTGAACATGCCAAAAGTGGTAGTTGTAAAGTGGAAAAGCGGTGACTTAATTTCGGTGTTGTGAACATGCCAAAAGCGATAGTTGTAAAGTGGAAAAGCGGTGACTTAATTTCGGTGTTGTGAACATGCCAAAAGCGGTAGTTGTAAAGTGGAAAAGCGGTGACTTAATTTCGGTGTTGTGAACATGCCAAAAGCGGTAGTTGTAAAGTGGAAAAGCGGTGACTTAATTTCGGTGTTGTGAACATGCCAAAAGCGATAGTTGTAAAGTGGAAAAGCGGTGACTTAATTTCGGTGTTGTGAACATGCCAAAAGCGGTAGTTGTAAAGTGGAAAAGCGGCGACTTAATTTCGGTGTTGTGAACATGCCAAAAGTGGTAGTTGTAAAGTGGAAAAGCGGTGACTTAATTTCGGTGTTGTGAACATGCCAAAAGCGATAGTTGTAAAGTGGAAAAGCGGTGACTTAATTTCGGTGTTGTGAACATGCCAAAAGCGGTAGTTGTAAAGTGGAAAAGCGGTGACTTAATTTCGGTGTTGTGAACATGCCAAAAGCGATAGTTGTAAAGTGGAAAAGCGGTGACTTAATTTCGGTGTTGTGAACATGCCAAAAGCGGTAGTTGTAAAGTGGAAAAGCGGTGACTTAATTTCGGTGTTGTGAACATGCCAAAAGCGGTAGTTGTAAAGTGGAAAAGCGGTGACTTAATTTCGGTGTTGTGAACATGCCAAAAGCGGTAGTTGTAAAGTGGAAAAGCGGTGACTTAATTTCGGTGTTGTGAACATGCCAAAAGCGGTAGTTGTAAAGTGGAAAAGCGGTGACTTAATTTCGGTGTTGTGAACATGCCAAAAGCGATAGTTGTAAAGTGGAAAAGCGGTGACTTAATTTCGGCGTTGTGAACATGCCAAAAGCGGTAGTTGTAAAGTGGAAAAGCGGTGACTTAATTTCGGTGTTGTGAACATGCCAAAAGCGGTAGTTGTAAAGTGGAAAAGCGGCGACTTAATTTCGGTGTTTTTAAAAGAACATTTATATTAACTAGCGGAAAAATTATAAATCGATTGAATGAAGACTTAATTTTGCTGCAAACGAATATTGTAGACACATTTAGTAAAAAGTTCATGTAATTATCAAAAAACCAATCAAATCTGATTTAAAAATATCCCACTTATTACAGATTTAAAAGTTTTTCTCGTATTTACAGTAAAAGAACACGTACATAAATTCGGAGCTTTAAGTCCAAATAAAACATTGTAATATTGCTTAAATTTTACTATACATTTCACTCAGACGTTCTACATTTTGTTTTTGATAGAGGCGGGGGAGCTGATCGCTTAGAACTCTGCTATACTTGGAAGAAAATAATTAAATTATTGATATATTTTTTAGTAAATGTCATGTTACAGGCCAGTCCACAAGGATATTAGGTGCAATGTTTATTTCATCACTTCTTTTTGGACGTCTTGTTATCATTCCCAACTTCCATTTAATCTTTTACATGGTTTCAGTTTCTACTGCAATACAATACGCTTATCTCAAAACATCTAGGGATAGGGACTACATGCATTTTAGATTATGTAACAGTTGTAGGATATGCACAATAATGTTTTCACCACTTTAAAATACATGTAGTGCGTTTTTTAAATGCATATTCAACGGACATACCTATTGTATGGTTTTCAGAAGAGCATTTCAGAATTGATTTGCATTAAAAAGCAACAATATATTACTTGAGGTATCGCGAATTCTTATTTCACTCAGCTACGATACCAATTTTCATAACTTACCGGAACAGAATATGGCACGTTAGTGATGCAATAATTTGTTCACTCACGTTCATAAACAAAGTAACCTTCGTCCAGCTCGCGTAAAGTAAAAACATGTCGGAACTCGACCATGGATGCCGTACACGAGAAAATTATTTCGCTGCTGTACAAGAGAAATATATCTTAGGTAGTTCGCGCGCCCGCCGCCGCACCACAAGTGCACTTTGATAGATGCCATTTTGTGTAACATGTTGCCGTAGTTTTGCTTTTTTCAAGTCACGTTATCATCTGTGGAATACCAATCTCGCGACGTATATTGGTAAATATTGCAATACTATAAAAATGATCTGTTACAAAAGTTTATGGGGGAGGAATTAAGCCGGAATTCATTACGTTTGTACGGAATCGTGACTTAACGTGTTCGTTCGTTAGTGTGAACGTTTTCACAGCGCGCCTAAAATCGTAATGTAAAAATTCGTTGAAGTGAAACAAAAATCCATAGTAATGTATACCCTCTTGCCGCAACCGAAACAGTTGTTCGTTCTAACGAAATGTCCGTTAACGTGAATTACGATAAACATAAAAATATATAAATCCTTTCATGCTTCATGTCCTCTAAACAACTAGGCTACATTTTTCGGAACCGTTTTTCGCGATTTTGTTGAAAATTCGTAGCTTTTTGCGAGTACAGTCACTTTTGGCATTTTCATTTCGCATGGATTTTCGTAAATTACGAGGTTGCGAAAAATTCATGTCCCTGAGGTAATTGAAGAGTAACGTAGCCGTGAATTATTTTAATAGCTTTCAGACATTTTTTGTAAACGCATTTGCTAAAATGGTTGTACTAGAAACAATCATCCATCTAGTCTCTATCTCATGGACCATTTCTGGATAATAACAAACCTCATACTATAAAGCGCCTACAATGAAAGCATCGCAAACGACATGTATTGTCCAGTTCATATGTGACACGAGAACATTATTACGAATTCTGATAAAGCAACAATTTTTTTTTTCTTGTGCCTTGAATTACTGCAGTGAAAACACATGAGAATACACGCAATTTGTCTCAAAATCTTCTGTGGCGCTAAATCAAAATACGCTTTTGGAGCTGAAGTGAGTTTCTGTAAGGAGATTACATTTTTTACATACGAAAGTAAGCAACAATCATCTGTAATATTTTCCGAAGCCAAGAGATTAATGCATGTTTTATATTTTTCGTTCAAAACGCTGGTTCTATCGTTTAAGTTAAATAAGCCAATTTTATAAATTAAAGTAAATAACATTTTTTCGTTTTAGGCTTAAAATACTATGTGTGCATACTTTTTTTTATTATAAATGTGAAAAATATTAAAATAATCGATTTGGAGTAATTTTCTGACGCAGGTAGATTTAGGACTGAACTAAAATGAGAAAATTCTGATTAGGATAACGGTCAAGTCGACGACCCGAAAGATTTTATACTGCGTAATGTACGAGATTAAGGGTGTTTTACTCTGTTTTAGATATTAGTTAAAGATTAGGCGGAACATAGCACTTTTTACCCCCTTTCCTCTGACTTCATCCTATCATGACTCACCCTCCAGACGCCTTCTTAATGCCTTTTCCATCCAACCCCTCCCATCTGGTTCATTGTTGGGATCATTTTCCTATTAGGGAGCAAAAAAATCTCTTTTCTCCCCCAAAAAAGCTGCATTGTGATTAGTATTCAGCAATCTCTCACAAATTTGGAAACGGTGTTCCCCACTCTCTCCCGCTGCGAAGGGTGTTTAAGGGTGTCAGAGGGCAGCCACTGTACATACGTCGAGTGCGCAGTGGGGTTGCTGACGGGGTCATGTTGACATAAGAGAAGGAGAGGAGGGGGGTGGATTGAGGGTTGGAGCATGCTGCTGAGGGTGAGGGAGACGTCGCTACAGCTTGTCAACGGGTGTCCTTATCACTCGCCCGACGTTTCCCGGAAAATATATATATATAACACTCCTGTCTTGTAGCCCCTTCTGAGTAGAGTGTTGAGGGTTGGCGTCTATATCTGCGATGGCGAAATGATGTAGGACCGATGGTCGAGCTAGATTTCGAAGACTCCTCGCTTGCTTCGTGCCATCTGCCGTAAAACCGGAGTCGTCGAGAACATTGAACAAAAAGCTGCTAGCTGAAGAGAAAGTGCCATACGGAAATAAAACGTAGTTATGGTGCTTGACTCTCACATGCGCAGGTACGTAATGACTAAGTTTCTCAAATAGGAAATTATTATTATTATTTTTACTGAAATCGAAAATATTACACAAAGCGAAATATTAAACAAAAGTAACTTTGTGGGGAAAAACTAAATAATTTATAAAAATTGTGAAATTTATTTTTAAATATTTACAAGAGCATTAAAACTTGAAATAAAAGTGTGCAGCAGGGATATAATTACATTATTTTCCTTGACATTTGAAAGGGGAACGCGGTGATGTGGTGGTTAGACTACCCCACATAGGCGGCGAACTGGGTTCGATTATCGGCGTGGCCGTCTCCGGATTTGAGTATGTGAGAATCATGCAGGACAATGCCGCTGATCAGCGGGTTTTTCTCGGGATCTCCCGTTTCCCCCACCCTTGCATACCGGCATTGTTATAAAATGTAAGGGCACCAATTATGAGACCCATTTCGTGAAAAGCTCATAACTTTTTCAGAAAGTAGACATAAATGAACTTTGAACATGTACACTATCACTCCAGATAGTTTACTTTAACGTGCAATACATGTAATTGATATCTAAAGTCAAATATTAATTTACTCTACAGTAAAACAAAACACTGCAATTGTCCAGAACTAAAAAAAAGGGCTCCTAATATGTGACTTACTATTTTTTTTACCCTCTTTCGGCACAGAGGACAAAGTTAACTTCGGTGGCACCGCAGTGTTCATGAGCCCAACGATAGCGGACAGTGTACTGGATCCACTGTTCGCCATGCTTGTCATCTGAAAATACACATCCACAGAAGAGGCACTCAGCATCGTTGTCTTCTTCGCCAGAGCTATCTGATACTATGTTGAACACATCGTCAGATTCGTCGCTGCTTGAGCTGTCCACTAATCTTCTTTTGCAACTTCGTGACTTTGGTGCATTAGGCAAAGGTTTTTTTCCAACAATTTGTCGACTACTCTTTGCTGTAACTTCTTTTTTATTCCTCGCTACCGTAGCTACTTCCACACTCTTCAGGAGGCTGGATTTCGCTGTGACCTGTCTTGAGGATGAATCAGGCCACGCAAGGAAGGGGGACAGTCGTAACTAGATAATAGAGTACTCAAAATACAAAATACTATATTTGTTAGCTCACAGCTATTATACACAATATTACATATAAATTGCACTCGGTATTACTTTACAATTACTCAATGCCTCTTCTCCACAGTTACCAATTATAGCTAAGAGGTCCTGGGGACCTATCGCGACGACTATGATTACTGTGCTCGTGACTCAGAGGGAGTCTTAAGGTTTTACACGATGACTTTAACGCTGCTCGACCTGGGGTGCCCTACTGGGATTATATTTACCCTAGATCTGTCTCGTCGTCATCGTCGGGCAGACCTCCTCGACAGTGGCAGCGGCTGGCGTCAAGTGGGGACCACTGGCCTAGTGGTCCTTCCTGAAGTCGTCTCATCGTCCCTCGGAATCAAGATGGCCGTGAGCCGCCATCGCTCCAGTCTTATATAGTGCCCCGCCTGGCCTTACTACCTACCTTGGCGGGGGGGGGGGGGGGTGTTTTACAAACAGCCGGGCTGACCCGTCGATGTCGCACCATCCTGGACTCTTGAGCATCACCTGCTAACCCTGGCTAATGGTGACCACGCCAATTTGTAAGGTGATGATGTAATCACAGAGGTTTTGCCACCTCTTCAACTTCATTGTGCTGCTGAAATGCTAGGAAGTGGTGTGATGTCTTTTGGTGACACAGTAAACCTTACACCTGAAGATTTTGAAGCTACATTACCACATTTGTTGTTTCTCTTGTCCAACAGGAGTGAAGGATGATCATTAGAATGCCCCACACTAGAAGCGGTAGCATGTGCGATGTCCTAAGGCAGAGTACGCCCAGCATCAGAAAGGCTTGTATTATAAGAAAGTGCGATGTTCACAGGCAGAATACGGGGAGTATTAGAAGGATCTGCACCAGAAGCCTGTGCAATATTCACAGGCAGAATACGGGGCGCATTAGAAGGACCTGCATCAGAAGAGGCGTCGTGTGCAGATCGGTTGGTATCAACATCTCGATCAAAAGTTGGTTGATGGCTATGAACACCAAAGTCATATTCACGAAACCCATCTATGTTGATTAGATACAATCCTGTTTTGCGGAATGCATTAACTGCAATTTCCATTGTAGCAGCTCTTTAGAATGCTGCACCTAACAACTTTGCCACCAAGAAAGGTGTTAAAATATGATTTTGGGTTGTTCCTTAGAAAATACTGTTTTTCTGAATAGGCTTTCAAGGGCGTCATGAAACAAACATCAAGTGGCTGAATTTTGTGTGAACTGTGAGGAGGGATACAAATAATTGAAACATGTTTTTTTCTAGCCATTATTATGACACACATTTCGGGTGCGTGAATAGTGGCCATCAAGAACCAGGAGAAATGGGTCTTCAAGTGATGGCTTAGTGAAATCAATAAAATGAACAAACCACTTAATGAACAAATCGGCCTGAATCCACCCTGAGGGATGACACCCCCAAATAGCACCAGTTGGTGCACCATCCATGAGTTCGATGTTCATGTTCTTCCTGGGCCACACAATTAATGGAGGGACAAAAGAACCAACTGTATTCATGCAAGTAACTACAGTTACGAGTCACCACCCACTCAGCTGGTGTTAATGCAGCTACTTCTTGTTTTACTTTCAAGGTTACGACCTTTTCAGCTCTGCGCTGTACCACAGTTACCCCTGTCTCATCAACGTTGTACAATCTGAGAGCACGTCCTTTAATTTTGTCAAACTCTGGTTGATACATTTGAACAATTTTCTACATTTTTAGGATTGAAACCTTTTATTCTGGCATGATAAATACCTTGGGTAACTCACAAAGATAACTGTGGATGACGCTTAAAAAAAGAAGCCATCCATTCTCTTCCTAGCTGCTTCATTTCTTTTCAAAATATGGGTGCTTGATACCATTGACAATGGCTAATTGGAAGGCCATTCTTTTTAATATCATATTTCCTCAACCCATTAAATCGTTTATCCATCTCAAACACAATATTCGACAAGCTCTTTTTCGAGTTCCCAGGTTAATATTGGCCTTCTTCCTAATGGCACATTTACTAAATCATCAAGACTTGACTCAGAATTTTTCACGTACCTTTCCACTGTGCCTTTTGGGACACCAAACTGCTTCGCCACAGATTTGTAGTCCATAGTAGCAGCTTGTAGAGCTTTGATTGCTAGGATCATCTGCTCCTTGTCTCATCTCTTCCTTTTCGGATTTCGGCCATGATCAATCAGCATATAAAACATTGTATTGAAAGTTAAAGATGAAAGTTTATATATATATATATATACACTGTAAGATATAACATGATTTACTACGTACAGCACTTATTAATTGCGTCTTAGGCCTATTATCACACTTTTTAATAGAGACAATAGTACTGTTTATTGTTTATTGAGAGGGTTTATTATCGTCCCCCGGTTTTATGCCCGTTAGGGCTTAGTTTGGAACGGCTTACGAACTATCATTTTAACCTGGATAAACGACACAAACATTCATGCCCTTGCCGGGATTCGAACCCAGGACCTCTCGCACCGTACGCTACGGATACCGGCAGGGACAATAGAATAATTGTTACATATTTTTATACAAAGTTAATCAATTACTTTATTATATAATAATGTTAGGTATGTATTGCAGCAATACGATAATTACAACATACTTTGATGTTTGAACAATGAACACTTTAGAGATCTCTGACTATGAGACCCTATCTCATAATAGGCAACCATGTGGGTCTCATAATTGGAGCTAACATTCAACAAACACAAACCACAGTGTTGCGTATACATAAAATATGCAGTGCAATAACATTAATATGGATTGAATGGCCCGCCTATATGGCAATCGGTGTGTATGTATTAACAATTAATTATTCCTTACCTCGATTTTGAAGTAAGTCGTTACAGTTAGCTAGACACAAAACTCGCGAAGTGATGGTACACACGCCAGGAAAAGTTCCCGCCATCGAGTTGGCATATTCGTCCCTAGAGTTCAGTAGCTATCTGCTCAGATCGCCTGAGGTCTCATATTAGGAGGGGGTCTCATAATCGGTGCTTTTACTTTACTCACCTCGCTTCGCCCTCATCGGCTCTCAAGACCTTTGCTAACTCACTTACTTCACATTTAAAAGGTAGCGGAAAGAAAAGTCATCCCTATGTGTTGTGCAGTTTTTATTTTGTGTCTTATTTCTTAACGAAAATTTTCTCTTGAAAATAAACTTCCGGTTCTCCTACCACTTGAAGGCGTGTTTTATGCAGATGTACGTCGAGGGAAAAAATGCTATACTCTATCCATTGTAAGGTGGCACAAGGTATTACTCCACTCGTATGCGCATTTGCAAGGTAATGGTTATGTTGCCAGCCAAGGACATTTGCATCATGAGCAGTCAGCAATCAGGTTAACGCCCCCTTCGCTCTCTTAGTATTACAAACAGTATTTTCTGAGTTAAGTATTTTAAATAAATTTAACATTACATTACATTTAACATTAGATAATGAGCATCACTCGTGCCTGCATTACTAGTAAAAGCTCTTCCTTTTCATATTTTTCTACACGTGACATTTCAGACCGACCCGCTAAGTCCACCATCTTGCACATCACTGGTTAATTGGTGTGTTTTTACCCCCAAATAAAGTAAAATTTTAAATTATTCCCAAGCTTTAACCACATACACTAGTTCATGCATTCACAGTATTCTAATATTATAGAATATTAGAGGAGTATTAATTTATAACTTAAACCACCACATTTCACCTTAAAAATTACAAAATCCCGTCGGAACTATTTTCTGTCGCAATCACACTGTGAACCGACCAGCCAGTAAATGGCTTTGACTTCGTTATTGGCAGAAATTTGCTGCCACCTTGGAATGGATCAAGTATAAAATGTGAATAATATTCTCGTTACAGAGCTCTAATAAGTGTTTTTCTCAGACCTCAGCACAAGACTCAGAGCAATGAATCATTTTCAAAAAGTTCATTAATGCCGAAGCATCCCTGTCACTGGCAGGTACTTGAGGCATAGGTACATAAATGTAATTCCACTGAGCGACGAAGCCAAAAATGAAATATTTGCTAACTTTCGCTAAAACACCTGCAAAACGTCGTTGTTGAATATCTCGGTATAATGCTCCGTTTGCAGTGACCAGGGCCACGATTCTCAAATACATTTCCGATTAATGACGAGGGAGCTTTAAGCGTGAAGTTGCCATGCCACGAAGTATGGTGGTCTGGTCTCCTGCCTATAGGCTGTTCACGGTAAAATCCCTAGTTACTTTATTCGTATCAGCCATTTCTTTATCCTTCCACCACTTTTAAAAATAAATATTGCCATGTATGTAGACACTGTATATATATATATATATATATATATATATATATATATATATATATATATATATATATATATATATATATATATAACCGTACTTGAAAGTTAACTTCAAAAGTCATAATAAAACATGTATAATGACTGCTATTCCAAATCAGAGGGCTTCCAAAGTGCTCACTTTACCGTGAATAGCCTATATCAGAATACCGCCAACTCCCTTACGCCCAGCTATAGCGATGCTCACGTTATTGGGCTCCTGACAAATGGGAAAAAATAATGAGAATCACTCCCCAGTTTTTTTAAATAAGAACTGAGTAACATGATGTGCTCGTCCGTAAACCACCAGTCAAGAAATTTCACTGTACAATTTTTTTGTATTTTTACAATTAATTCTATGTAAACTGGTCCCAAAGATAATTTCCAGAACACTAAAAGTAAAATAATTCGAATTTTACAAATCGTTACTATGGAATGTGTAAAATAATTTCTAATTTTCGTAAGCAAGTAGTGCAGACTGCAGCATCATTATAAATATGATAAATATAAACAATTCTGTATGTTTCATGAAACAAAGTGTTTTAAAGTCCCTTTGTAGGGCCACAAGAAAATCTTAGACTACCAACTTTTAAATGATTGTTTTTAAACCTTGCAAAAAGTTTTTTAATGTGTCAGCAGAGATCGACAAAATTAGCAGAGTTTAAAAAATTCTCTGAAAATTTGATGGCAACCGCTAACAAAACACTAGTTCCTTTGCTGTTGCTGTCATCAGGACAGGTTCTTGATTTAATGGAGGTACATAGTCGCTTACGGCGTCAAGTAAAACTGTGGGGCGTCGAAGACGCCACGAAACAGTTTCAGTACATAAGGCAAACATATAAAAGAATAAAATAACATTTTACTAGGAAATTTTTTGAAGGTATGTACATAAATTATTTCGAATTATATCAAAATTATATTTTACTAAGAGAGATAGTTTAAACCCACAATAATAAAAAATAATAATAATTCAAAATGAGCAAAATTCGTTGCTGTGTTCTGAAAAGGAAGGAGGCTGTATTTGATTAACAAGTTCTGTGATTGTTTCAGATCATTCTAATTATAGTAAATGCAATTTAATATGTAAGAATAAAAATTCGTTACTGTGTTCAATTACGTACTGGCCCATGCCTATCAAGTTTCCGTAAAGTAGGAATTACAAATGCATTGCAGTTTAATAATACTTTTATGTTTTCTGAGAGCGGGGGGAGCAGGGTGGCAATATTTTGTTTGCTTACACTTTAAAAATGTCAAGCACCGGCCCGAGTGTTTTTTTTTTTGTCGCTAATTGCGAAGGGGCGGCAGTGGCGTAGCGGCTAGATCGCTCGCGGGTTCGAGTGAGTGCGGCACTTAACATCCAGGTATCGAGGGTGAAGTGAGGTGAGAATGGATCAGCGCCGGAATGAAAGGGCGGGGAAATCCCGCCGACCAGCGGGATCGTCCGGCACGATTGGCACTTGCGAAAATCCGGAGTGAACCGGCCGGGGATTGAACCCGGTTCGTCTTGGCTTTGTGGGAGGCGAGCAGTCTAACCGCTCAGCCATCGTGAGAACCCGCGAGTTCGATTTCCGGTGGGGTCGCTCCCGGATTTTCGCACTTAGGAGTCGTGCTGGCGAGTTTTCTCTGGGATCTCCCGTTCTCTTCGCCCTTGCGTTCCGGCGCAGCTCAACCCTCTCCTCGCTTCACCCTCATCGCCTCCCAAGACATCGTTGCTAAGAGCCGCCCAAATCTCTACACCCCACTCCACTAGCTGCACTGGTATGTACACCTGCCTATAGGCTATTCACGGTAAAGTGAGCACTTTTTAAAGCGCACCCGACAAGCATTAGCCACTAATAAATAGGTTCTATTGCAGCCTCAGACAATAACTTTTGAGCGAGGTGAAGGTATACACCGTATCTATTAGTCACATCGCAATGTTGATAAAGGTTGTTTACGATAAAGTGAACACTTTTGAAACCAACCTTAGAAAAAGTCACTGCTCCTAACTGCATATATTTTAACGGGCACACTGAGTGGCATGCGCCCAGTAAAGTTGGTAACCTTGGAGGGAAAGTAGTTCCGCGTCTTACTGTCGAATAAAATATGTTCGAAAATGAGCAGGTATGTAAAATATTTCCTTTCTAATAATTTCACTGTTTCACTTGATCGATGCATAAATAAAGTGACGAAGCCCTTGGCAAAGATAATTTTACGTAAGGCGGAAGACAACACAAGGTGAATACAAATAGATCTTAAGCAGGGTTTTCAAAAGTGTTCACTTTACCGTGAACAGCCTTTATAAAAAGTAGCGGAAAGATAAAAATTGGCTAAAAGGAAACATTTAGAAGGGCCTTAAAAAGTGCTCGCTTGACTGTAAATATATTCTACCCGTGTGAAGTGGAGTTGAGAGTTGAGATTTTTTGGGCGGCTCTTAACGACGAGGTCTTGAGAGCCGACGCGGGTGAGATGAGGTGAGAATGGAGTAGCACCGGATTACAAGGGCGAGAAAGCCCCGCCGACCAGCGGCGTCGTCCGGCCACGATTCCCGAAATGCGAAAATCAGGGTGGTGATCCCACCGGGAATGGAACCCGGTTCGCCTGGGGGGTGGGGGGTGGCGAGTGTTCTGACAACTAGGCCACCGCGGCGCCGAACCCGCGTACTGCTCGCGTGTTAACCTCGCCACCCTCTCCCCGTGGCCGACGCAGTCCATAAATAACGCGCGCGAACCCCGAGCCCCGTCGAATCGCGATATATTGAAAAGCCAGGCGCGGCCAGCGGGAGATTTATGCGGCATAATTACCCATCTGGGCACGCGCGAGGACACGCGCAAACACGACATGGGGGTGTGGACGATCCCCGCCCCCTTCCCGACCAATTACCGGTATCGCAGGCAGCACGGAGATCGTTTTCCTTCTGTGATTTATTTGCCGTTTCGAACGTATGGCTGAAATTCGAGCACGTCCCGCGAGAACTGAAATCTGCAGCTCGGTGCAGTAAGCACGAAGTCCTGCATCTCGCGGTTATAGGCACAACTAGGAGTCTCTAAACCGACCGAGTAACCGTTCGTTACTCATGAACCGGCCCTCGCCGTAGTTTGGGTTCGAGTGGAGCAACGGAATATTTTTCCAGTACATATTTACATATTTTAATATATTTAAAAATAAAATAATGGGAGTCTATATCAATGAACATTTAAGCCTAGTTCCATTCTGGATAATTCAAAAATCACATTTCGAAAAAAAAAAAAAACATCATCGAGCATGACTATTATACAAATGATTTTCACTCATTTAATAAAAATGGCTAATAATTTTTTTTTTTATTTAATAAATAATTTTATGCACAGTTATTTAAGTTATATTTTCTTCCATGGATGAAATTGATTAATTATTTTTAATATTTATATATGTTAGTAACATTTTATTACATAAAATTAGAATAATTATGATAATCTTGCGTGATGGAAATCATTTAACCTTAAAACCTTAAAATAAGATTTAAATACATTTCAAATATTATAATAATTAAATGATAACAACAATTTCCAGTGTTACAAAATACATGCTACATTTCACGTGCAACTTAAATCTACTTTACCCAACATTATTTTTTAATGAACTCTGCACTCTGTACAGTCCAGTGCAGGTGCTGCACTGGAAGTCCCTAGCCCCTGTGACAATGAAGTGAGGATGAAGCAGCGGAGGAGCACGCAAAGACGGGGAACGGGAGAGTACCGAGAAAACCCATCATCCAACGGCAACTTCCGCCACGTTCCCCGCATGTCAAGATCCCGGTGACCCCACCTGGACTCGAACCCGTTTCGCCTCGGCGGGAGACGAGTCTTCTGGCCACTGCAACACCGCGGCGGCCTCCGCCGAAGTCTGGGCATGCGTGCTCCGCCAAGATAGCAATAGAGCTCCGTCTTCGCGTGTGCTTCTTCCAGAATATATTTTATATGACGTTATGGTTTACCTGATTATTTCGTTGGCGAAAGCCAAGTCGGAGCTTACTTCACCAAGACTAAAAACATCTCCTAAAATCCATATGGAGGGTGTATTTAGCAGATTCGGGTGACAATAGGTATCACGAATTTTTTTAAATTTCATGAATTTTTGTGTAAGTTAAATTTCATATAAAACAAAATTATACGACGGCGTGAATAATCACGCTTTCAGTTCTTCCAGTTGATAACATTACTAATAGCCGAAATAATATTCTATGAGCGAAAATGAATGGGCTTGAATAAAGTAACAATAGTCCATAAATTATTCGCCAGAACATAAAAAAATGGTGTATACAAAATGCAATAAAAATGCCTATCTCAAGAAAATAGCAAATATAATTTAGATTAATTTAAAGAAAAATCTTCTTTGAAACTGTTGAAGTCGTATTTTTTCTAATACAGTAAAGTTATAGACTTCTAAACCAATTTTTTTTGTTTTAACCACGTCGGCGTGGTAACTGTCAACTGCGTCAATAGACACATCACAAAATGATGGAATGACAAATTAAAACCCGCCATGAAGCTCAAGCCTTTTTGCTTCCTATCAACAAGATCTCGATATATTATACCGGTTCATGGAGTCAGAGGGTACGTGGAGACAAATAGGGTGTATTTACTTACAAACCCATACGGCACTACCCATTAGCATTCAAACTAGGCCTATGAGAGGAGCGTGCAAGTGCAGTATATGTATTATCTTTTACACAAGTCAGTTACGCAAATATTTTGTTCCCCTACCCCCAAATTATTAATTCGTTTAAATGCCTTCTTTATATCATTATACCTTTTTATTCTTATTTTTTTAAATCTTTAATGCACGCACCGTCGGTAATAATTGTTGAGTGCCTACAACTGAAGTATCTGCTACGTTTTTTTCCATTCTTTACACCGTAACATTTAAGGTAGTCATTATTGTGCTTTATCACAATCAGTCATTCCAGTAACTATTTGTAATTTTATTCAAACCTAGTTTCTGGTTGCCCTGGGTAATAATTTGAATAACATTAGGTATATTTTTTTCTAGTGAATTTATCCCTTGGGTGTATAGAACTACAACAATATAGATCTAATAAATCATGCTTACCGACATAACGACTCTTAATTAGACGTTTTGGCGGCAAGTGATTGGGTATGCGTTCTATATCTATGACTGGAAAAAAGTATATATTTAACAGTTCTAGGCGGAAGACACAACGAATGCGTTTTTATTCGCATACGCAAAAAGAACGTAATTTAAAGAATATTAGAAGTGCAAGATATTGTACATTGTCGTGAAATTTTAAGTCCTCTCCTTGTAAAACGCGAGGGAATGGTCACAAATGGTGGCTTGTACTGTAATACATGACAAACGGCTGATAAAAAAAACTGCAACAGTTGCGGCGCAACATGGCGCCTTCGTTTGGAAATGATGATTTTGTAGAGCTGAGCAATTTTTGACGCATCATTTTTCGGCAATGTGACGTTGTATTTTCAAGGGCTATGGAAAGGTCTCAAGTGCGTGAATTTCTGAAATACATGATTAAGAACTGAACTTGAACTACTTATTATCAAGTAAAACAGTAGCTGATCCAATGTACAGTTTTCGATTTAAAAATTGATCAATGTTTTTCAAATAATAACGTATAGGTAGAAAGCACAAAATCAGTACGTGTGTAAAATATTTTTTTTTAAATCAAAATGTACACATTTTTGCCATGTAAAACCCTGTAAAGACAAAATTAAAAAATTAAGTCATCTTCTTGAAAGCACCTGTTAAAATGTTTTGTATAATTATTTTCTATATATATATATATATATATATATATATATATATATATATATATATATATATATATATATATATATATATATATATATACACACACACGCGCGCGCGCGCGCGCGCGCGATCATGTATTATTTCGTTATTTTTTAAGTAAGATATTATGAAATATTTGTTGATTTTGTGCTTTATATTCGTAATTTTTGGTATAAGGATTACAATTTTTAGATTGAAATATGATAGGGCCTACAAATTACCAGCATTGATTAATGCTATCAATAAAACTAACCCCATCGAAGTATATTAAGTAGTTTAGAGTTTGTGATGTTGATGTTATGTTTCGCGAATTCGCACACTGCGAGACCATTCTGTATTCCGTACACCTTAAAATAACTTCTTCCTCCCCCCCCCCCCATTTTTTCTAAACCAAAACCATAAACCATTCGTTAAATAATCAGTTAAGCAGTGGTAAATATGTTTGACGGTAAACTGAGCAATTATGAACTCAACATTTGAAAAATTCACTGCCACCAACAGCATGTATTTAAACGGACGCGCTGTCAATTTATCTAAAAATTAAGTACTTGGCATATTATTGAAACAGCCAAATACGCCATACACTGGGTGATTTTTTTTCAAATTGATTCAGAAACTGTGACTAAACCGATAATAGACAATACAATCCATTCACTGTTAATTCACACTTTTCTGAAGCCCTGCTGAAGTTCTACTTCCAGGATATTCCTCCGCCTCGTGCAATCTAAGCTTAACTAATCCTGGAGAACTACACCAGGGGGACAATGCACCACATTCGTGCGCACTCAGTGTAAAAGTGTTTAGTATAAGGATTTTTTCTCACTAGGCGCAACCAACAAATCTATCTTCTCCCTAATTTTTATTCAGATTATTTATATATGAAGCATTATAATTTATAGATAAAATATGAATAGCATTTCAATTTAACATAAAAACAGTAACTTTTATGAAAACAACTATAAAACGCTTGTGATATATGGCATGTGTTGGAAATGACTAAACTCGTCATACATGGGGAGATTTTTCAAAGGTTTGATTCAAAAAGACCGAAGAAACCGTGAATGGATTATACTAGGCGCTACCAACACATGTTTTTGCTCACTGTTTTTATTAGTGTTTACTATAAAATAAATATTATAGTATATGAATATAATATAGGCAAACCTTCAATGTAACGAAATAACTGTGTTTATAGAGGTATAGAACGCTTGATACGTGGCGTATTTAGGAAACAACTAAATACGTAATACATGGGGTGATTTATCGAAGGTTTGTGTCAAAACTTCTGAAGAAACCTTTGAACAGACTACTATAATCCCTCGTCCCTCGGGTCAAGTACTTGCGCACGGATCTGTGTGCTGAGCTGGTCGGCGACAGTTTCTCCGAGGTACAAGTCGCGGCGCGACGTGGAGGGTCGTCCAGGGTCGTTGCGACGTCGGGCGCCCGCACCTGCCCGTTTTGGCGGGAAGACCAGGGGCGACGCGCTTCCATTGGAGAAGGTGAGGGGAAGGGGGGGCGCGCTTTCGCGCCGGAGCGCGCGGAGGAGCGGGAACATGCCCATAGAGGCGGAAGCGGCCGGCATACGTCATCCCGCGCGCGTCGTTGTTGGGGGGGGGGGGGGGCAGGGTTGTTTGTACGCGGGTCGTCGCGTGGATTACACGCGCACGTAGTGTCTCGTCACCTGAACGTGCGTGCACCTGTGTCTCCGCCAGCCCATAGAGCACCACCGGCTTGCTCACTTACGACTGGCGGGACGAGACATTAGTCCGAGTTCGACACGTGTCTGTGCCGGCGTTATTCCGATGCCGTAAAAATTGTCAGAAAAGTGCGATTTATGCTGTATAAGAAAGAAGAATGTACATCTTTTGCAACATTGTAAAATATTGTATTAAAATAAGCTTTTTTAATGTAAAGAATTATCGATTGATAGAGTTCACATTTTTTTTAGCCAAATTTAAGCATGTTTCCATTCTGGGTGCTTCAGAAAGCACAATTTGCAAGAAAATATTCGTCATGAAATATCGTCATAATGTTTGCTATGAATGTGTGTAAGAAAATTGTAATAATAATGTACGAAATATTATTTATAATTGGTTTTATGCGCGTCGATTTGTCACACACAAACATTCATGATTGAAAGTGACGTAAATAAAGTTAATTATAAAATTGGTAAGATACATTAGACTATTACTATGATTTTATTACATATGATAACAGTAAATATTATAACGATCTTTCTTGAAGAAGATTTTCTTGTAAATTCTGCTTTCTGAAGCATCCAAAACGGAAAAGCACTTAAATTTTGGTTAAAAATGCGAACTCTATCGATCGGTTAATTTTTTACATTTCAAAGTATATTTTAGTAAAATATTTTATAGTGTTGTAAAATATATACATTCTTCTTTCACGCACAGCATAAAGCGCACTTTTCTGGCAAACTTTGATGGTGTCTGTACCGCTGTTTTTTGAGTACTTCAAGTTGTATAGTCGGGTGCAGTGCTCCATAGGCAGATGCTTAGCTTCAACGTTAACTGAGCGTGTTTCGTGGTCTGGTTAATGCGGAAGTCGTGGGTTTGTTTCCCGAATTTCTGTTATTGTTTTTATCCCGAGTGGTTGCCCACCTCCAAGACAGAGACAAATTCTGGCGATATTGCGGCCGCGGTTAACCTGCTCGCCTCCCACCGAGGCGAACCCGGCGATGATGCCGCTGGTCAGCGGATTTTCTCGGAGGGTCTTCCGTTTACCCCCGCCCCTTCATTCTGGCGCTGCTCCATAATCATCTTGATCACCATCATCGGCTCTCAAAACCTCGCTGTTAAGAGCCACCCAAATCTCTTCACTCACTAACTCGAATGAGATTTCCCATTACGCTAACACACTGTTTATGACCTGAGTGAACATTTTTGTAAATTGAAAAAAAAAAATTATTATTATGGTTTCTAACTTACTTAGTAATGTATTCTGGCTTTTTTTTTTTTTTTTTACTAATTAGGCCTTTTATCTGTTAATAGACGTAAATTATGGTAAACATTTAATTTGTTTGTTAGTACTTTACATAGGTCTTAAATTATGTAGCTTTCATGAACAACCAAAATTATGTAAATTATTAAATATAGGCCTACTGAAATTGATCCAGGTTTCAAGTAGTACTACATTGCTCTGCTAGGACAACAATTCTAAGATTTGTCACGCATTGGAAACACCTTATTCTCGTAGGTTATTCAAGAACTACATGACATATTTTGAATGATGGGTCCTCTTTTTCTATAACAAGTGAATACTAGCCTATATGCCATATCCAAGTTATCTGTGATATACTGGAAGGGATTGACTTGAGTATATTTTGCTATGAGAAAAGACACTCTATTTAAATATCATCAATTACGAATTTCGTTGAGTTTTTTTTTGCTTGATACAAATTTTGATTGTTTCGACCATTATAATAACTTTATTTAATATTATCATTCATCTACACTATATTAGCCAATTACAATCATCTACACTCTATTAGCCAATTACAATAAAATAAACATTTTTCGTCAGCACATTGTAGTTTTTCCTTTACTTTGTTTAATGTAAAACGTTACTAAAATCTTGTCACGCATAAGTTTAATGTTAATTTATTTGAAATCATACATAATCTTTACGACCATTGAATCATTTCTTTGAACAAGAATATTGAAAACAATAAACAAATAAAATTATTCTAGCTTGTCTTGTCGCTTAAGTATTACTATTGATTGCATTTCCATGCTAGAGCTAACTTATGAAAAATACTATAACGCAACTGAGATTGTCCAAACCAGTATTAGTCGCACCATAAACTTAGTGTTTCTTGCTAAAATGTTATTCAAAATAAATAATTAAATTAATACTGGATAAGCTCACACCAATACTTGGGAGCATGAGTAAACTCGAAATCATACGAGGTTTGTGAGTGTAAATATTAAACTAAAATGTTGACTTTTAAACACGACGGACTGGTTGGCTTCACTTTCAGAAGGAAGAAGAACTTTCGGCCAGTGTGCGATTTATTTCTAAAATAGTTGTCTCATAAAAGTTTCTTTCTCTGATATCCCAAAAAAAGTTTGTAATTAAATTGATTTCCTCAACCAGTCAACAGAAAATGCAAGTGTTCGACCATGTGTAAACAAATTTTGGTATTTAATGTTTCAGCTATAGTATTTCACTGACACATGTAAAGTCAAAACTTTATTTATATTTGAAATGCCAAAATAGCTTTGCTCTTAATTACGCAAGCAACTATAAATAAATAAACTTAAAAACATACTTCTCTCTGTATCTAACGTGTTCACTGAAAGCACCGGCCAAGGAATCACATCAAACATTACATGGACCTAAGGGCGTAGACAGGGAAGGGGAGGGTCCGAGTTAAATATCCCCCCCCCCTTTTTTCCCCCTTGCCACGAAACAGGGATTATGGGCATATTACAGAAAGGAAATCTGGTTAGTTATCAGTAAACTGAGAAATAAGGTAAATAAAACTGTGTATTAAAACATTAAATATAAGTAAAATAAGAAACAGGAGTGATTACATATACTTTTGTTCTTCAATTTTAAGATTTTTATAGGTTCTCCTTTACCGATGACTTCTAACCCCCTTCAACACCAAAAACGTTTCTGTCTACACAATTGCATGGAGCTACCACAACTTAAAACTTTTTCAAACATCAGTAAATATTTACTTTTACAAATGAAAGAATAATTGTCCATACAAATTATTTTCACTTGAAAATCATTTCGTACGTAACTGAATAATTGGTGCCTGTTGATTTAGTCAGAAATATCCTCGCCATTTAATAACCACCTTTAATGATCTTCCAAAATCAAAAATATTTTGAATACACAAGCATGTGTTCACATCAGCCAAGAACGACCATCGTGTTTATCTTAAAGTAATCACATACCTATTCATGTGTTTAAGATAACCATTGGTTACAATAATATCGCTATTTATTAATATAACCGTTCATTGATAAAAAAAAAGGAAGTGTTTTAAACCAGCACTTAAAATTAAATTGGATCGTTATCGGAACAATATCAGACATTTTAAAACCAGCCTTCTGTAAACTTTGTTCACGGTTTCATGAACAATTTTGGAAGTCATTCTTTAATTTCTCCTTTCTTTGCATTCCACTACAGGTTGCAGGTTTCTGCTAAAACAAAGTTGTGACTAGGCTGCCCGCTCTGTACAATGCACGTCTGTATTGTTATTATTAGTGGTAAAAGTAGCAATGACAACTGTAGTTCACGCTGATTTATTGAGTTAAGGTTCGTCTCAACCCAGACTGCTTGATTTGTCATCGGGACCAGGGTTACTGTTCTTCCGTGGAGGGTGTTGCAAATCATAACTTCTCAGCTTGTACAGGGATCATATGTCCGGACTCGGCTTCCGTATTACTTGCCCGTCATTGCGCCACGGGACATGAACACCTATCATCGCAAGCAGAACCGCATGAAGCGAACAGTACCCACTTCAGACACACCAACACCTCACCCTGCCCGGGGCAGATTTATTAAGAGGAAAAGGTCGCTATCGCGGCGCTGTCGGGGTTTTTATTGCCGTTTCGGCGAGACGAAGGGCTGGACGCTCTGTAGGAACAGGGGGCGTGTCGAGAGAGGAGGAAAGGGGGAAGATGCACTGCATCATAACACCTCGTCGGCGACGCCTTCCTTCCCCCCCCCCCCACCCCATCATAAATAAATAACTTTAGCGACGTCGATGGCTGCAGATTGCCGGGGCTTCGTCGAGGAGGAGAGTCGCGTAAGAACCTCCACCCGGGGCTGCAAGACTCTCGCCAATACACTGTCACATACGCCGTAGAAGACGTTCCACGTGTGTCTAGCTGTACCGTCATCATTGTTATTCAAGGGGTCTTAACAGCGAGGTCTTGGGAGCCGATGAGAATTATTGAGGTGAGTATGGAGAAGCGCCGGAATGAAAGGGCTGGGGAAACAGGAGATCCCCGAGAAAACCCGCCGACCAACGGCATCGTCAGGCACGATTCCCACATGCGAAAATCCGGTGGTTGAACCCAGTTCGCCTTGGTGGGAGGCGAGCGAGCTAACCGCTCGGCCACCGCGGCCCCATTGTCATTAAAGGCAAAGGCTGTTCACGATAAAGTGGGCACTTTCGAAATCAAACTTAGAAAAAAGTCACCACCTCTCCCTGCAATTATTTCAACGGCCGCACTGAGCGACATGCACCCAGTAAAGTTGGTAACGATGGATGGAGAGTAGTTCCAATTCTTAACGTCAAATAAAAAGTGTTAGGTAACCATTTGTAATAACTTAATTATTTATTTCGCCTTCTGTTCTTTTTAATGCACCGTGAGTGTAAAAATGAGCAGAGTTTGAACATATTTACTTTTCTACTAATTCCACAGTTTCAGCTGACTGATGCATGAATAAAGTGATGAGGCCCATTGCAATGTTGATTTTACATGTGGTGGAACAATACACAACGTGCATACAAGTAGATCTTAAGCAGCGCTTTATCCCGAACAGCCTATACTCTTCAAAGCCCTGCTTAAGGTCTACTTGTATACACGATGTGAAATTTTCCACCATATGTAGAATCAACATTGATGCGGGCCTGGCCACTTGCTTCAGGTTTCTAAGTTGAAACAGTGAAATTATTATAAAAGAAAATAATTTGCAAATTTGCTAATTCTTACACTATATGCATTAAAGAAAACTGGAAAGCAAAATAAGTAGTTTCAGTATTCAGAAATGTTTAAATAACAATTTCCTTCAGCGCTAAGACTTTTAACTACTATTCCCCAGCGTTACGAACTTAACTGTTCGCATGCCAGCCAGTTTGCTCGTAACACTATATACAAATACGGGCGGTGACATTTTTCAGATAACCCTGATCAGTATATAATATAATGGCCTCGTTGGCAACCCTCCTTTTATGTCGGTCTACATCCTGCACTATGTTATGATAGCACAGTTTAATGGATTTTCGAATAATGACTTTGTCGAGTTTTGAGGATTTTGCTGCCGTGTTTAACCACGTTATTCGTTGTTTTTGACGTTTCTTGTATTCGAAAATTGAATTTTTTCTTGCTGTACGGGTTAAGCCCAAGGCAACTTGCCTTTGCACGATTTAGCTGAAGAAGAAGAAGTTACATACAGTACTGTGAAAGGCATTATAAATTGATGGGCTACGATACACTGACATAACTACTCCAGAATATTTCTTAATCGTGAAGGTAACATATAAGCAAATAATATTTAATAATAAGTTTTATTTTTTACCCAAACAATATTGTATTCCGAATTAATATTCGTTCATAATTTAAGAGATTTTCTAACCGCTGTTATGAATGTAATTAAGTATAGGTACGCATGGCCAGATTTGACCTTTTTTGTTTTGATGGCTTTAAATTAGAGTCTGAATTCCCATTAATTATAGACGAATTGTAATTAACTATGATTATTTGGAGAAGTCTAAATATATATCTACTTGCCACATGCACGACACTATAAAATTTCCTACCATTGCACGCTGTCGATGCTGAGTAATTTACTAACATTTTCTTCACAAATATCTGAAAATAATTGAATTTATTACCATTGAGACTGATTTCCATAATCGTGCTGTCAATAAACGAGTAGCATGAAAATAATGCTCAATAAAAATCCATACAACGCTTTCTGTATAGGAAGGAAAAACATTTCTTGGAGGTGTTTGGTTTTCAGTAATACAATATAGGTTTAGTTCAAAGAGAGGATTACAGATACATATAGGTTTCCTGTTATTAGAATGTTTCTTGATATGTTTTTGTTAATTGTAATACTACCTTGTTTATAACAAATACACATTCTTTGAGCGTGTTTTGTTTAAAGTAAATAAATCTTGCTTCATACCAAAGGCAAAGGTATATATATATATATATATATATATATATATATATATATATATATATATATATATATATATACATACATATATATACTCACTTTTCGGTTTATGTAAAGCAATTGGTGTTTTTCCTCTGCTTGCACAGTACCCTTACCTCAGGGGTCGCAACTATAGCGGTGCGAAAGTACTATGTCTGTACTCGATTCTACGGGAGGCAATGAATGCGCTCGTATAGTTAGATGCAAATTAGGAGCGATCAAGAGGGATTGTCATAAAATCAAATTTAAATAAAGAATTAAAGTTAACATTAAAATTAAAAATTTATTGTAACAGTAAAATATACTATATACAAGCTAGATTAAAAGAATATTAAAAAAAATTACACTAAATGGATAAACAAATGAGTGAAATGAAAAAGAGGCCCAATGAATAACTTAACGGTAATCGGGAGTGTGTGTGTGTGTCCCTTTCACACAAATGGTTGTTCAGTCCTTTCTTTTACAGAACTTCTATCACATTAAGATTTCCCAGCTTTTCCTGGGCGTGAAGACCCTAGGGTCTGTCGCTATCAGCCAATTAGTTATGGGGCCCGTCCGACGTTATACGTGCCGACCGACAGAAGTTCCCATTGTGTAAACAAAACCACATTGCATTAAAAATTACGCTAGCGGTCGGCAAACGCTCTCTCGGCACCCATATTGCAAGAATAGCCTGAGGTTCGCAACAAGTGGACCACGACCCCACTGCCTTCAAACGGTAGACATAATGGAAAAATCTGGAAAATTTTCTATGCCATGTAAAAGAGTGTGCATATGAGACAATATAAACATATGCGTACACGCATATTATACAATCACTGATCATATACTTTACATATACACATTAACAGAATGTGTATATTGCATTTTAGTGTTTAAAGATTTTGCAAAACTTTTACGCACACTTAGCGATGGTTTCCTCAAATTCTTATCTGTTCATTTATCAGTTACGCAGTATTGTAAGCTAGTCACCAAATTTAACTCAGTTCTTTTATTTGATTTAAACTAAACACATATTTTTTTTATCAAGAAGCTCATTACTGATACAGAGCTGAAATGATACAAACTACAAGATCTATTACAATTTTTCAGTTTTATAACTGATCATCAAGTTACAAAGAAACAAACACAGAATTACTGTAACTATACTAACTGTCAAGAGTTGTATAGAATATATATATCACATGCAATCAAAATTTTGCCAATATAGGTCTGCATCTTAGTTTAAATGAACGTGCACTGCGTTACAATGAAAGATTAAACACTGTATAAACGTATGCCATAATGTATCAGTATGCAAAAGTACTGCACAATTATCAGTATCAACGAATTAAATGGTGCAAGATCTACCTAAATAGTTTCGACCAGGGAAGAGGTACAAACCAATAGCGTAGACAATACCAATATCCACGTATTCGCGGAAGTTTCAGCCGAGGAAATTGAACTACTTTTGAGTCCTTAGTGAAAACTGACAACTCTCTTTACGTTTCAAGGCTACATCCTACAAGTCAGAACAATGGGGAAAATGGTTATTTTATTGACAGTTGTTAACCGCGGATTCGCGCGTTCGGAATTAAACATTTCCATTTGATTAGTGTGGTGCAGAATAAAATTAAACGAAGTCTTTGTCCACCACTTCGCCCGCGTCGAAAATGAATATGCCGTTGATATTGGCAGCGGCATTTTGTTTTTGCAAAAAGAATTTCCGCCATATGTAATTAAAAACATTTTAGCTCTGAACAACGTTCCCCACTGGATGGTTTTATTGGTTCCATTTCCTGGGTACCTGCCCGTAAACAAGAGATGTTTAGGAACAGAGTAACCAGATTCAGATTGGTTAAGTCACATTCCGCGAAATATTCTCTCAAGGACACGTGGTCAGTAACCAAAGGAAACTTCGGTGTACACGTAGCTCATCTAAACCAAGGCTGCCAGGAACTCTTTGCGGAAATCAGGTATCTATAGATGTTGGCATTCGGAAGATACAAAATAAATGTCTTGCCCACGACATTGCCCACTCGGAATTTGGATTTGTCGATGAAGCTGGTAGATTGAAATTAAATACAGCTTTTACCCAAAACCAAGCCCGACAGGTATTTTTTTTTTTTTTGGAATAACGGAAATAAATGAATAGAATGAAGTAAATAAATTTAAAAAATGGAAATATGTAAAGAAATAACATTAAATTAATAGAAATATATAAATTAATAAAATAAAATATAAATGAATAAATAAATAAACCATGGCTTTGCTCGTCGGAATAACTGTTGATTACCACGTCAAGTTATATACAGCAATCTGGTATTAACCAAAAACATAGTGGTGTAACTCACACTGCTGAGTTCATTTGTGATATCACATGATTATTTACACTTTGCCTTTAATCCATTAACATAACGAAACAGCAGTGTAACAATAAGCTAATACAACAATGACACGTGCATAAAAATACGTGTTGGGAAGCAAAACTTCATATTAAAAATTAAATTTTTACTTATCCTCCTTTTGATATAGGATGATACATACCTAAGTATCGGTTTAAGACATACAACACTCACAACGATTTTGGAAAATCCGCTCAGTAGTTTTTACTTGACGCCAAAAAATTCAGAAAACAATTTATTTTCACTAGCTCAATTTTTGATGAATATGCTAGTTATGTGCATAAAATCATTTATATTTAATACAATATTTTTGAAAAATCCTCAATCATCATTTTTTATCTGCATTGTTATTGTGTTACTTAACAACACTTTATACTCACAGATACATACGTATGTTTATTTGAACACATGAGTTACTGTTGGAATCACATATTATTAAGGATGTGATATTAATTACGTGACTGCCATAAGTGATATCATGAAGAGTAATAAAGACTATAGTTTATAATCAAAATAAACTGTGGCATTGACTGATCACTACAGCACACAATAAATTGTTCTGGCAAAAAACAAATTGCAACGAAAAATTCTACACACAGAAAGACAACGGAAATGAAATTTGTATTTCTTAAAAAAAGCCACACTATATGAATTTATATAAGGAGCCGCGCCGACCTTCCGTGGCGCAGTCGGTTGATACGTCGCCGATCTGGGGTGCGGGAGGCCCTGGGCTCGAATCCCGAGCAAGGCATGGGCGTTAATTTAAGTTAGGTTATAAGTTATTCTGTAAGCCAACCCCTCCCAAGCCTTGAAACATAGAACTGGGGGACGTTAAAAACCCGTTTACGATACAATACAATACAAGCATCCGCCGATCAAAAGGTTTAGCTGCAGGTTGTAATAAATTTGCTTGAAAAAAATTTTAAACTGAACAATATTTTGTTCTCTCGAACAATAGGATGTTTATCCAAACGTGTGAATTTATCCCCTTTAACCAAGCGAACCATTTAAACATAACTTGAGCAGAATAATTATCTAACTGTTCCAGCATAATTTAAACGCATTTATGGATACATACAACACTATTTTACATGTACATTCAGGTAATTAGTTTCGTTACCGTCAAAATTATAAATATAATGGTAGTCAAATATTTTGTTTAAAATTAATAAGTTTACAGTTAGCTAACAATCATATGTGTCCATTGTTATAGAAGTTTTCGCGATAACGAAATCAGTTTGATGCAGTACTGACATGTATTTGGTTGGCTGTAGCGCAATCTAGTCATTTGATGACCTTCGAATTTAAAGCTCTAGAAATCATGTGTAATTTTTCTGACTATTATAAGTATTGCGGTGTTTGCTAGTGTGTTTATTGGTGATTAACAGTGTCAAAAACAATCTCAATGAAACGATTTAAACCAAAAAGTCTGCATAACTTGTCGTTTCTGCAAATCTACGTGCATGCCATGCGTTGAACTTTCTTTAAAAGTAAGTAAATTGCCAAAAATTTTACAATGGCCGTGGTTTCCAAGACATAGAATTCAACAGTAATGAATATAGTTTCGGAACCCTGTCCTGTTGGATCTTAAATTTATGACCGAATCTTTATTTCCACCAACCAAATATTACGTGTTTGGGACAGCCGAAAACGAACAAAACATAGTATGTTTCAGGAACAAAATAGTTGGTTGCACAGATAGAAAAAACAATTTTACTGCACAAAATTATTTCTTATCTTCAACATATTCGTTTTCTCAGTGTAAAAAAACTTAATATTATCATTTCCTCAACTAGCTTATGGTTCACACTATTTCAACAGGTGTACAGTGATGGTACAAATATGCACATATAGGCTAATTCGGAATATTCATAAATTCTTTTGGTGACACGCTAGACTTCTAACATTTACATTTTAAAGTAAGATTTTCAATTGAACTACCAATTATTTTATATAAGGGCTGTTATTCTATGTCGATTTAGGAATTACATCACAAATTAATTTTTCTGCAACCCAAAACGGGCTTCTGATAAAGACAGCTACACGACTGCAATGAGGATTGTTGGATCTATCCTATGGGACAATGAATGCGCAGAATTTTCCTGTCGGTAATCATAGCTCTAGTAGGAATATGTCCAGTAGCATCAAACGTTTAAATTAATTATAAAATTTAACAAATTATTTCACTTTTCACACTGTAACGACTGGAAAATAGCTACCAAATTTACGTGCAGAAGTCAAACATTTTGGTAGTAAACACAATATTTTTATCAGAAGATAATTAATTATTTTTTATTAATATCTCATGTGTTAGTGATTATTGTAATAGTTTTGCCTATAGCAATGATAATTTGTGTTTTTATGTTTTGCAATTGTTTAATACTAATTTTAACTACGTCTGTTTCTATTTGTTTGTGCATGGTAATTTTCAGTAAATTTGTGATTAAGTTTAGGAGAGAAGGCCGTTGTCATGACAACCCATGTTTTGTTGATTTGCTAAACGAAGTAGCCGTCGTGTGATTGGCCGTTTTCAGCTGGATTCACTTTCAAGTTAGCTGGTTTGTTCAGGTTTTTAGGACAGAGGAAGAAGAACGCTAGGGGCGGGGCGGGGCGGGGGTGTAGCTGTAGTTACGTGCCCGGTAGGGATTTATGTTAGATATGTAGGGGAAGTGTTGCGAGTGTCAGGATTTGATATTTCAGCAGACGTATTAATTATAGCGGAACATTTGAAGAAGAGAAGAAGAGGTCTGCTGTGTAAACAAGTTAATTATTTAATTTAGTTCAGTTCGCCGGCCGCGATGCGTTAAAGGAACACTGTGGTGCGAGTATCTAGGTCCGTGAACCTTAATTACGGAAGATTCCTGCTGACATGCCGAGGCCTTGCATTATCCCTACAGAGAGAGAGAGAGAGAGAGAGAGAGAGAGAGAGAGAGAAAGAGAGAGTGACATAATTTTCCCTACCATTTATTCGCCCGTATGAGTTGATTAACTACTGCTTCAGCTTCGATTGATGAAGTATGGCCGACTTTTGACTTAGCACTAGTATAGCGTCAGATGCCATCTTTAGTTCATAAACTGACGTCTAAAGTATTTGCAGTTGAATATTTTTATTTTAACCCAACGAAGTACAATTAAAAAGCCCTGCTCCCGGAAACGGTCTGAGCGTAATATTTTATTGCTGAGCAGTAACATAACTATTTATAAAATGGCAATAAAATGCTGGTTATTGTTTCTTATTTACCCTGTCATAGTCATTACCCTGGCACACTGTGTATGTACGGGGTAGGAAACAATTTCCCACGATCCTGCACTCATCGCCAGCGAAAATTTTACAATTTTTTATACAATTAGTTTGGCTTTCTCGGGTGTTGTAAAGGTGTTTTCTAGCCATACTAAGCTAGCATAATGACTTGGAAAGTAGCATATCCTAGTTTAATCTGTAGCCAAGTTTTGTATAATGTATAGTAGATAATTACTCCGAAGTCTGCACATTGACCTTATGCAGAGGTGCAAATTAATATTATTTAATAACAGAAATATTTTACTTGCGTAAACCAATTTGCGTCACAACAAAGCAGAAAGTTGTATGTCCACATGATCAGAATCTCCTACACATATTTTCAACAGGTCTCGTATTATGAAGCGACAGATTAATGAAATTGATTATTAAATATCTCTACTAAAATTAAAAAAAAAAAAGTAACAAAATCAGGTTTACACAATAAAAATAGCTTAGCAAAGTAATGTACGAAATTTCATCATCGAGATCGGCCAACAAAACTGTAACTAGTAACTCCATCTTAAGGAGTGTTGCTATGTTAAAAAAATTTGCCAGTTATGTAATATATATATATAATACATATATATAATATTGAAATTTAAATACAACAAAAAATGAATAAATAAGTTTTGTATTAAACTATTAATGTATATAGCAATATTCTCTCAAAAATTCACGTAAAAATGTTTTCTTTCTGTTTAAAATTGTTACCTTTAAAATTGACGCAGTGTGAAGGAATTTCACTCATAATTAATTCACGGTTACTTTACGCTTTTCTGAAGCCCTGCTAAAATTCTACTTCCAGAATATTCCTTTACATCATGCAAACTAAGCTTAACTAAGTCTAGAAAATTACACCAAAGGACAATGCACCGAATTCGCGCGCACTCAGTTGTAATGATATTTTGCATAAGAACTATTTCTTACTAGGCGCTACCAACACACATGTTTTCTCACTATTTCAATTCACATTTATTACCAATAATATATTATCCTTATAATATTATAAATGCGAACGTTTGTATGTTTGTTACTCTATCACGTCGTAACGGCTCGACGGATTTGGATGAAATTTGGTACAGGGGTAGATTATATTCTGGATTAGCACATAAGGTACTATTCATTCCGGAAAAAAATGAAAAGTTTCTTAGGGAATAAAATGTATAAAATATTCCACCAACCAATAAGGTAGAGCACTTGGTCATTATAATTAAGATTTAATTTTTTTCAGGTGGGTGAAGCCATGGGTAACAGCTAGTTATTCATAAAAAAATATTGGTGAAATTCAATTTAACGAGAAATAAGATTCTTTTATGTAAACAGGGGTATAAAACGGTTGCGATATATGGCGTATTAGGGAAATAACTAAACACGTTATCTTTGGGGTGATTTGTCAAAGGTTTGATTAAGAAAGTGTGAAGAAACCGCGAATAGACTAGGCCTATAACTAGATCCACGAGTATTTCGCGAATTCATTCAGAGGAGAGGTAGGCTCCAAACATGTGTTCTTTTCTCCTACTGTTGTGATTGGACGACAGTTATTTAGACACGCCCCGTTTAACAGCGAGCCAGTAATAAGCACGACGCAGCAGTGTGAGTGAGTATTTAACTATCCTGTACAGAGGCCTCACTTGCTCACAGCAATCAACAAGCAAACGATACTGTATCGAGTGTATAGAGGGTTGTCCAGCCTAGCTTGCTGCCAACGCAATCCGCGAAATACTCGGGGCTCTTACTGTAACTAGAGCACCAAGTATTTCGCGAATTGAACTTGCAGCAAACTAGGCTTGACAGCCCTTTATACACTCGTGACGTTATCGTCTGCCTATTGGTTGCTGTGAGCAAGTGAGGCCTCTGCACAGGACAGTTAAATACTCACACTACTCTTCCCTACTTATTACTGGCCCACAGTTAAACGGGGCGTGTTTAAACTACTGTCGTCCAATCACAACAGCAGGAGAAAAGAGCAAGTGTTTGGAGTCTAGCTCGCTTCGGAAAGAATTCGCGAAATACTTGCGGTTCTAACTATAACACGCTTTTTGGAGTTGGCTGCTGCCGGCTTGGTAGGCAGGGCCGATGAAGAGTGATTACCTTCCAGTCTCTCTTAGTTGCGGAACTGGGGCGAGGAGGTTGCCATGCACACGACGTGATTTACATGATCGGGAAAGAACGTAACCGAGATCGGCGTGACGTGTGTACGAGACACTCCCCGGGCTCGGCAACAGGCAGCAGTGCGTCACGCGCCGTCACGGCGGAACCTTCACGAGCAGCGAAGACTACGACGACGACGACTGGGTGACGCCGAGTATAATCCGTCACGGGCGAGGCGCGTAATCCGACAAGCACGTCTTCCCCGCCTCGCGCCCATCCGTCTTCGCCGCGGAAGCCCCCCCCCCCCCCCCCCCCCGCGCTGTGTAAACACCGACGGATCCCTACTAAAATAACTCCCTTCTCTCACGTCCCGTCGCATCACGCCAGCCCAACTCTTTTGTGCCGGCGACGGTCCTTACAAGAAGGACGAAAAGGACCCGCGACAGTGCCCGAGGTCCCCAACCTATCGCGTTCTTAAATCCTCCCCGTTCGCTTTTGTCGCATCCTTCCCCCCTTCCATCAAACGGAAGACTTTCATCTCAAGTGCGCGTCACTTATATAAGTATCAGCCCCTCCTCCTTCAAGCGGACTTTAATAACAAGCGCGCATGCTGTACACTTTTCTATCGCGGTCTATTGTGTATAAAAGTTTATTTTTTTTTTATATCGAGGCGTCGCGTCGTGTGGTTATCGTCCCGTCCTTAACTGCATCTAGTGCGCGTGACAATGGCCGCCGTCGACATAGCATTCCTGTCAGGGATTTGCGACATGGGCAACAACGGGCTAAGGTCGTTCACGTGCACCGTGCTGTGTCACATTGCGCTCGTGCTATCGGTAGCGACCTGAAAAGTTCGCGAGTTCAATGACCTGCAGGCCAAACTCTACGGTCTTATGTACTAATATGCAGATATTTACTGCACATTGATTGTCTGCTATCACGGTGGAAGGCGACAATTGGACACTGTTCTCCAGGAGGTGTCAAACACCGCGTAGACCAATGGCTTAAGTTATATAAACGCACTTGTTTTGAATTATAGCTTGTCCCAAAATGAATCCGCGAATTTGTCAGGTCTCTAGCTATCGGTATTGAAGTCTCCGGACCGCGACTTTATATTGAAGCCATATAAAAGGAACGTCTTCGCCTTAATCATGACTCCGAAGGCTGATGTCTGTAGACTTACTACGGCGGTCGGACCACCCCATCTCCTGATGTCTTCGTGGTGCAGTGTCTCGGCGACAAAGACAAAAGAGCGTGTCCGCCGAGCTTCTAGCCTTTATATTGGGCGCGCGTTCATTAATAAACTCCTAGGCCTTCCGCCCAGTTGAAGGGGATTCCTTGTGATGTGGTTCGGCCGCTCGGCTAGTGTCCCAATTACCGGTTCATTAGAGTGTCCTTGCATACTTATTCACTTGCTGTCCGACCTTTGAGTGTGTAATGGAGCCAAGGAATTTGTGTACATAATCATTTTCAATTTTATGAAATTACAATAGTGCAGGCATTGTATCGAAATGTTTTACTACTTATGTTGCTGCCCAGTTAATTAAGGTTTGCATATACGATAGTTCTCTTATACTAACATACAAGGCTCTATTTACAGCAAGTATAACATATAACCCAATTTAATTTATGTACATCCATGTTCTTCTTTTTGTTACTTAATTCATAGGAGTGTCTATCTGAAAGCAAGGCGGTAACATTGTGATATCATACGGGTTTGCCTGTATGCGAGTTTTGTAGCAGATGTACATTCAGAACTATACTTACTGACGATGTGACAATCATATACAGTTGCCTGAAATACATACGGCCTGTCAGCGACTGACGCACTTATTACTATGCGAATTTCACTACCCTAAGGTATAACATAACTAGGTAGTTAATTTATAGTACCATTAACTAATTAAAAGTGAAATTAAATACGTAAGTTCAGTTTTGCCAAACATACGTTAATATACATATGCAATTTACAGTAGCGTGTATCCAAATTTATTCTACGCGCATTCTGCTGAAGACAGGTTCGCCCAGCATTTACATTTGTCTCTTGGTGACGATTAGCAGATAACCTTGAATCGTACTGTAAGGTTAATTCTACTTGGTTTAGGAACGAATCAAGTTTTCTTATGGGGGGGGGGGGGTTGACATAGGGAAATTTTCCGTCGTCAGATTCGAAGTGTTCCAAAGAGGTCACTTTTAATTATCGTTTTAAGCTACGTGAATAATAAAAGAGAAAATTTTTATTTAGTTACGAAGTTCTTTTATAATTAATTTATGAATATTGTAACTATCCTATTTTTTTAACGTAGAAAATAAAGCAAATAAGGTACACATGCGAAACTAGCGCTTACCTAGTGGCAAACATTTTTGGTTGCCAAACTTTTAACATTTATCTTCCTAACTTGAGTAGAATAAACCTTACTTACGGTATACATAGAAGGTTTTTTTTTACAGGGCAGTTTAGAATCTGAGCATGCAGGTATTACTTACATATAAGAGTCTGTCAGAATCGCGGCAAAAGAAAAAGACCCGATTAAAGTTTTTTCTAATAGATCCACCTTTACCCGAAACTATAAAACCAAACTCTTGAAGTGAAAAAGTAAAAGACAAGGCACAGAAACGTTTCATGACTTAGAATTAAGAGGCCAGTTCTGGTACCACACAATATGAAATAGAAGTCGGACTAGCAATATGCCGTAGTGCAGCCGAACTAACTTCTGAAAACCTGCACTCAATGGAGGCGATCCCGAAGAGGTCAAAATGAAATTTCGTTCATGGCACCCTCTTCCACAACGCAAGTCGGGGTGAGGAATCTATCAAGCATGATAGGGTGGGGGAAGTGTCCTGCTGGTGTCCCACTTCTTTATGGCGCAGTCAAAATGTCCTCCAGGAATCTCCAGTCCCCCCTTCTCCGCAGCGCCTTGACGAGATAAAGGAGAAACCGACATTTCTCCACCACCACCCCCCCCCCCCCCCCGGTTAACCCCACACCCATTTACAGTTTCATATCGTGATGGTCCGCCGGAGTATCTCATGCAATATGGCGTATTTAGATATTTGCAAAACTGCAAGTAACTGGCACAATCTAGCCTCAAGATATACGTGTTAACAATGGTTTTATCATCGATGTGTTATAACAGTACAGAATCAACATTTTTTGTAGTCAATGGTTTTTTTGGTTTTTTTATGATCACATCTCTGAAAGTATTTTCATCTAACACGCGTAAGTTCCCCTGCATTTATTACTTTACTTCTCTAGTTAAAGTGGGATTGCGCGATTTCCCGTTTCAATCTACCGGTCACTGTTTTTATTTCGGGACCTAAAAAATAGACTTTCGACTGGCTTGTCTTACATTCGCAGTAAAGCTCGTAAAGTTTGTGTTCTGAGCTGTATTTATATCCAAGGATACGGTCTCTGCCTGTCTGTCTGTCTGTCTGTCCATCTTTAATACTTCTAAGGCCCTTGAGACTCAACAGAAGTTCTTCAAATTTTGCAGACCGAATCCTCAGGATCAAATGCAGGCCAAGTTCGAATTTCAGCAAGATCAGATTACGCAATCATTACTTTTACCCTAAAAACTCATTTTTAAATTACTTTTTTCCTATATGAAAAATTTGTATTAATGCATAGAGATTATTGCATAGAGATATGAAGGTAATGGAATATCATTTTTGTTTACTTTAAATGTTTCGTTTCAATGTTAAGTTAATTTCCAAGTGGGGCCACAATGGCTCAGTGGATGGAGAGATTCCAAGTGGGGCCGCAGTGGCTCAGTGGATAGAGCGATTCCAAGTGGGCCCGCAGTGACTTAGTGGATAGAACTATATCCAATGTACTTTTTTCAATCTTTGTATGATAACAAAATTTGTAACATCGTAACTGTTCTAGGCACGTGACCATACTGAAAAAAAAGGTCACGGGCTGGGCGCCTAGTATATGTATAAAAAGATCAGAACTCATTAACGCCACAAGTTATATGCCGCAAGGCTAAAGGAAATTAACGGTTAGTACGGCGATAGGGGTGGGATGGGGGTGGGAAGGAAGGCAGTAAACAACAGCTTTTCCCCAATCAAAAATTACGCCTAAAAAGTCACGTACATTGTTAGCGAGCCCATGATTCGAATCCGGAATCTAGCAGGCCAAACGTAACAATATAACACCTTAGGTGGCCCCGATACATAGGCCACCTATCTGCGAAAAAAAAAACACCAAAAATTAGTTCCCAAATTTGTCTGTAGGTATATCTATAGCATGGGAGGGTGGTGTATACGGTCATAAATCACGATGTTCATTCAAACAATCTGGATCCAGTAGTTATAGGATTACAGTAAATGTGGCATCTAATAATACCTTGGATACTGTAATAAATTCTTCTCAAGCTTCGTATCTAGTTAGTGTAACGTAACTACTAATGTTGCGTACGAATTACAAATTACGTTCGACAAACGCAACTATTAGAGAAATAAAGAAATTAGTTATATTTTTAGGTTTTCAGTTCCATAAATATATTCTCATAGTAGGACTGTATTGATTTTCACCAATATAGGAAATCGAACTCTTTGAATCCATCGTCATGAAGCAGAAATCTGCATTAAAGGCTGTTCACGGTAAACTGAGCACTTTTGAAATCATCGTTAGAAAAATGTCACTGTCCATGCGTAGATTTTAATGGGCGCACGGAATGGCATGAGCCCAGTAACGTTGGTAACGATGGTTGGAAAGTAGTTCCATATGTTAACGTCGAATAAAAAGTGTTAGGTAACCATTTGTGATAGTTTAAATTATATCTTTCGCTTTCTGTTTTTTTTTAACGCCCCAGTGTGTAAAAATTAGCAGATTTATAAAATGTTTACTTTTCTAATAACTGCATAGTTTCACTTGACCGACGCATGAATAAAGGGATGAGGTCCATGGTAATGTTAATTTTTCATAAGGTGGAAGAGTACACAACGTACATACAAGTAGATACTAAGCAGGTCTTTCAAAACTGCTCATTTTACCGTGAACAGCATATAGTTACCAATTTAGGGAGGTCAATCGGAGACTAGATTTCTACACTAAAAAAAATAAAGGTGGACTAACACTTAATGTGACTGAGCATACGAAACGAGTCATCTAGCGACGATTTCCCTTCGTTTCCAGTGGCAGTGGCTATTAGATTCTTCTCTGCACACGGCCCCATGTTTCTTCCCTGAGTGCAGAAGGACTAAAAGACAATGTGAGAAGGTACCAAAAGGCGCGCGAATGCACCAGTTTTGGGGTTTGCTTTTGGTCGACTGTTGTGTTATCTGAAGTTGTCTGCACTGAGTGATAGTACCACAATCCTTTGCATTAGAAACCCTCTCCCAGATTTGTGCAGATAAAAAAATTATCTGCTAGAGAAATAATTATTTATTTTATTCAAATCCCTAGAAGAAAAATTTTTGCATACTTTCCTACGGCAAAAGATACTTGGGGAAAATGCCAATCTACGTTGTTTTGTGATTTTAGATGAGGCCAATTTTATTGTTACGACAAAGCAAAAACTTTAAGGCATTTACCGGAGTAGGATGTGAAATGAGTTATGGTAATGAATTTTTATGGCAAATGACTTCAGGAGAAACGTCTTTTGAGAAAATGCGCATCCCTCCCCAGTTGAGGAAATATAAAACTTACTGGAAGGGAAAACTTGTTTTTCAGAGAAACTGTTTGTATAGAAATAAGTAAACCAAATGTTTTTATATTAAAACCCATTTTCAGGCTGTAAGAAAAGGGTTTCTTCAACTCAAATGTCGGTATAGTTTTGTTTGGGCTATAAAATAAACTTTCTGCTTAATTATTTTGTTTGGCCAGCAAAGTAATATGTAACAAAAGGAAATAAGTTTCGCCATAACTATACAAATATTTGTGGGCTCGACAAAGAATAAAATTATTTTCTGTGTGCATTTCAATTTTGGAAATATACAGGTGCATAATCACTTGAATACAATGTATAGGCTAAGGTGAACTATTTCGTTATGGGTAAATCTATTAGAATAGCAAACCAAAAAATTCTCAATCGATAAATTTACAGATTCCCTAAGCGACAATACCAGGTGATTTAATTTAGTGATAACAGAAGCAAGGTATATGGTTCTCGAAGTTTCGTAAGACAATCTTTTTGAAAATTGGCCAGTTATAACTTTAAACTCAAAAAAAAAAATATCGTTTTAGATACTTCTATAGCACTAACTGTGTGCCAACTTTGAGGGAATCACGTCAAAAGTGCTTGAGAAGTTGTGTATAAACATATTGTTACAAGGACGCCTGAGGGGTATATCCGAGTTCGTGAGGGATGGAGATCTTAATAAAAATAAAATAACTAATTTTGATTTTAATTAATTCGCACAACTATTATTTCTCCACTATTACGCTTTTTATTTTTCAATTAGTGCAGTATTAATTGTCTATCGCGACTCTAACTAGAGTATTTCTCAATGCATCTGTTTGTTAATAGTCAATTAACTCATACTCATCATTAACGCATGTTCAGTCTGTCTGTTGCCACCATTTAAAATGCATTTCACTCGCCCATCCAGTCCAATAATTTATCCCGCCGGTCGTACTCTTCACTGCACCGATGCTCGCAGTTGTAGATTTTCCTCCCGCTGGTCGCTTCCGCCAGTACTCGTTACTCTTCTCGCTCGTCTCCCATGCTCCAGACACTCATCAAATCCCGGGTCGGAGACCCGACGAGCGTTTATAGTCGCCGGCCTTGACCTGAAAGGTTCGCCGCACCCCGAGAGATGCTGAGAGAAACTTCGTCATTAATCCAGAACGTTCTTAAGATAAACGCGGAAATTCGATCAGCCGAAGGTCAGGAGCGCGTGAGACACAAAAGATTTATCGTGGCGGGAAGCTTTTCGTAACGAGAAACACGCGTATTGAATTATCGCTCGCCTGACCTTCCAAACATCCCTTGTGACTCTCCGCCCTCTATCATATCACTAGTATGTGGTTCTCTTCCACTCGCTCGCGCAGCACAGAGCGGCGAGCGCGTAACAATATTTTCCCGCGATTTAAGTTCTCCAAAATAAGCGGCAGAAGAGGATAATAAGTACGGAATTTAGTTCTTTCATTACTGTATTTACTGCCAGCTTACCAAGTTTGGTGCAAATCGGTCTTATGGGCCTATAGTTTTGATACATCAGCCAGAAATAACTTTAGGGTTGCAACTCTGATAACAGTTACCTGGAATTTTTATAAATTTGTACATTTTAAGTGTTTTTACATAGGCATTTTTATTTTAGCAGTAAATTTGGTGGGAATCGATTAATAGTTCCTAAAATATCATTTATAAGGAAATAGTTTTTCAATTGACACTGGCTTCAAAAACTGCGGATGAAAGAGGATGTTCGCAAATAAATGTAATTCTACAGTTAATATCTAGCTGAATGCTAAAGAGAAAAGTTCTTCTAGTTACGTATTGGGAGTATTGTAAATTTGGTTTGATCCAAAATGTAACTGTTTAAATTATTTATGTAGGAGACACGAGAAAGCTTCTGGTTGCATAAGTAGCGAGAGACAAGAACGACGACTGCATAAGTAAAAGTTTCTTCAAGAAAAGTTTTGTAAAACTGCAATATCAGGAATGGATGTTTTTTAATTTCTTTTTACCGAAGTCTGTGGAAGAGGCAAGGTTGTTGTCTGTTTCCTAGGACCAAGTTGAGTTGAGTTGAAAGATTTGGGCGGCTCTTAACAACGAGATCTTGAGAGCCGATGAGGGTGAAGTGAGGTGAGAACGGAGCAGCGCTGAAATGCAAGGGCGGGAGAAACTGGAGATCTCCTAGAAAACCCGCCGACCAGC
Source organism: Dryococelus australis (assembly GCA_029891345.1). Lineage (NCBI taxonomy): Eukaryota > Metazoa > Arthropoda > Insecta > Phasmatodea > Phasmatidae > Dryococelus > Dryococelus australis. The sequence continues at coordinate 64,747,802 of CM056996.1, forward strand.
GGCATCTTCCGGCATGATTCCCGCTTGCGAAAATCCGGGAGTGACACGGCCGGGGATTGAACCCGGTGTTCGTCAAAGGGGGAGGCGAGCAGTATAACCGCTCAGCCACTGCGGTTCCACCTCAGACCAAGGCTTTTGAGCATGGTATTTGTGTATGTGAAATTTTAGTATCGGTCTCGAGTGTAAGTGACCTCCAAGCACTGTGATAAAGCGTAATACCGGGGGAATTAGTAAACACCAACAGGATTAAATGTAAAAAATGCTTCATCGGTGTGAACTGGTGTACTGCAAGGGCGACAAGCTTCTCCTCTTACTGTGAGCAGAGCAGGCCGAGAGTGCACGCCCCAGACAGACAGACGCCCAGCAGTTTAGCAGATGGCTGCCCTACTCCCCGGCCCCCTGTACACCGAAGCCAGCGAGGAAGGCGGGGCCACTCGACCCGACCGACACCTTAAAAGGTACTGGACCTCGGTCCGACAACTCGCGTATTGACCGGCTCTTGTACCTGGAACACTGCAGGTGTTTCCACGAACTCTTCCTCCATTCTGGAGCACGGAGGGATGCCGTGGTGGCGCAGCGGCTACAAGACTCGCCTCCTCCCGCCGAGATCGGTTCCCAACGGGGTCATCCCGCCGACCAGCAGCACGATTTACACGTACGGAAATCCGGGAGCGACCCCGCCGGGAATCGAACCCGGGTTCGCCAAGGTGCAAGGCGACTAGTCTAACCACTACACCACCGCGGCTCCTCTCGTGCTTATTGACTCTACAACGGATACACGTCCCGCACGTGTTCAATTGGCATGTTTTCAGGTATAGCAGCCTGATAATTTCATTCTTAGCTCTGTTGCAGGGCTCCGAAATAATGTTTGCGATATGGAACGTGCACAAAACACTAAAGGCTGTTCACGATAAAATGAGCACTTTTGTAAGCCGTGCTTAAGATCTACTTGCATGCAGGTTGTGTTTTTTTCCACCTTATGTAAAATTAACATTGACATGTGCCTCATCACTTTATTCATGGGTCGGTCAAGTAAAACTGGAATTTTTAGGGAAGTAAGTATTATACATATCTGCTTATTTTCACACTTCGATCCATTACAATAACAGAAAGCGAAAGAAATAATGTTAAGTTACTACGAAGGGTTACCTAACACTTCTTATTCGGCGTTAAGATATGGAACTATTTTCCATCCATCGTTACCAACTCTACTTGACAAATTCCATTCAGTGCGCCCATTAAAATATATGTGTTCAGGGGCAGTGACTTTTTCCTAAGGTTCATTTCAAAAGTGCTCACTTCATCGTGAACAGCCAGAGTCTTTCCACCAATAAAATAGTTGGGCCTTCCCTTAGACGGTTCGTAAACACACTGAGCGTTACGTAAGGACTGCATGGCAGTTCAATGCATTGCGTGTAGACGCTACGCAGTAATAGATGCGCAAATAAAAGTCGCCCCTTATCATCCCCTGCTTCTTTACCTTACAATGGAGAATAATATCTGCTGGTAGAGGGTCGCTTTAACCATTCCAGACCGACATTAAGTTATTGTTTGCAAGTGTTGCAAATAAGTAATTTTTGATACGTGCCATTCCTAAGCTGACTGGGCAAATCTTTCTTAAGCACAGCCAACTATAGTATATTCGCGGTTTATTAACACTTGTTGAATAAAACCTTTGAAAAATCACCCCATGTATAACGTGTTTGGTTGTTTCCTAAATATGGCTTATATCACCAGCGTTTTATACGCGTGTTAACATAAAAATGCCGTTCATTATTATCTTTAACTTGTACATATATTTTAAATGTAAATTATTATATTGTATTTGCCAATTATTATATTTCAATTATAATTAATATGAACAAAAACAGTAAGAAAGTATGTGTGTTGGTAACGTGTAATAAGTAATAGCTCTTAAGCAGAATATTATCAACAGTGAGTGCGCATTAATGCCGTGCTGCGCTGTCCCTTTTGTATAATATTCTAGACTAGTTTATGCTTTGTTTGCATGAGGCGGATGAATATCTACGAAAGAGAACGTTAGAAAAGTTGGAAGTAACTGCGAATAGACTGTAACCATAAACTTTGTGTTCGGCAATAGTATAAGCTGTTCACGCTAAAGTGAACACTTTTGAGGGCCTAGTTACTTTTTTTTCGTTTCTGTCATTACTTATCCTTTAACCACATTTAAAAATAAATATGGTCATATAATTAATAAACACAGTGTGCATATTTCACTGCACTCGGAATTTAACGTCTAAGGCTAAAATAAAATACATTTATTGAATTTAATTCAAAATGAGACGGCTTTCAAAAGTGCTCAATTTTTCCATGAATAGCCTATAACAAGAATCAGTCATAACTAAAAGAGCACAGCGCGGTTGCGAATCAGCTACCCAGAAGGAAGATCATTTGACACCGAGCCTCGCATGAACAGTACTAGCCAAAAATAACCCATATGAGCGTTATATACACAATTGTTTACACCGGGTTTGAATGAGTTCAAGCTCGTTGGGTTTTTTTTTTTTTTGTGCTCAAAAACGCCACAGGACTTTTCTCCAGACGCTGGGCTGCGACCCACTACCTCTCTGCTATGGTACAGTCAATTCATGGTAACTTCCAACTGTTCTGAAACCTTGCTTCAATTCCTACTTTCAGGCAATTCCTCCGCCTCATGCAAACAAAGCTTAACGTAGCTCACACCAAAAGGACAACACACCACATTCGTAGACAATCAGTTTAGTAATATTTTGCATGAGTACAATTTCTTGCTGGGTATTAGCAACATACATATTTTCTCTTGGCTTTTATTCGTATTAATTACAAATAAAATATTGATAGGCTATATGTATGTGTGTGTGTGTGTATATATATATATATATATATATATATATATATATATATATATATATATATATAAGATGCTTCGACGTAGACAGAAGTATAAAACGCTTCAGACACATGGCATACCTAGTAGATAATCAACAACGTCATACATTGGGTGATTTTTCTAAGGTTTGATTCAAAATATGTGTAGATAGTGCGAATAGACTATAGGCAGGCGCCCTCCCCCTTGTTGGCAGGGACTGGAGGTCGTGTAGTTACTGGGTCGTCGAGATCAAGACACATCTCGCTGGTGTGAACTTGCGCTCGCATTCGCAGGCCAACGAACCGGCTCTCCGGAAATTACCTCCGTACGGACGCAAACTGCTTTTTCTACGCTGTTAGATAAAAAAAAAATGCCCTTAAAGTTACGGAAAGTACCGGTTACAAATTATCCAGACGTCTTCCTGGAATTACGGACTCTTCGTTTATTTTCAATTAAGTTCTCTCTCTGAAAATTTCACATAAATCTCCGTGGATTCACGGAACATGTCCACGAACTTGCAAATTAGTTTTTTTCTGCTATTTATAAAAAGGAGGAATATAAAAAAAAAGTTTTACTTTCGTTATGTGGGTGTTTCACTGTGTATAAAAAATGACTGTAAACGATTTCAAAAAAATTTGTCAGGTAGCGGGATTTTAACTCAGGAAAAATTTTCTTAATATAAGTCCTTAGCCTTTCACCTACCACAGTTCTATAGGTAGCGTAGTAAATCCGGGATTCATGCTGAATTATGTATTTAGATGTAGTCATGTCAGAGAGAGCGAGATTTTTATTTCAGGTTTATAACAGGGGTAAGAAAAATATGTTTTTATTTTCTTAATTTATTACACTTTGTATAACAGAGAAAAAGTTTAAATATTTTGTCTTGTAGTTAGATCTTAAGACGAATCGAAAAATGAACACCCAATAATTCGAGCCACTCACTTAACACGCCATTACTTGAAGTTACGTATTTCGTAAATATGGATTTTACACGTAGTGACGAACGAGGCTACGATAAGATAGTTTTATTTTCGTCGTGTGCGTATTTCACTGTGTGTACACAGAAAGTTTTATCTTGTAGCGGAATCTGAAAAAGAATCAAATAATTGTCACTCCATGAGTGGTTCGCCACTCGCCTACTACTATTTTACACGAAGTAGGGCCTAATATTGTGAAGTTGCGATTTTATACGCTTCAGATATCGCCGGCATTGTTCGTGTCTTAAAATCGAAGCCATAAGAATACGAAGAGCTTCCGTGTATTTTATATTTACGGAGCTCATTTCCATTATTCGTCATTATGGATTGTCTTTCCATAAATTCACTGTATGTCTCCTTAAACGTTTCCGTAAATCTACAGAAATTTCTAACAGTGTGGCTTCCGATTGACTCTTTACAACTAAGCCCTTGGGGAGAAATAATTACCCTCTACGACTTACATATACATAAAGGCTGTTCAACCTTAGAAAAAAGTCACTGCCCCTACCTGCATATGTTTTAATGCGCGCAATGAGTGATATGTGTCCAGTAAAGTTGGTAATGATGATGTAGGGGGAAATTGTTCTATATATTAACGTCAAACAAAAAGTGTTAGTAACCGTTTGTAATAATATCAATTATTAATCTTGCTTCCTGTTTTTTTTATGCATCGAAGTGTAAAAATGAGCAAATTTGTAGAATATTTAATTTTCTAATAATTTCACAGATTCACATGACCGACGCATATGTAAAGTGGTAAGGCCCGTGGCAATGTTAATTTTACATAAGGTGGAAGAACAAACAACATGTATACAAGTAGATCTCAAGCAGGTCTTTTAAAAGTGCTCATTTTACCGTAAACAACCTGTAAATAAGTGTACTTCTGCTACAGGTTGGGAAGATCAATGTTAAAAGTTTGGCAACGAAACATTTTCGCCACTAGGTAAGCGCTAGTGTCGGCAATGTAGCACATTTTCCCAATTTTACTATATTAAAAAACAAAATAATTGAAATAGTCTTGAATCGAATATGAAATAACTTCGTAACTAAGTAGAATTTTTCACTTTTAATATTCACGTAGCTTAAAATTTTTATTAACAGTTACCTTCTCGAATTTTGGAACAATGCGCACCTAGCGGTGGAAATTTTCCCTTTGCCGAACCGTCAAATAATAAATCACGTTTTGTTCCTAACCTGAGTATAATAAACCTCAATATAAATCACGCCTTCAAGGCAAGACTATCATAAAACCAAATTTCTTCTGTACGGCAAATTCGAGTAAAAGAATTGCACCTTTATAACAAGTTTCCCAAAATACTATGCCAGCAAGTGAATGTGAACTATTAAAACTGCGCTACTACATAACAGCGAGCTATTCAGCACTTTTAAAACACGTGTATGTGTATATGACATTCACGGTAAAATGAGCACTTATGAAAGCCCTGCCTTATATCTATTTGTGTGCACGTTATGTGTTCTTCCGCCTTATGTAGAATTATCATTGCCTTAAGTATCACCGCTTTCTTCGTGCGTCGGTCAAGAGAAACTGTGAACTTATTAGAAAAATAAGTATTTTAAAAATCTGCTAATTTTTACACTTCGACGCAATAAAAAAAAACATAAAGTGGTGGAAATAATTTAGGTTATTACAGTTGGATACCTAACACTTTTTATTCGACGTTAAGATATGGAACTACTTTCCCGTCCATCGTTTCCAACTTTACTGGGCGCGTGTCACTCAGTGCGCCCGTTAAAATATATGCGGATAGGAACAGTGACTTTTTTCTAAGGTTCATTTTAAAAGTGCTCACTTTATCGTGAACAGCTTTTAAAAATCAAGTATTAATGTTTACTCGTTGCATAACTTTTTTAGAAAGTGCAACATCCGTTAATATGCTGTACATTCAGTAAAATAACGTACTTGTGATAGTATTTTACTGTCTAGTGATAGATGTTTTCTATCTTCCGGGCCAAAAAATACAAGTACTTCTTAAGTCTCGCATTCAGGGTGCGAAATGTGAACACTAACTGGCGTATATCGGGCATTATTTTGGCATATTGCCAGGAAAGAAATGAGTTCACACCTTAAAAGTACCCTCTATATTGGATATACGGAATGTTCTACGCAACCAGCAGTTCAGATTTTTTGTTTTACATGTTATGGCTCGAGAAACAGAAAGAGTTGCATTAAAAATAACTAAAGCAGTTATTGCTTGACTGATCATGTTATTAAGTTTTTTATTATCACCCGCAAGAAATAATCGCTTATTGATTCTCAACTGTCGTCAGTTAAAAGTTAACAAAGCAGGGAGGCTGTGACAATTTGATAGAGTTCGAGAAGCTTTTTGTGGTATGTAGAGAAAAAAATTTCGTTACAATTTTTGCAACAGAACTGGTGCTGAAAAATTCATAAATTCAAGATGGCGATGACTGATTACGCTTAACGTCTAAAACAGGCTTAAGATCTTATAAACCAACATCTCATTCACTTAAAATTGTCTTTCATAAATTGGTTTATCTGGGGAAAGGGGAATACATATAGAATTAACTTCCGCTGCAGCAAATTGTGCATCCCAGTTAATAATTTTCACAAATTATGCTAAGGACATCGATTAATATAATCATACTTCCGTAAAGAAATTAGTTTAGCAGAGTTCCTGAAAAAGTCCCTTTGTTTCTTAAAAGCTTAGGGCGTGAAAATGAACCATATCAATCCGACAACAAGTTAGAGATAAAAATTGCGATACTAGGTCTAATGAAAAAGGTTTAATTAAATCTCGAAGGACTTTAAGAAACACACAGACAGAGATGTAAATGTAAGATTAAAGAAAAGGCCAGCTTTTAGCCCCATAAATGTTGATGTAATGCTTCCCGTAAGTATTCTCGTACTTAGCCTACCTCCAGTGCCCTCGCTACTATGTCATTAATGCTTACCCTTACACCCATCACATGTAGATGTAATGCTTCCCGTAAGTATTCTCGTACTTAGCCTACCTCCAGTGCCCTCGCTACTATGTCATTAATGCTTACCCTTACACCCATCACATGTAGATGTAATGCTTCCCGTAAGTATTCTCGTACTTAGCCTACCTCCAGTGCCCTCGCTACTACGTCATTAATGCTTGCCCTTACACCCATCACATGTAGAAATAAACTTTGTATCTTGTAGATTCTTCTACAACTAAAGAGTTAAAATCGCTATGGTGTATCATTACATTCTTCCGAGACAGTGGTTTCTAGTTCATTATAACTTGTTCATCAGTTAATGTATTTTAAATAAATAACATTTGAATTATTGAAAATTATTTATTTAGCTTTATTTTTTTTGCAATTCACATGCGTGAAATGAAGGGAAAGTGGTTTCAAATGGAGCACTGCACAAACCTGTAGAAAATGCATAACTCATTAAATATAACAGTATACGCACCACTAAAACTGTTGGAGAAGTACGATTTATGATGATGCATATGAGATATTAATGCATATGTTTAGCAACACTGTAAAATATTTTTCTATGATCTATTTGAATATTTTAAAAATCGATTTTTCAAAACCTATATCAATTTAAGCGTATATCTTTTCCGGATACTTTGTTTACTATTGTATTTAATAATTGATTTTATGTACAATAGCAACGAAATTTATCATTTTTATAACTGAAATAAATGTACTTAAAACCGATTATTAAAAATATTTGTTAACATTAGCGTTAATATGTTCTTACATGCATATTTAGTTATGCTGGCGGTTTATTGTGCGCAGCATCCTGGGTTGGAATCCAGAATAAGACACGGCTTCACTAGTTGATTTTAGGATCGGTTAAGATGAATTTTGATGAATTTTCCTCTTATTTTAGTCAACCGACATAAAGTTGGGATACAGATAAAAATTTATTCAAAATATACTTCTAAACAATATTTTAGTACGACTTGCTATTTGTTAGAGGTATTCGTTAGCATTTAAGTAAAAAATTTGAACATGGAAGACAAACCAAATTAATTATTAGCACTACAACAAAAATTTGATATAGTTTATTCACGATACCTTCATACGTTTTAAATCAAATATTTGAAAAATCATCTCACGTATGACGTTTGCTTGTTTACTAAATACGTAATGTAACACAAATATTTTATACGTCTGTTATCATTAAAATCTTGAAATTGTATTGAGATTTTTTTTTTTTGCAAATTATAATATCAAATTTACAATTAACGTGCGTAACAACAGAGGTAAAATAGTTCCCAAGCCAAATATTATTAAACTGACTGTGCATGAACGCGGTGCACTGTCCATTCGGTGTAATTTTCTGGATTTGGTTAAGCTTAGTTTGCACGAGGCGGAGAAATATCTCGAAATTAGAACTTCAGCAGTGCTTCAGAAAATTTGGAAGTAATAGTAACTGCACTACAGAGAGGTCACGTCTACTACAGGTCGGGTGGATTAATGTTAAAAGTTTGGCAAAGGGGAAATTTTCGCCGCTAGGTAAGCGCTAGTATCGCATGTGCACCAGATATTCTCTATTCTATGAGCTAAAAAACTGGATAATTGCCATAATCACAAATCGAAACTAAAGTAACTCTGTAACTAAGTAAAATCTTTCCCTCTTATAATTCGTGTAGCTTAAACGGTGAAAATTTATCCCAATTCCAAACTCTCCCATAAGAAATCCCATTTTGTTCGTAACCTGAGTCGAATTAACGTCAACTACACATAGGCTATATTTCAGAAAAACTACACCACCGCACCGTACGGCACTTGTTACGAATTACCTTTAAGTCAATTCATACCTGAAAACGGCTATGGGTGTAGCTAAATAACGAGTCAACATTAGGTAGAACACAACAGTATAAAATGGGGTTTATTCAACGTAAGGATTATACAATAACTATTTACGTGACTATTGATCGGGGGATTGAGTGGAATACCAAGTTGCTAATTAATCATAAGTTTTACTACCGCACGCCGCTACTATTACAATCGAATTGTTCATGTTACCGGAGGCTGATTCTAGGAGGCGGTTAAAGTCGGCCGGACATACCCATCTCCATATATTCTTGGTCCACTGCTCCGATGACAAAAGACGCCGTTCCCAGTGTTACGTTGGACTATATCGTGTGCGTTGTTAAATATTTTCGACCCTGCTTGCTGGCCGGTCTTTCCCAAGGTTTTATTGCAATCACGTTGGTGCCCTGGTTCGATGTTTGAAGGTGTGATCAGGCAGGCCGTTCAGCTAAGGCCTGTTCACTTCATAACATGCCTCTCCTCCAAACACATGCGCGTTTATTGTTGTTTTTTTTTTTCTTAGCTGTTTTCTTCACGCCACGTGGTTTCCGTCACAGCTCGAGCAATAACGAAGGGTACATTTCGCCGTGCATTAGCGATCAGATGCACACACACACACGGGTCTCTTGTTATGGACGGCCGCGGCGAAGGACAAAAACCAGAAGCGAACAGCTGATGGCTTCGTCATCGTTCTCTCTTTATCCGCACGCCGCGAGGAGTGCGCGCGCCTGCCCGCTCGTGAGCGTATTTCTCTGTGCGTGAGTGCGTGCAAGCTTTTCATCGCCGCGTCGTCCTCTTTTCTTCCTGTCTTCCTTCTGGTTTTTGTTCAGACACGCGCCGTCGTGAAACCTTTCCGGGGTCGGGAGGACAGCTGTCTTACGCTCAGTTGCACCAAAATATTCCGCGATCCGAGATCGAATGATCCTAGTTCCGAACCAGGATCCAGTTTGGTCTTGGTTCCAATGTAAAAGTGTTGCACCAACGAAATTTCATTATTCTTGGTTCCAAAAAGAGAGATCGATATTAAGTATGAGACAAATTTTGCTATTGGTTCTTAATATATGACGTCATGGAATTAGGCGTATTTTTCACTATAGCTAGAACTAGATGTGCGATGTTTTATCTGTTTTAAGTGAATTATTGTTGTACCGACTTTACTTAGTAATATTCAAGTGCATATAATGCAGTTTTAATTTACCAAGAAAACAATCGAACGTATCTGTTGGCGTATTTTCAAACTACATTTGTCGACGATGGCTGCTGATCTCGGAATGAGATTTCGAACCGACAATTTCTGCGGTTCGAAATGAACTTCATCTCAATCTCCAGTTCAGCTCTGAACACAGACCAATGACGGATACTTCCAATTTTTCTGTAAGTCCTGCTAAAGTTATATTTTTAAGGCTATTTCTCCACTTAGTGCAAACAAAATTTAACCAAGTTTAGAAAATTGCAACGAAGGGACAACGCTCCACATTTGTAGGCAATAAGTGTGATCATATTTTGTGTATGAACATTTTCTTAAAGGCTGTTCATGATAAAGTGAGCACTTTTGAAATCAACCTCAGAAAAGAGTCACTGCTCCTACCTGCATATATTTCAACGGGCGCACTGAGTGATATGCGGCCATTAAAGTTGATAACGATGGAGGGAAAGTAGTTCCGTATCTTAACATCGAATAAAAAGTGTTAGGTAACCATTTGCGATGACGTAAATTATTTCCTTCGCTTTTTGTTTTTATTGTAATTCAGCGGAGTATAAAATGAGCAGATTTGCAGAATATTTAGTTTTCTAATAATTTCACATTGTCACTTAACCGACGCATGAGTAAAGGGACGAGGCCCATGGCAATGTTAATTTTAGATAAGGCGGAAGAATACACAACGTGTATACAAGTAGATTTTAAGCAGGGCTTTCAAAAATGATCATTTTAACGTGAAGAGCCTATATCATTCTTTTTTTTTGCAGTAGGAACACAGTGCTCTACTGTGGCAAACGAATCCAGAGTAGCATGTGTAATCACAGACACGAATAAAACAAACAGTTCTGTTGGTATTAATATCTATGCTAACAATATTTAGATGGTACTCACAACCCATCAGATGGCTGTCCCAATTTTTACGGTTTAGATGGTTCCTACAACAATATTTTTTTTCCTCAGGCCGTGTCCGAAATGAAAAATTCAGTTTTTTGCAATTTGTCATTTCGTAAGTTTCAATTCGGACGATGTCGATGGTAGAATGTTTAGCACTCATTGTCACGCGTTCTTACATTAAAACCGAAAATTATTATCTAAATTTATTACTTAAATGGTGCGAATATGTTAATAAATAAGAAAAGAATTATTCATGCAATAAAAACTTAAAAAAAAAATGTGGTTGCCAAATATATAAACAAAGCACAACACTTACTTGCTTTTTAAAACAGGTTTTGGGAATTTTAAGAACACTTATTTGTTTTAAAAAATGTTTTAACTACGCATTCGCCTAAATGTTTTGAAGATCAAAACCAACATGGCGCTGATATTGTCATTTTTATTTTTCCTAACATCCGCTAGATACAAAATACGAAATACCAAATTCCAATTACGTCACAATTTGTGTGTACAAAATTGGGCCACGTGATCATTTTGTCAACAAAATCTGCCATTTCGGACAAGGCCCCGGTCTTTTTTTCTTTCAGGGGAGTCCAGTTCCACGGCTGTTCGGTTATTGACACCGAGCACGCTGTGTAATGTAATCTCGGATTAAGGACGCACACAAGGCAAGTCATAAGGTTAATTTTAAATAAAAATATTACGTGATTTTGATAAACAACGTGTTTGAATTCAGCTTTCAATAAACTATTACTGATGCTATAGTAAAATAAAGAAAATTCTTTTTGTGCCTAATGCCGCCTTTCTGTAGTTTAATATCAATATGTTTAAAATGAAAAGTTCTCATGCTTTCGCTCACTTCTTGGCTCAGGGACTCGCCAACGCACAGCCCTAATCAATATATTTAGAAATATAAATTTTAGAGGTTACGGCACTGAGTAAAAGGGCATTTTAGTCAGTTCAACGCACGAGGGGTTAAAAAGTGGTAAATTGTTTCTTACTGAATCCTCGACATAAGGCCGGTATTCAAGAACATTCAGTTTGGCATTACACATGTACTACCATCTCGGGCGATTGAAAAGCGACGACTAGTATTGTAACGTCTTAGAAATAGCAATTTTATCTGTTTCTGTTTAACAAGCTTATTTTTCAATCTTGACAAACGTGATATTTAATTATTTACTGTTGTATATTTTAAGCCTAGGATATTAATTTATAATTTATTATAATCGTATTTTGGAAGTTCTTCTAAATTACTCTAGAGATGTTTGTAAAAAGAGGCCACAGGCCAAGAGCAGTGTGTTATTTTGTTGTCATGGCAACGCATGACGTGTAGGCTAATGTGTGGTACATCTCTCCCCATGATTGTCGGTAATTTTGAAAGTTGCGATTAAGTATGTAGTTAAAGAAATTGCTAGCTATCTCGTTTCCGCCATGCAGGACGTCGACCCTGTGGGTTTCGGCCTGATAGGCCTTTATTTAATTTGGATTAAAATTTATCGAGCACGGTTGTACGCGCTTCCTACGTTTATATTTATTAAATTCAAGTACTTGCAACCGCGGCGTGGTAAATTGTACTTAAGGGACTGTACATAGTATAACTTAGGTCGAGAGCATGTAGCGCGGTACCCATAGAGACGACATTGCCACGCAGGTCTGATGCCCCTTCGCTCCTACGCGCTAGTCGCTGAACTGGCGTGCAGTATTTCCGTTGTGCTGCGTGTACCTATGGGACTTGAAGCGGTGACCCCATCATTTTATTGGCGGAAAGTCTGTACAAAGGTTCAATTGCAGGTCCCTATAATAGTTTCACAAGTTTCCAACCAGTATGTTATAAGCTACAGCAGAGTGAAAAAGCCGCTTTTAGCTATGTCGGAGGGCTCGGGAATAGGATTTATAACGTACACGATGTATTGAGAGTATTATACGTACCTCGCCCGAAATGTGTTTTCTTTTCGTACATTGGTATCGTGGGGACACGTTTAATGGTTTCGTAAAAAAAAAAAGCGGATTTCAAAAACTCTGCAACGGGTTTCCACCGCCTGGTAGGCGGCGCCCTTAAGGGGAATGCCCATTTGAGCCCAGCCGACATGAATTCTTCCAGATACTGTAGTAAAATTTGTATTTAAAATAAGTTCCTTTGGAATTTTCGATCACAGGGACTACATCAGAAATGATTTTACTTATTTTCGAAGATTTAATTTTCGTAGGAATCGCCATCTTGGATTAATATTGATAGAGTCGCTTATACATTTTGCCTACGGAGCCCAGTCAAAGATTCTCAAGTTCTGCCGACGCTAATTTGGAAAAGAAACATTTTAATAATTGTTGTTTTCCAAGAGTACTAAGAAACATTGAAACCGACAAGATAACTTGAGTTTTAAAGAGATACAGTCACGAGAGCGGCCTACATTACCTAAGGCCACACAATTCAATGTTCATTTTAAAGTTTCTCATTGATCTTATAATCTTTTTTGCCCAGATAATTATCGTAATAAAACCACTGGTATCACAATTGAATATTTAATTTGAACTCAATTTCATTTATCATTACTTAAGTCTCTGTGGCTATATAATTTCTGTATTTAGCTTGGAGTAGTTTGGTTCCTTTCCTTCCCAGTGTAGCTGTACCTATGTCATTTTCAGTCCGTTTAGACCTTCTGAAACCTATATTCCAGTGACGTCTTCCAATGGTAAGATAGGTATAAAGGTGTGTAATTTCACTATAAATTATTCTGTCCTGATGAGCCAGGCATACACAACCTCCGGGGTAGTACCTCAGTGTTGGTAGTGAGTTTCAATCCAAGATGATCTTCCCCAACATTTGCAATTACATTGGAATTCTAATATTATTCTATTTCTGCTGCATTACATTACATGTCTCGAATACATCTGCATTACAGTACTTAATTCACGAACGTATTTCAGAACGTAGTTTCTCTATGACCTGCGATGGTATCGACAGTCACAGTTTGTTATTCAACCCCCGTACGAACACATAAACAAGTGGAAATGGCTTTATAGTTGTTGTTGTTGTACAGCGTTTATTTACAGTAGTTTTTGTGAGAAACATACGCGAATATCTCGTTTGAGTAGTATGTAGTTTGACGGAGCTGGTGCAGTTTTAATTTTTTGATATTTTTATTTTAATATCAAGAACCTAAACACTCTTTGGTAACTACATTTTTTATATAAATGTCAAGCACCTAAGAATTTGTTGAAATATCAAAATACTCTAAAGTAAAAAGCTAAAATTGGCAATTTCCCAAAATTGGTTAAAAATATAAAAAATTTAACACAAGAAACCAAAATATATAAAAATTATCAATATTTCACAGTGCATGTATCATTATAAAATATAATAGTAAGTATGAAATTATTGAAATTAAAAATTATTAACAAAAAAAATTTATATAAATTATTTTTTATAATAAATGGATAACCCTTATAACGAAAGAACCTAATAAGAGTAATGAAGAAAATATATATTAATTTTCTTTGTATCCTTGTGCAAAAGATAAATATCTTAACATATGTAAAACACGTTCTAATATTTAGAGAGATGAAAATTATAATAATAAATAAAAAAACTCGAAGTACATTGTGAATGTAGAAAATATATATTTATGAATCATAGTGAAAAATCTTAAATTAATAAAATTACACTATAAAAAATTAGAAAAAAAGAACATTGTAGCGACAGCTTAAGCAGCCATAGCTGTGCCAATGATCAATAAAAAATCAAATAAAAATATTAAAAATTAAAAAAATGTATAAAATTATATTTAAAAAATGTTTTGAAGTCATTTTATTTAGATTAATTTCTAACAAAACTTAAGCTAGCGGGCACTGTACATGATTGTTCTTGTATGGTACTCGCGCCCGACTCGACTAACACACTATGTAGAACGCCGTGTTCCTACGAAAACTGTTTCACAACAGCGAACAATACAATGTACCATTTATCAGGAGTCCCAGTAACATACTTCGAAGTCCTGGATATTCAGTTATGTCTTCTAATAATAACTATTTATTTATATTAATTTTAAGTTTAATATGACCAGGTTCCTTTTCCGATTAATTTCTTAATTAAGAGGTTTTAAGTTTGACATAGTCAAATATGACGTGTAAAGCAAAGAAACGGCAAATCATTTATTTTATGGCGATAATTTTTTAATTTTGGGACGTATCTGGAATATTTTTTGTAATCTTTAAACATTGTTGAATGTGTTCATTAATTTCGATATAACGTAGACCAGGGCTAGTATAAAGCTTAGAGTAAACAGTATATTACATTTTCTTTGAATTATGAATTTATTTTTTACTTCTCTGGATTTTTCCTGGAATTTCCAAGGTTAGTAGGTACTATTGTTAACAAAATTATAGATAGCTGTTTAGAAGGACAATACGTAAGTGTATACACCATCCACATCAAGGCCATAGAATCAGGACGGTCTTCTTCTCCTCTACTCAATGTGCGGCTGCGGCAGCACAGAGGCTAGAGCTCTCGCTTCTTACCAAGGCGAACCGGGTTCGATTTCCGGCGGGGTCGCTCCCGGACTTTCGCGCGTGGGGATCGCTAGCGGGTTGGTTTTCTCGGGGTTTTCCCATCCCCCCTTTTGCATTCCGGCGTTGCTCCATCCCTCGTTTCACCGCCCAAAAACCTCTCCAATCCACTCAGTTACACGCCCTTGAACCTTAGTCTCGCATTTGTGTTTATCGCCCATCCTGCTCGATTAATAGAGAAGCCACGGCCATGCGTTTGGTTGTGCAAATCAAGTGCGGAAAAAAGCATGGATTGTTAAGTAATTGTATAGGCTGTTCACGATAAAGTGAGCACTTTTTTAAGCTGTTTCGCCAGACATATTAACCAATAAATACATTTCATTGTGGCCTCAGACCTTTGGTTTTTGGTATGGTGAATGTATACACTGTGTTTATTACTCACACAGCGGGGTTTACATTAACAAGTGGTGGAAGGATATAAATTGGTTTAAAGAAAAAAGTAACCAGGGCTTCAAAAGTGCTCACTTTATCGTGAACGGCCTATACTTGCTAACACGTTAACTGTTGGTGAAGATGTAAACTTGTTCTCCGCCCACAGCAGTATCTTGCTGTCCCCTTCCGTCGCTAATTCATAATATAAACCAGGGGACGGGCCCGCGGAATCCGGATGTATCAGATAATTGTGGTATATATCGAATGTACGATAACTACTCGAGCTGCTCGCTCGCAACTCTCAACCCCGCTTTTATTGTACGACAAATATGTACAATAAAAGTACATTTCGTGAAAAATATTAATTTGCGGGATGTAGGGGCTAGCAAAAAACACCTTGTGGCACTCGCTCGCACCTCTCGACACTTGCTCCTGTGCGAATATTATGTTAACAAAGAATCATGGTATATTATGGTACACTCGTACCATTAAACTTAGAAACTTCTGAACCGTTCGTCCGATCTCG
This sequence comes from Dryococelus australis, assembly GCA_029891345.1. Taxonomy (NCBI): domain Eukaryota; kingdom Metazoa; phylum Arthropoda; class Insecta; order Phasmatodea; family Phasmatidae; genus Dryococelus; species Dryococelus australis. The sequence continues at coordinate 64,763,992 of CM056996.1, forward strand.
ACCTGCGGAGGCTTTTCGGAAAGCTTGCAGCGAGCTTCGGTATGCTCGCCGCCAGCAGAGATAATTATGGTACGCATAAAAATGTTGCTGTTAATATCTAGCGAACCGTTGGAGCTAGGTCAAATTTTATGAGTGCGTTGACATGTATAAAGCACGCAGATTTAATTAAGGTACGCTTTTTGGAATTTACTGAAGCTGTTTATTGACATATTGCAAATCCACAAAGTAGTAACCAAATAAACAGGTTATAAATTTCCACTGTCAAAACTAATATTACCATTTAAAAAACTGCTTTACCCGAGAATTGAAACTGAAATATTGCACCAGTAATCGACAATGGTCAAGCAGTCATTTTGAAGCGTAGAAAGCAGTAATTAAACCGATGATGTATCGTGCAGAGAACAAATATACCACATAATGGAATTGTGTTATTACGTTTCTGCACTTATGGTAGCTTTTCACAGACTAAAAATTTAATTACTATACGTACCTTATAACTCATGAGTAGCGCAAACGTGTCATAAACTTGCCCCTTAATTTAAAAAAGAACATTCATTTTAGCCGCTTTGCTTATAACGGACGCCTCTTGACAACATTGGAGTATTTCTGAATTCTAAAACGTGAATCATAAGGTGCCTATAGTCCTTTCACGGTTACTTTGAATTTTTCTCTAAGACGCTGTTGTAGTTCTACTTTCAGACGATTCCTCCGCCTCGTACAAAAAAAAACCTAACTAATTCTAAAATTATGCTAACGGGACAACGCACCGCATGTGTGGGCACTCAGTTATAATGTTTTGCATCAGAATTATTTATTACTTCGTGTTTCCAAAACACCTATCTTCTTTCCATATTTATTCACAATAATTATAAACGAAGTATTATAATTTATAGATGAAATGTAAGTAAATGTTTCATTTAGCCAAAGATAAGAAATTTGTAGGTTAACAGAATTGTAAAACGCTTGTAAAACATGACATATCTAGGAAACGATCATACACAGGGGAACTGTTGTATATGTCTGATTTAAAAAGGTGTAAAGAAACCGCAAATAAACTACATGTGACAGCTGCAAATTTGGGATACCAGAATCCCCCCCCCCTCCAAAAATAGTTGGTAGTAATTCCACAAGTCCTGGCGTGTTTCCTGCCGGAAGCCAGCCGAACTATATGTGTCTTTAGCGTGCACGAAATTCAGACAAGCGGCATGTGCTGTTGCGCACAGTCGCCGCCTCGTAGGGCGAATGAATCTCCTTGCCGCAGCTCAGCTCGATCACGTGTCGAACGACGGCAGGAAGTCAGTGACTCCACGACCCAGCTGCGAGTTCTCGACCCGTGATGTCGGGGCGTAGAGAAACGCAACCTCCCGACAACCGGATCCATTCTCCAACCCCCACACACGTACCGCCCGTGTGTTTGTATTTTCTTTTAACACGTCCGCGAATCAGGGAGGGGGGGGGGGGAGGTGCGGTCAGCAATTAACGCAGCAGTTTGGAACTCGCACACAGCACCCCCTTTATCCTCGCCGACGGCTGGTTTTACCCCCGGGGTGCAAAGAGGGGTGGGCCTGCTCTAAAAACCCCACCACGTAACGAAATGATCTCGCCAGAAAGGATTTTATTTATTATTTTTCTCTTCCCCCCCCCGGGGGGGGGAGGGGATTAGCGGGCACTGGGACTCGGTCGGCTGTGGGAGGGGTTGAGGGTTGTTGGGATTGTTTTCGGTGGTGTTAATGACAAGGGCGCGTCACAGGTGGGAGGCTAAACAAGGCAAAACAATGGGCGATCGTTTGTTGCTTGGAAGGGGACAAATGCCCCCCCCCCCCTTACCACCCAAAAAACCCCGCGCCCCATTTACCACCTACACCGTGTCGGTTTGTTTGAGGGTTATCAAACATTCGGCGGTGGCCTGGGCAGGGGGGAAAGTGAAGCCTGTTAATATCAATGAGCTTCGTTCCGGTGACAAAAAAAAAACAGCGTAGCGGATCGCTTTGACCCCAGCGCGCGCGGCCGAGCGGAACTAACGACTTTTTGTACGCTCGCACGCCGAATGAGAAAACACCGTCCGCGTTATTTACTCTCTCTCTCTCTCTCTCTCTCTCTCTCTCTCTCTCTCTCTCTGTCTGTCTCTATCTCTAACTCCCTGTCGCGTTATTAATAAACTCGAACTGGCGCGAGCAGCAAAAAATTGTGTTATTACTGTGGCTACCAGCTGGAAAATAATTTCGAATACAAAACATGGAGAAATAATTTACTTATTTGCCTTTATAATTAGTACTGAAGTTCAGCTAAAGCCTCTTTTTTCATTAAATCACACATATCAACTAAATACTAAAATTATTAATAGTATGCAAATGCATCATAACACCTACTACTTAGTCGAACGAAATTAGAAACTGATTGAACTTTAACAAAAAATTCATTGCAGTTCAAACAAGAAATACTGAAATTATTTATTTGCTATTTCAGACTTTTTTTTTTTTTTTTTTTTTTTTTTTTTCCCTCATCGGTAAACGCAAAGACTCTAAAAAATTTTGCTTTAATTTTCCGGATGGTAAGTTGACTTTTAAAACGATAAATTATTTAAAATCGCAGCGTGGCAGTAAAATTTAATTAGTATTAGGTCAACAGACACATCAGTAGGAGACGTATGAGACAAACAGAGGCAAACTTCACATAAATTTCTGCCTATATACACTTTGAAAAAAATCCCTCAAATTGTGGAACTGTAATGCTAAAATAATTATCCATAAATCTTTCCCTTTGAAGGTTATTTGAACACCGGTGAACAAGCACATGATCTGCAACCTCTATCTGAAGATAGGGGTAGGTTATTTTTCAATGTGATAACTGAACACGCCAACAGCATGCCATTCTTTTACAATTATATAATTTTATTTCTCTTAAATTAATCCTGCGAGTCCATATTTTGGTACATTACCTCTTTATTTAGTAGAAATTATTTTTATTGCAAAATAAAACGGCGAACAAGGTGATGTTTCCATTGCACTAATATATTCTTTACGCCATCTGAGAACAAATTCAGCTGTTTTGCTCCGAATTTTTCTGAGATATTTCAAGTTATATTATTTTGTGCTTAACACTCTTTTTCGGTGTGGTACATGCTCAATCACTTTTGAAGCATCATATTCAAAACGATTAGGCTACGCGTCTACGTTATTGCCTCTCTGCACACACCCGTGTCAGCTCTCATGGGCTTATATGGGCGAGTTGGCATATATTATCTCGGCATTTCATGTTCACCACGTATATGGCTGCCCTCCTGTGTTACCCTTGCGGCACAGCCACGCCACACAGCATCGAAGGCCCGCCTCATAGTTTCCGTGAAGGTGGGTATCATCTGTCAGCAGCAGCCCTACGAGCAACTCGCGTTCTTATCGCGCGGAGTAGTCACTACCAGAGCTCTGTATACAGACACAGAGCTCTGGTCGCTGCACGTCAGGTTTCGAGAGGGTCGAAAGGCGGAGGCCCCGAGATGCAGGCTTTTATTAACACGCAGGTGCAAGAACTGCCCCTACTCGACCCCTTCTCACTATTATTTCAGGCCGCATCATCATGGCCACAAAAGAGCTGTTTTTCTCATCCCACGAGCCATTTATTTCTGGCTCTTATCCCACGAAGAGCATGGTGTTCCTAGCGCCTATTTTACATCGTTATTTCCTCTAAAAATAAAAATGACCAGCTTTTCCAGATTCACTGTAAAAGAAATACAAAATAAGATCTGTGATGCAGATTTTACCAAGGTTTTCTATGACAGTAATACATTTATTTATTGGAGAACAATTATAAACCACGTATTTTACGTTCGCAATAAAACATTTGTAATCACTGCCGATAGAGTCATTATTTTCAGAGAAAATATTCGGAAAGGTGTGAATTGGCAATACTATTCATCCTATGTATACTTCTCCCTCTGTTTGTATCATTATTAACCTGACTATATAATATCCTTTTATCTCCATTTATTTATTCTATTTCCAGTCCAATTCCATTCTTACTTAGATTCTTCAGTCACGTCTGGCAGTGATTATATTTCAAGTCATGTGATAAATGCATACTTACACATTGTCTATAGATACGAAACGAACTGATGTTAAGTACAGTCTCGCAATTATTACAATCAAGCTGTTAATGTCGAGGTTACATTTGATGTTATTTTTCATACATCGAGTGTCATAAAAAAAAAGCGTTACACTTGTTTCGCACAGTGCGCAACGCTCGCGATTTCGTGCAGGTTGGTTTACAGAAACGAAAGTGAAACTGACACGCACATGTAATAGCACGTCACTTTTTTCCTTAGTGTGCTTCTCATCGTGGGCAAGAACTGTACCGAACGACTATATCACACGTATAACCCATTCACGGTTACTTCGCACTTTTCTGAGGCCCTGCTAAAGCTCTATTTCCAAAATATTCCTCCGCCTCGTGCAATCGAAGTTTACTAAAGGCTGTTCACGATAAAGTGAGCACTTCTGAAATCAACTTTAGAAAATTGTCACCGCTTATGCCTGCATATTACTTCAACGGGCGCAGTGAGTGGCATGCGTCCAGTAAAGTTGGTAACGATGGAGGGGGAAGTAGTTCAATGTATTAACGTCGAAAAAAAAAATGTTAGGTAACAATTAGTGATAACTTAAACTATTTCTCTCGCTTTCTGCAATTTTTTAATGCATCGAAGTGTAAAAATGAAAGGATTTGTACAATATTTACTTTTCAAATAATTTCACAGTTTCACTTGTCCGACGCATGAATAGTGATGAGGCCCATGACAATGATAATTTTGCATAATGCAGAAGAACACACAACGTGTATACAAGCAGATCCTAAGCAGGGCTTTCAAAAATGCTCATTTTACAGTGAACAACCTATAAAGTTTTTTCCTGATTTTCAGTATATACGTGTAAGTATGTACATTTGCGCACTAGCAGTGATGTATACTTGTTGAAACTATTCGGACAGGTCATCGCCACATGTTAGATTGGTCGCACATTCTGGCGGAATTGTCATAAACTATGTGACAGCTGCAAAAACGCGGTGCTTGGTGTTACATATACGTTACAACTTCTATGGTTATACATTAAGACGACACACACACACAACCATAAAAACACGTGTTATTTATTTTTGTGTCACGGTTTTGTACCTCTACATCTTAGGAGTTTAAGCGCTGAAACATGGCTTTAGCCGGGAATGAGGAATTAATAGGAGCATTAGTGTGCTCGTATTATGTACAGCAGGGAAATGAAATGTGTCACATGAATGTTGTCATACACTGGTTGCTTGGCAGAGCAGCAAGACACCAGGTGTGTGTTGTGTTGTTTTGAACGGAAGCTAATACAAACAAATATGCCAATATAACGTAAGTTTTTGGTAGTCGTACACTTGAGTACTTGTTGTACAGCATAAAAACAAATTGCAGGAATATAGAAATTCTTGAACCTCGGTATCCTGAGGTTATGTTTGTCTGTTCAGCTTCTCTCGATTTCACAAGTATTCATACCACACCAATAGCCTTGGGATATTGCTTTATCACGTCAGTGGAAGACAGAAAAAAAAAAATTAATGCAGTTGTTATGGATTTGTTGCATTTATTTATCGTATTTAATGGGGCGTTACATAGAAACTGGCATTTTTTCCTCGCCCCTCGAAACGTACCTTACAATGTGTTTGAAAAATACACAATGATAACAGAAGAAAGAGAAATACAATTCAACGGGGTTTGTAACTACTTAGAAATGGGGATTGCAATTGTGATATTATTTGTAAGCTTACACCTGGTAAATTAGCTTCAGACGTTTATACAACGCTGAGAATTTTATTCATACAGTAATTGGAAGCACATTTATTAAGCTGACAATTATTTACACATACAACAGAACGACATTTTGTAAATACTTATTAACTTTTAAAACTTACGAGCTTTATAACCATAAAACGTGGGCACGTTAATCTTCAAACATGATTTTTTTTAAATTTGTGTGGGGGGTGGACCCAGGGCGAGACAACACCCTCCGAGTGACGGGCTTTCCAGCCGGAACCGTAGGTGTCCGTCATCCCTGAGCATGACATGAAATGAGACCCTAAGATGTAGCGGCACTGGAATGTAAGGGTGGGCGAAACGGGAGTACCCCGAGAAAACCTGCCGGTAAGCGGCATCGTCCAGCACGATTCCCGCATGCGAAAATCCGGGAGCTAACACCGTGGGGATCGAACACGTATCGCCTTACACCTGAAATATAATATGGTGACGTAAGTATGCTCAGCAAGTATACAATTTCAAATAGGCCTATTTGCCAAGTATAAAGCCTGTGTGTACTACACTGGGAATTCGGACAGCGCTAGTTACAGTTAGTTAAAGTAGCATCATAAGTATTTGGTTTACTATGTACTGACAAAGCTTGAGAGAAATACGTTCATTTGAAATGAATGTCTGAAACACATTTCGTTTACAACAAAACTTGAATATAATAAGCTGTAAGTTACAGAAGGCAAACCTTTAGTAAAAAAGTATACTTGTATTTCATTGGACACAACGGGAACATTGGGATCATTATTCTGTATTAGCTACTTCGCACGCATATAAATTACACATCGATGGAAAAACTAACCCTCCTTGTTCGAAAATAAAATTGTGGATGTCCCCGTCGCAGGTCTCCTTCCAACGAACGGCGATTCCCTGGTGAGGTCTGGTGAGCTGGTAGTGGATTACTCCGTATCCCCGTTCCTCTTCTATTTCCTCGCCAAGACTGGCAATCATCAAATCTTCTAAGATTGATGGCAAGTCGCTGTCGGGGCGAAGATATCTCACAGCACAATCGTTGCATGCTATTCCTTCACCAAAGCGAATGGCGAGACTGTTGTCGAAAATGTACCACCAATGTTCTATACAGTTGCAGACATGAACTTGTAGAAGACCGTCGTATGGTTTAAAGAACACTCTTCTGTACAAAATTTGTAGGACCTCGTATACGCATGTCTCACTTCCGGAGACAGGTGCGCACAAGTATGCATTTATTGAGACTCCGGAAACAGCCTTAAGTATGGAAAAATTGCACCTAAAGACCACGCGCCGCATTCGTGCGTACTCAGTTGTAATAATATTTTGCAAGAGAACTATTTCTCACTGGGCATTCTAGAGACCCGGAAATTTCGCGGATACATTTGGCAACAAGCTAGACTCCACAATACTTTGTGTACCCAAGCCTTAGTTGTCCTTGTCCATTGGCTGGTGTTCCAGTTTTACCCCAGACCAGGTACCACGGGATTCGGTCCTGGTTTTCTTGCAGGATAGTTATTGGTGCAAATTCGTCCAGGGCGTGGTTTACGAACTGGGTTCCAATTAAAAGTTATTTCAAATGTACATGTGTTTGAAGTTTAGCTTGTCCTCAAAGCGAAATTCCCGGGTTTCTAGGCATTACCAACACACATATTTTATCAGTGTTTTTGTTCATAGTATTTATAAATGTGGCATTATAATTTATAGGTAAAATGTAAATAATATTTCAATTTAAACAAAAAAATTGCATTTGGGAACACAAGTATAAGACGTGGCATCTTTAGAACACAACTAAACAAGTCATACGTGAAGTGTTTTTGATTCAAAAAGTTTGAAGAAACCACGAACATATTAAACTCACTTTTATCTCACCTCTTCGTAAAACGTGTCGAAAGCCGAGTTACTTTTATCCTCTTGTCCGCGGCTTAATTAATATTCCCGCCGCGCGACCGCGCTGCTGCAGCTTTCGCTATTTTTAGTTTCCTCTCGCGGCCGCAGCGACGCGCCACTGGCGGTCCGCGCGCCGCATGATGACGTCACCGCGCCCAACATGGCCGACGCGCGTGACCGCCGCGCAGCCGCCGCTGCGATATTGCATTCACGCGGCGCGCATTGAAAATCACCAGCAGGGGTGCCAACTGGCATGCGGGGACAGGGGGAGGCGCGCTATACAAGTGTCCGAACACGCGGTACGCCGAACACCCCCTCTCCTACACCCCGTGACAACAAAAGCCACCGAAATGTCAATCACGCGCGCACAAATGGCACTGTCGCAGTCACGTTGTAGATTAAAATCCCAACCCTTCACCCCGCCGTCCTAAACATTGAATTCTTTTTCTTTTTTTTTTTGTTTCGCTGTGACAAAATCGTAAAACCGCATGACTGCGCGCTTTTTGTTCCTGTGGCGTGTATAATTCCAATTACAAACTCGCATAAAATGTAATAGCGCATTGCATTAGAACGGCCCCTTCGCTGTACCTACCCCCCCCCCCTTCCCAAACTTGCAATTTTTCCAGTAGTTGAGATGCTACCTTTTATTTTAGAACAATACAAAGGGGGAAGAGGAGATATTTTAAAATTTTTTCTCTCTTCTGGTTAAATCCGAATGCAGTCATGTTGCCTAATTATGTACATTGAAGGTATAGGCTATCCATAGTAAAATGAGCACTTCTGAAAACCCTCTCATTTGGAATAACGGTGGCATATACATACTGTACTTATTACTTACATGTCAATATTTATTTAAAAAGGTGGTTAAAGGATAAAAAATTGCTGAAAGGGAAAAGTAATTAGGGCCTCAAAAGTGTTTACTTTACCGTGAACAGCCTATAACAGACATACGCATGCAAAAATTAAAATAATCTTAGCACATTCGTATTTTCATAAACAGCAGTACGTATGAACAGTATGTATTAAGTTTCCTTTTCTACCCTGATGTTAATTCATAATTTCTTTAGGAAGATTTTGATACATACAGAAAGATTGTTTATCAATTTGAGCTTCAAACTGCTAGGTTAAAATGTTGTGCTTGATTTCTTCAACGAAAACGTAAATAGTTCCCGAAAAATTTTTCCGGAAGTTTTTACATTTTACGGTAAATTGAAGTTTTACATTATCGATTTTACTGATTCGAAAGGTATGCAGCAACTAAGGTTTTCGGGCGGGTGGAATCATTGTTTCTGCCATGAAAACAATTTATATGCATGCCAAATGATTTTGTCTGCAACACGACCCTAATTGCTGTTATATAACGAAAGATATAGTTTCATAATTTTCTCGCGGATTATTATCACGAACTATTAATACAGTATAAAAAAACACTCTGTTGTACTTAAGCTGCAGTAAGTAGGCTTATAGGTTCAATACATAGCACATGAGAATATATATATATATATATATATATATTGCTTCAGAGAAGAATAACAAGTAAATTTTAGGTAAAGGCTGTTCACAATAAAGTGAGCACTTTTGAAATCAACCTTATAGAAAAAGTCACTGCCTCTGCCTGCATATATTTTAACGGGCGCACTGAGTGACATGCGCCCAGTAAAGTTGGTAATGATGGTTGGGAAATAGTTCCATATACTAACGTCAAATAAATACTTTCAAGTAACGATTTTTGCAAACTGAAATTATTTCTTTTCCTCTCTGTTTTTTTTATGCGTCTGAGTATAACGATGAGCAGATTTGTAACATATTTACTTTTTTAAAATTCCGCAATTTCACTTGACCGATACGTGAATAAAACGATGAAGCCCATGGCAATGTTGATTTTACGTAAGGCGGAGGAATACAAAACGTGCGTGCAAGTAGATCTTAAGCAGGGCTTTCAAAAGTGCTAATTTTAACGTGAACAGCCTATATAGCACATAACATTTTATTTTGACCATAAAAGTTACTTCCTAATAAATCAGTTCCGTTCCATTGATTGACCTGCATCGTAAGTGGAAGGGAACAGCTACAGACTTAATGACATTATACTTAATAAAAGAGAAGTGGGGTTATATGAACATAGCACAATTTGGCCTATTCCATTACGACCACCCCCGCGAATCATTTTTCAATCGGAAGGAGAGCATTAAGTTTACCCTCACTTCTTTCACCTCAGCTTTCCTAACAGCAATGATTAATAACCGGAAGCGGCGGTGCTCATGCACGGCAATAATGTAATTATTGTTACGTATGGTTTTTGAAGAGCTCTATAGGGGTCCTCTCGATCGACGGGGTAAACCCCTGCACCGACCCTCTTTTTTTTTTTTCCTCAGCAATCCCCTGAGCCAATCGGGCACGATCGAGTAAAGATGTCGGGGAGGGAGATATCTTGTCAAGTCATCGGACACCAGACGGGGCCTCTTTTGTTAACGCCGCCCCTCCTCTGGTGTACTAGAGTGGCACAAGTCCAACGGCACACACATGTAGAACGGCTGTGCACGAAAAAAGTTGAATGACAAGGAGCATGGAGAATACGAACTGTATTCATTTGTTCGCGCAAGTAGGTTCTATACGGAAATGCCAAATTTATAACATGTAGTAAACAACAAATGTTCAATTTGTTATGTTGGTAGACAGGGCGTATGACGTCGGCCTGTATTTTATTTTTGATTTTAAGATTGGTCAAAGTTTTCTGGGAAATATTATCGAATGCGTCGCTTATCCGCAGTTATTTCATTCTCTCAAATGCAGTTGAGAGAATATAAGTAATAATAATGGAGGTGAAACGTCACTTCTATAAAACATTTCATGCGAATTTCCACGAAAATACACGTTCACGAACTATCAATTGTGAATGCCACATAAAACAAAGAAGTCTGTGTTACCACCAAGTAAACTTTAAACTAAGCACTTGTTTTTACTATATCTAAAGAGAAAAACTACACGACTATTAATTGTACGTACATTTAAGCGTTGTGCAGGTAGCAAAGTTTTTTTTTTTTTTTAATTTACAAATTGTGTCAAAGTTGTAAGGTCGTAAAAATTCGACTTCCGATTTCTTCGGTAACGATTATTAATTTTCCCTATTCGATTTGCTGGGGCATGCTGAAAACTACGGTTATCTCACTCATTCCCGGTAACTTCACACTTTCTGAACCTAATCTTCGAAAAATTACCCCATGTATGACATGCTTAGTTACGTCATGTATCACAATCGTTTTATACGTGTGTTAACATAGAAGTATCTTATTTTTGGTTTAATTGAAGTTTGCCCTATAATTTATTAATATATTATAATATTACATTTATAATAAATATTCATAAAAACAGTGAGAAAACATGGGTGTTTAGAGCCAAACAATAAATAGTTCTCATGGAAAATATTATTACAACTGAGTGCGCACGAATTCGGTGCGTTGTCCTTTGGTGTAATTTTCTACACCTTATTTAAACTTAGTTTGTACGAGACGGAGGAATATCCTGGAAGCAAAACTTAAGCAGGGCTTCAGAAAAGTTTGAAGTAACTATGAATGGACTATAGGTCCTAAGTACATACATAAAGAGACAAAATGGTGTGGGGTTTGGTTCCTTTGATGCGGGCGTATCCAACCTCTGACTGCGAAAGGCTCTGGGAACGGGCGTTGTGTCTGATTGGCTGCTGCCATGCTGCGAGAGTTTTTTTATTGGCTGGACTGGCGAACGGTGATCCGACATCGACTTGTTGCTGGCCAGCGACACCATTTTGCTGGCAAGATATGGAACAACTTTCCATCCATTGTTATCAACTTTATTAGGCACATGCCCCTCAGTGTGCCCATTAAAATATATGATTTAATGGGCAGTGACTTTTTTCTAAGGTTGATTTCAAAAGTTCTCACTTTATCGTGAACGACCTTTAGAGTTAGTAACGTCATTAGGGGTGTGGACAGGTGCTTCCTCAGAGAGCCTCGCGCCAGAAAAATAAATTATATAATATTAATTAGATAATTAGCATTCTTCTGGTTAAGAGTTAATTCACGATAAAATGTATTAGCCTATTTAAACATGTTTGTTTATAAAATGTAAAATCTTTTATCGATGAAATGATATGCACCATGCGCGGGCGGTCGCAAGCAGGGCGCATTGCTGGAAAGGTGGTCTCGTAGCAAAGCGGGATTAACTTGTCCGGGAGGGAAGGGCCTGCTAAAATTTCATGCACCTTCTGACCTTGCTGCGTCCTAAACCAAGGGTCGTGGCAAGGCAGGATTTGCATAAAGACCTAGCAAAACCAACAGAACACTAAAATGGCAAAAGCCATGCATAAACCGTTTTTTCTGTACAGTGTAAGGGTAAGTTCATGGTGATAAACGATTTGTAACAGAAACAAGGAAGCGTGGTAATACTCTTTTATTTTGGTTATGTTTCTTTCAAATCTTTTCATCTACCATTAGTCTTACACGTGGTCAAACTTTCATTGGTATCAATTTTACATACATGCGGAAAATTATCTCCTCTCCCTTCAGTCACAGATCGATTAAAAAGGTTACATAAAAAGCCAGGTTGCCAAATATAGAGTAAAAGGCAACCAGAAATTTCAGGTACAATAGATTCGCCGTTATTCAGCTAATACTTGTAAAATTATACACAGGTTATGTTTATGCCTCTAACTGGCCATATAGTTAGGAAAATACAAAAGGCCATCACAAAATTTATTGGGCAAACTACCCCAAATTACCATCATTACAAAATGGTGGATTTATGTCTGTCACACCGACATTTACTCCTGACATTACAAAATAATTTTTATTCCTACACCAGGAAACCCAATTTGGTAACACCGTACTGGTCGGAAATCAATGAACATTATAACTTCAATGTTTTAGTACCTAATCTACTCGCGATCCCAAGTGGATGGGAGCAACTGCTCAGCTATGCCAGCCTTAACTCCCGCGAGTAAATATGATTTTGCAAAATGCACTAAACTTCGTAAAGTCACATATAGCCTACCATTACCTAGACCCATAATATTTGTATTTGGTTACCAGTGGTTAAAACCACACAACGCCCAGTTAAGATTTGGTCACATGCTTCCTATACTTCCTTATGGGTTGTTTACAAAACTGGTTACAGGAGGTAACAGTATCAAAGTTCAGTTAAGAGTCCAACATTTCGAAGGATTTAAAATATTTTAAAATTTTCGGCCATAATGGCCCTCTCCTAACGTCGAAATGACGTAAAGGACCTATTCGCTTGAGGATCCTACATTTCTGTATCAAACAAGAATGCTATTTATCTGGTAGAAGCTTGTCTCCTCCAAGCCGCTGACTGACCCAGAAGGAAGTGTGAACAGGCCTTAAATACACAAGTCCGCCACCTAGCGCTACCAATCAAATTAGAGATCCATTATTTTCCTTTCAAAAAACCGTAATTCCAAGAAATAGTTGGGGCTATCAATAGTCCCTGGGAGGGATCGTGATATTCACGCCCAATGGTGTTTGACGTTACCTTATAAGGCGAACCGTCGCAGCGGACACCTATTTCCCTTAGGAGGTCTTCACAATTGAAAAGTCAAACACCAATAATATTACATTACGCCATCAAACTTTCGGCCTCTTGATCACGTTCCCGGAAACTGCGTAACCAGACGTCACCGTTTTGGGGTGCGCGCGCACCAGGGCAAGCAGTTCTGCTCGCTCGCCGTCGACGGCGCTGCGCTCAGGCGACGAACAGCTGAAACATCAGTCCGCCACACAAATGTCTGCCAGAGCTGGTTGCTGCCGCACGTGAAAATTCATACGTACAGTAGTAAACATTTGGTTTCCTGGCACTCCATGTTTTTCATAGTCTTTTTAAGGTAGCGTACACTTGGCGAGAACATTACAGTTTGATTATTTATTAATTTTGTGTGACTAGAAGTTTTTAACAGCAAAATCAATGTGATAAAGTGTTCGTGCGTGTTGAACAGTTCGCCGCTCAAGTTATCAGGTGACCAAAGACAGTAAGTATTGTAATGGGTGACTGGCGGCGTGGTCCGGCCTGCTAATTACTTATTAGTTTTAAATTTTGGAGGGCGTGTGCGACGTGGTCCAGCCCATTAACTTTAAGAGTTTTTAGTTGTAAGTTTGACGATTATTCAAAGGCGTGCAGTGACGTGGTGCAGCCCGTCAGAACCTGAGATCACTTTCGTTAAGGACGCCGCTGACTAGCGGTGTACGTGAATTTTCGTTCAGTTCTTTCACTAGCAGGCAAGACTTCAAGCACGCGTTTATGATTGGACGTTTGTGGTTTTGACGCGTCCTGTATAGTCTGTTCGCCGTTTCTTCACACTGTTTTAATTTAACCCTTCGAAAAATCACCCCCGTGCATGACATGTTTGTTTGTTATCTAAATATGCCATATTTCACAATCATTCTATCGTTTTACAATAAAAGTACCTTTGAACTTTTCCTAATATTTCATTTATAAATTATAATATTTTTGCTTACAATTAAATGTACAAAAACAAAAAGAAAATAAGAGTGTCAGTAATGCCCAGTAAAAAATAGTTCTTGTATTTAGTGAGCACGAATGCGGTGCGTTGCCACTTTGGTGTAATTTTTCTAGACTCGATTAAATTTTGTTTGCATAAGGCGGAGGAATATCCAGGGAGAAGAAATTTAGCAGGGCTTCAGAAAAGTTCTAAGTAACCGTGAATGGAGTAATCTACTCTTTAGTCACTAACAAAGAAAAAAAATAATGTAACCGTATCACGTGTAACTCAGTTGAGTATTCCGGAATTTTACGTACGTCTGTGACTAAGGCAGGACAGGACAATCAAGAAATAACCTTGCCACAGTATCATGCGAGTTAAACAAGTGCCTTAATGAAGCTATTTTTGGTGTTAGAGACCAAGAAGCGCGAGAGCGACAAGGATAACTCTGTCACGCTCATCAAGCGTGCCATCGCCCCTAAGCGCAGGGCTCTAAACTGGCGTGCTCATACGGCTTGTACCTATGTGACCTTATCATTTAATTGATTTAAAGCCTGTGATAAAGTTCAGTCAATGCAGAGCCCTTAAATACTCTAGTATGTATCTCACTCGTATGTTTTGAGATACAGAGCTTTGGAAAAGCCGTTTTTTTTTTTAGCTATGTCTGATTACTCTTGAAATTGTGTTTACGACGTGCATGTGACGTCGTGAAAGGTCTCAACAATACTCGTCTGAAGTGTGCGTTATTTTCGTATATTCTATTCGCTGTTTCTTCACACGTTTTGAATCGAACCTTTGAAAAATCGCCCCATGTATGACGTGTTTAGTTATTTCCTAAGTACACAGTGCATCACCGCCGTTTTATAACTCTGCTAACATAAAAATTCTTACTTTTCGTTAATTTCAAGATTTACCTATATAGTATTTGTAAATTATTTTATATAACAAATATGACTAAAACAGTGAGGAAACATATGTATGTTGGTAACGCCTAGTAAGAAATAGTTCTCATGCAAAATCTTATTACAACTGAGTGCGCACGAATTCGGTGCGATGCCCTTTCGTGTAATTTTATAGACTCAGTTAAGCTTCGGTCGTACGATACGGAGGAATATGCTGGAATTAGAAATTTAGCAGGGCTTCAGAAAGTTGTAAAGTAACCGTGAATGGATTATATATGCCCACTTTGGATGTACGTTTATCAGTTTCTTGGAAACGTCTACTTCAAGCATCTTGTACACAGTTCAGGCGCCAGGTAGGCGGGAACCTTAAGTCTGTTGCCTGGTTTGAAAACAGTGAGAATTTGCTATCTAGAGGGAAATAAATACATGTTAATGAAATTCGGTTTATTTACGCTCCTGTTAAAGTTAGATAATATATATTTTTAGAGGAAAAAAATACGTGCTTCTTTGTTATAGAAGATTTTTGTCACATTCATGTACAACCCGTTTCTTGGAAAAATCGGAAAGCTCATAATTTAAAATAATATATACCGAAAAACTATTGTTTATATTTGCGGCGATACAGAGCTAAAGAATATCATTTCTCACAGTTAAGTTTTTGTTTGAAGTTTATATCTTCAAAATTGGCTTAAAAAACCGGAATTTGATCAACATGTTTTTCCCTATACCGAATTACCATTGCTTTCAAACCAGGTAACAGCCTTAACAGTGGGATGGACCCCCGAGTCCAAGGTCAAGAAGCGAGGGAGCGATACGGGCGACACACGCACGTCTAGCGCCTCTTCTCGCCTACGCGCAAGCCGTGCAGTGTTTCCGTCGTGGTCCTGTACTGTGCAAATAAGATCTGTAACAGTGGGGTTATATTACATGCAATGATAGCCCACGGATTAATCTACCGACGTCCGCATGTTTGCACTTTTCTCTTGCCGCTTAAGGAAACTGCATATGCAATTTTAAAAAAATGCTACTTTTGACCATTTTCACGAATTTTTTCCGCCAAGAATACAATTAATATGACGAAAGGAAAAAATAGGGGCATAGTAAATGTTTTTTTTTTTTAATTTTCTGATCAAAGTCGCATTTGCAGAACATTTATTTGCCGAGATACGCTTATTCGCGCAAACAACTATTTCACAAAAATGCGGGGGTCCATCCCACTCTTAAGGAATAAAATGCAAGGGATTTAACGGCGTGGTAAGTGTTACAAAACTGTATAGGCTGTTCACGGTAAAGTGAGCACTTTTTAAGGCCCTTCTAAATTTTTCCTTTCATCCAATTTCCTTCTAACTGTTCTTTTTTAATGTAAACATTGCAAAGTGACCAATAAACACAGTGCATACATTTCACCACCATCAAAATTTAATGCCTGAGACTGCAATAAGATATACTTATTAGTGGTTAATGCCTGTTGCGAGAGCCTCAAAAAGTGCTCACTTTATCGTGAACAGCCTATAAAAGAAGCAAGTATTGATTGGGCAGGGACATATTATCTGTGATGTGGGTAGGACTGTAGTATAGTACATACAATCTGCACGTCTAGTGGAAGGGGGACTGCGGGTATCTCGCTTCCCTTCGCAACCCCTGCACTAGTAACTTGAACGTGACGCCAAGAAATACGAGACGCAACATGTGTTGACTGCGCCCAGCGGAAGGGAAGTAGAAAGGTCCCGTGGCATGTGAAGGAGATGCGTGTTTCGTCTACTCACGTGTTCCCACTGGACCTCGTTATAAGTGAAATTTGGTTGGCTTGTGTAAAAAGGGGGGGGGGGGGAGGATTGAATCCTGGCGAGGCAACGTATTCGATAAACCCAACACCTGGCGTGCAGCTTGGAAATGCAACGCACATTTTATTTTGACCTCGGTCACAAACACGAGGCTTCTTCCGCTCCTGTAGGCGCCGCGGTGTTGCAGTGGTTAGACTAATCGTTTCTCACCTGGGCGAACCGTGTTCGATTCCCGGCGGGGTCGCTCCCGGATTTTAGCATGTGGGAGTCGTGCCGGGCGATGCTGCTGGTCGGCGAGTTTTCTCGAGGGTCTCCCTTTCCCCACCACCCTTGCATTCCGACGCTGCTCCGTTCTCACCTCATTCCATCCTCATCGGCTCTCAAGACCTCGTTGTTAAGAGCCGCACAAAACTTTCCACTCCTCCACTCACTCGTTCCTGTAGAATGACTCTAACCAAAGGGCGCCTGTATACTCTATCTCAGTTACGAAGGCCACTTTCTGACAGTTCTAAGATAGCTCCAGTGTTGTTGTTTTGACCACGTATCACCTGACCTGTTCTGACACCCGAAAGCCATGCTATGTGTGCTTGTTTTGTCTGTTTGATTCAAAGTGGCCTAGAAGAACTCTGTCATATTCAGAGAATATTGTGTTCTGCCTGCCAACCAACTGTCAGAATATTGCCTTCGAGATGAGACAAAGTATAGAGGAAAGGGCAAGTATCGTATCCACTGACAAGCAGCCAGATTCTTTATATTACTACACATTCATCGCAGCTGACTGAGTTCTTTTAAAACCCTGTCTAGGGTCTCCTATTCTGTTTACTTTGTTTCACGCTATCACATATAAAAATAATATTGGGCATAATGTTATTATGCAGGGTGCGAATTACACTTTCCGCTGAAGAAAAAAAGGGGGAGAAAATTTTTTTTATGAACTCCACATTTTGGAAGATTCATTCGCGTTTTTCATCAAATTGGCTGATATACAGTGGCAGAATGAATGGCCTATAAAGGCTGTTCACGGTAAAGTGAGCACTTTTGGAAGCTCTGCTAAAGATCTACTTGTATGCACATTCCGTATACTTCCATTTGTAAACTGAACAAATCGGAACTGTGTAATTCCCCGAGGACAGACGGTCGAGGAGAGGAGGTAATAAAGTACCTTATGGAGAGAGACCTGCAGGTGGTCAATAGACTCGGACACATGGCCACCTGTGTGTCCCCTGCCCACAATACGGAATCGTATCTCGATGTGACCGCGGCAACGGCGCGGGCTGCTGGGAGTATTGGGGACTGGAGAGTGTCCGACGAGGTCGAGTCTGATCATAGGATGATCCTGTTTACCATCCAGGTCAATGGAATCAAGCAAACCAGACCAGAGCGTCCCCGTTATGTCACTACTAAAGCGGACTGGCCTCTGTTCGACAAAGTACTGTTGAAGGGTCTCAACGAGTACAGAGGAGACAGACCGCGGTTGTCTTTGGATATAAGGGCTGAGAGGATAGGGGAAATGGTGATGGCCGCCTGTGATCGGGCCATAACTAAAACCCAAAGAAAGGTTCCTCATCATCCTTGGTGGAATGATGAGCTGGAAACGAACCGAAAACAAGTAAAATACTTGATAAAGCGGTTTAAAAGAACATACCGCCCAGCCCAAAGACAACTAGCGGTAGAGCAGTACAATGTCGCCAGGACACAGTACCGTAGACTTCTTCGGAAGAAACGGCAAACAGCTTGGAGAGAGCTGGTAACGGATAGGGGAAACCAAGACCCCTGGGGACTGGTTTACCGGATGGTAACGGGAAAGATCAGCGGCTCTGAGGTGCTTCCTGTCCTTGAGTCTGATGAACGTCTGTCGCAGACATCAGAAGAGATCACTAGGCACATGCTGAAAACGCTGTTGCCAGATGATACTGCGGTAGGGGAAACCGAGTATCACGAGAGGATCAGGGCATTACAGCAAAGCCCCATCATTACAGAGAATACGGCACCATTCTCTCTGCAAGAGCTTGATGCGATAGTCAAGAAAACGAAGATAAGAAAAGCCCCAGGAATGGATGGAATGACATGAGAAATGCTCCTCCGAGCATATCCTCGGATACGTCAGGACGTGTTGGCCCTGTTCAACGACTGCTTCAAAGAAGGAAGGTTCCCCTCAGGGTGGAAGAAGGGACTCCTTATAGTCATCTATAAAGGAGGAGGTAGGAACCCGAGAAAGGCAAAATCGTACAGGCCGATAACGCTTTTCCCAGTAATGGGGAAGATGTTAGAACACCTCGTCAACCAGAGACTGATGCAATACCTGGACACAAGTCCATGGTATTCATCCCCACCAGTACGGTTTTATGAAGGGAAAAAGTACCGAAATGGCAGTCATGGACATGGTCGATCAGGTGAATACCTACGATCATACATATGTAATGGCCATATTCTTGGATATCTTGGTGGCATTTGACAATGCGTGGTAGCCACAAATTTTGTGGCAACTTCGCTTGTTGGAGTGCCCCAGGAATATATATAGAATAATTAACAGCTTCTTGACTGATCGCAAGTGCGCCATGGACATGGGGTCGCACAGAGAGGAGAAGATGCTGACCAAGGGCTTCCCGCAAGGATCAGTCCTTGGTCCTATCCTCTGGAATGTGATCTTTGAGGGTCTGCTCCGGCTGAAATTCCCGCAGGGCTGCATGGTCTATGGTTACGCGGACGATGGTTTGCTCCTTGTCCCGGCCTGGTCACAAAAAGGACTTGAAGAGAAAATGGACATGGCGTTGAATATGGTAGAAGAATGGGCTGAGAGATTCAAAATGGACCTAACAATCGAAAAGATCTACGTTATTCTGCTTAAGGGAAACCTTAAGCGGAGTCCTGTGATCAGGTTCAGGGGTACAGTGATCATGATGGTCACTGAGATGAAATATCTCGGTGTCATCCTGGAAAGTCGACTTGCAGTCCATGCCCATGTTCGCTATGCGGTGAACAAGGCAGTAACGATGTTTCATCGACTTAGGGCAGTGGCACCAGCGAACTGGGGGCTAGGCTATCGGACGTTAAAACTTATGTATAGGTCCGTGTTCCTGCCCATTTTCACGTACGTGTGTGGGGTGTGGTTCCCAGAGGCGGAGAGAGTGCATGGTAAAAGGACCATTAATAGTGCACAGAGAGCAGCACTACTGGGCATCACAAAGGCCTACAGGACGACTCCAAGCAATGCTCTCCAGCTGATAGCTGGAGAGATCCCTCTGGATCTGTTAGTGGCACAGAAAGGGGAAATTGCTCGTAGGAGAAGACGGGGAGTGATATCCTCGGCTGATCTGAGAGGAATAAAGAAAGCCACGCTAACAACATGGCAGACCAGATGGGACCTTAGTGATAAGGGTCGCCATACTCACGATTTGTTTCCCTGTGTTCGGGAGAAACTGTGTCTGGAGAAGTGGCTCGAAGTGGGTCACTACTCCGTGTAGTACTTGACTGGACATGGCAACTTTCGTGCCAAATTGTCCTCGCTAGGCCTGGTAGAAGATCCCGTGTGTGTGGTGTGTGGGGTGGATGACACCTCTACCCACGCACTGAAGTGCCCCAAGATAGAGGACCTTAAGATTGAAAACATGGGGGAAATCAAGGACGCTACGTCCCGGGGACATGCTCCGGGACAGGAACTCAATAAATATGATGATATAACATCTCACAGGAGTTGGAAAACGCAGGGAAGATTTTGATGTCTGGTGGTCGGGCCCTCGGTTGAGCCAGGACCTGGACAGATCGGATGTGGAGGATGAGGATGAGACTGGGATTGATGACGTGAACCAATATGGGTGAACACTTCTTCCCAGTCATCGTCCTGGATGAAGGAGGTAGCCCTCAAAACCCACCTCCCCTGTTTGGAACTACAAACATTCCAATAGTCCATGGGAATACACCCCATGAACCTTCCTCCAGGAACGAAGCAACCTGTAAAAGGGAACTAGAGCTGCCTAGGTCGATAATGCGAGTTATCGACCTATAGCCATACAGGACGAGTGGCCAAGGTCTAGAAGACCAAACAACACCTGGTTGGCCTTGTACCTGAAACCCTATGGTGTTCGTCCAGGAGGGATTTGCTCGTGTTAGCAATAGCATGAGAAAACTCAAACGCGACAACAGACGGAGAACAGTCTGTGCCATGACCCGAGCCAGAGAGGTATGGTCAACGGGAGTACCGATGGAGGAGGTACGGGACCAGCCATGGGAAACCGAGGTTGAGAGGGAAGTCTTCCTCCATAAGGTTCTCACCATGAAATCTGAAGTGACTCCTGAGGAGATTAAAACCATTAAGATTGACTAGCTGGATGAGAGAAACATGGTAGATGTCGCTGTACAGGCATGGCCTGCACAAGCAGACCCAGAGAACCCTCAGTGGTTGTACAAGGAAACCATCAGAGGAGCAATGCTTACCAGGCTGGAGGACCCAGTCATGCTGGCATCTGCTCTGGCCCTTGTAATAAGGAGTATGAAGGGAGGGGACAGGGTTCTGTTCCCGAAAATGGAAACACTAGATAGGCTTGTCGACGTCCAGGCAGGCCTGCCAACAAATCCCACTGAATTATTAACCCTCCTAAAGGAGTGTTATTGGCGAAGGGGCGAAAGATTAAATGAATCTGACATCCTTAAGGATGCCATCCGCACATACAGGAGGCATAATTTTTATTATAGTAAGCCTTTCAGTGGGTATACTGTAGTTAGGTACTAGTCCTTCGAACTCAGATAGAACTCTATACATAGATATGTACTCGCGACAACAAATGCGACATGCCCCTCCCTTGGGAGGGGCCTGGCTGGGTGGGGGGGGGGAGGATCTGAGGGGGAAAGCCTGGAGGGTACTGATACCATCGACTTTGGATGGAAGAAATGGGATGAAGGAAACAAACGGAAATCTCCCCATCGAGCCCCCATCCACCTGGCCAGGAATGATACCAGATAAGACAAAACCCCTATTGTGACACATGGATGTAACTGGACGACATGCTCAGACATCTAAATATTATTGAAATGACAAAGGTGATTGAACCCGTATGAAATTTTACAGTTGGCTAAACGGAAAACGAAAGTGCGAAGGCTATGGTATTGAATGAGTGTGTGTATGCATGAGTGCCGATTCGAGTCAGCAGTTTGAGTTTAGAAACAAGCTCCTTGCGCCCGGGGGCGAGGTGGTGGGGGAGGTTTTCTGGTTACCGGACATCCCCCAAAACTAAGTCCTGCACAACCCGAGCACACTGAGCCGAGAAGGCAGTTAAAGGGTATACCGTCATGCTTAAATTCAACGTGTAAGGACATACGCAGTTGCGAAAAGGTAGTTAGTCGTCTGTGTGAGTAGTTTAGTGAAGTTTTTCTTTTCATCTTTCGGATAGCATGACGGTTTCAAAATTGCAAAGTTCCCGGTGGCACTTGAGATCAAAAGAGCCGATTTAGATTTTTGTTTGTGGGGGCTAAAGTAGTCTGGATAGAAAGCAGAGCTCCAGGTATGACCTTTTAATAGGTATCGGCCACCTGGAGGGGAGGTTTGGAGAGGCCAGCGCTGGTACCACCGGGAACTTTGTAAACTGAACATTGCCAAGGGCCTGGTCACATTATTCGTGAGTCATCCAAGTGGTGAAATAATTAGAGAAGCGAATATTTTAAATTATTACTCATTCATACACTTGTATGGATTAAAATTACAGAACATAAAACAAATAATTTCAGTTTTATCAAATCTTTTCCTAGCACTTTTAAATCACCTCTAAGATATGAAATTACTTTGTCTTCATCATTGCCCACTTTAGAGAACACATACCAGTAAGTTTGCCCTTTAAAATATATGCAGGCCGAGGTAGTGACATTTTTCTAAGGTTTATTTCAAAAGTGCTCGCTTTATCGTGAACAGCCGTTACTAGTTTATTGGTTATAAACAAACTGAAGTGCTGTGTGCATCCAATCGATGCCAGGTGTACAATTTAGCACTTCCACCAAGGGCAGTACAAAATTTTGCACTATACCCAAAATCTGGGTTTTACAGTCATTATATTTGAGTCATCTGTGGCCTCGTGGTTTACAACCACTTCTTACTGTATAAAGTAGGCGTCAAGCTTCGTTGTTAAAAAATTGTGGGAACAATTCGTCTCATCAATATTATTACTCTTCAAAGAAGGAAATCACTTACCCTGGCATTGAAATAATTTACTTACTCGAGCCAAGGGAAACACTTTTATGAGAGGGGGAATTCCCTAGCATCTCCCCCCTCCCAAAAAAAAAATTAATTCGCACACTGTTAGTGTGGTAAACTTAACTAAGAGATAACATAGCAATGTGTTTCAGATGAGATCTCACTGAAACGGCAAAGGCTTACTTCGCTTAATTTCTCCCCCTCACTCTTTCTCAGAAACCACTTCGTCTTGTTCATGGTTAAATGTGAGAACGAATATGCCAAGTTTTATATATTCCGGAATATTAAAGTAACATTATTCCGTCAGCCATTATTCTATTCGGCCTGTAATTAGCGGTACCTCTCAACTTGCAGAATGCCAGGAAAAGGAAAGAGACTCTGTGATACATCACTCAAGAGGACTTCGACGCTCTCCACAATTGTAAGTGTTTCGGAGGAAGTTTCTCCTACCAGCTCTCATTGTCATAAAAAAGATCATTCAACTCTCGGAATGCTAATTTACCAACATCTGATAAAATATTCATGCTTCACGCAGTATTCTATTGGTCTTATTATCATCGTCGGGCTTTTGTCATGGATTGCTATTTTGTCTGTGTTACTGGTCAATGCTTCCCTTCTCCGAACCACTCTTTATTGTGCTTCCTTAAAGTATCGTGTTAATGTATTATATCAATTAAACGAAGAAAGTGGGATGCACGTATTTGGAAATAAGTTCTACCACTATTCCAGGCAACATATTTAAAAGCCAAGTTGTTTCGAATCAGCAAAAGCCAAAAATTAGTTTTTCAAAAGTCGTTGGTGAGTAGAGCAGCTTGTTAACGATGCAGGTTACTGTATGTAGTGCAACGTTCACACAAAAGCATCGACCCAACCACCCCCATATCACGACAAGACGCCATTTATAATTGCGAACTACTTTAATTATTATGAATGGAAGTAGTCTGTTTGGCAATAACCCTGAATTCCTCATATTTCCAGGGTCGCGGTAGGCGCAGCTGCTACAGAGCGATGGCGAACCAGGGTTCGATTCCCGGCGGAGCCTCTCCCTGACTTTTGTACATAAGAATCGCGCTGGACGATGCCTCTGGTCAGCGAGTTCTCTCTGGGATCTCCCATTTCCCAATCCCTTGCATTCTGGGGCTGTTCCATGTATGTCTCGCTTCATCCTCATCGGCTCTTAAAGCCTGATACAGATGGGTATCTATTGTGAACAAGAAGGTGAACAACCTCTTGTATTGAAGTCCCATGTACATACTTTACACACAGTGGTGGTACTTGAATGTTGCAGCATGCCAGTCTCTCATATTTACCACAGCACAAAAAGATTTTACAAACCAAACAAATCACTAATACAGAATTAAATTATGTTACAAAATAATAATACAAGCATAGATTAATGTACGGGAACTACGTAAACGTATAAAATGCAAATGTAAACAAACGACTTACATAAGAAGGTGAATGAAAGATAGAACAGTCTCTAAACGATTCTAGCTTGCTTGCAAGCCCTTGTATGCAAGCTACTTGCAAACTAGGTAGCCAGTCACACGATGCAAGTCGCCCTTGTACAAGAAAGTGAACAGTGTGTAACAGGTTTAAGACCTCATGGTTAAGAGTTGCCCACTCCTCTCCACCAAATAATATTTCCAGGTTAGACATTTATGCTGTAACGTCCAAACTGCTATAGGCCGTTCACGGTAAAGTGAGCATTTTTGAAGCCCTTGCTACATTTTTCTTTCAACCAATGTATATCCTTCCACCACTTGTTAATATATACCCTGCCACGTGAGTAATAAACACAGTGTATATATTCACTATACCCAAAACTAAAAGTCCGAGCCCACAATGAAATGTATTTATTGTTTATTATGTTTAATGAAACAACTTCAAAAAGTCCTCACTTTACCATGAACGGCCTATAGCTGCATTATAAGTACCACAATCAGAGTTTCAGGGTGTTAACCAAATTCGCAGTTTATAATTAATCAAACAGAGCTCCACAGTTTGTGTTACACACATAACTGCCTGCTGGAAAGTGGCCCAATATTTGACCTCAATGTTCCTGCTGGAAGTGTCAGAATATGATCTACGTGTTTCAGCAGTGAGAAAGTATCTCCTAGGAAAATGGTTCGTGTTAAAAGCATTTCACAAAAAAATACTGGCAACTATTGGAAAAAATACTGCAAGAGTGATGTCTAAAGCCTTGCTGCATGAAATTGTGTCTCTTGGTGTGCATGCGCATACATTTTTGAGTTGTGCCTAATATGTAAACTTATTTCCTTAATAATTATATACTTTCCCATTGTAATTTCCTGGCAAATATTTCATTTTATGTATGCTTTCCCAGATTGTCTTATATAACATACCTATTTTTTCTTTGCGACCGACGTGAATCAAAAAACACGTAAAAGCTGTGTAGTAGCACATGACAAGGGGAACAGCATGAATGACACAACAAAAATAAACAACACGGCTGTTACTTGGGCCACTACCTTACTGTAATTTATTATGTATAGTCTATTCGTGGTTTCTTCGCACTTGTTGAATCTAATCTTTGAAAACTCACCCCAAGTATGATGTTATGACGTGTTTGGTTATTTCCTGCCATGTGTCACAAGCTTTTTATTTATTTATTTAACATAAAATCATTTTATTTTTAGTTCAGTTGAACTTTTGCTTGCATTTTATCTATAAATTTGAATATTTCATCCATAAATAATATGAAAAAATTACAGTGAGAAAACAGGTGTCCTGATAATACCTAGTAAGAAACTGTTCTCATGCAAAATATTATTACACTGAGGTGCGTTGTCCCTTTGGTGTAATTTCCTAGACTCGGTTAAGATTTGTTTTTATGAGGCAGAGAAATATCCTGGAAGTAGAAATTTAGCAGAGTTTTCGGAAAATTCGGAAGTAACCATGAATGGGCTATATAAATACAGTTGAGTACTATGGGCTCGAATGGCTTAAGAACTCATGTTTTCTCTCATTATCTGTGTCTAACCATACGATGTCTAAATCTATTTTTTACCTTCCATAATGCATTGGCAGCATAACTCTATGTAGGGCAGGAAAGTTTTACTTTAACATAAATGCACTTAACGGTAGGTAACTGTTTTTCTCGGAGCTTGACGTGGAAAGTGCTCAATTAAGGTGCCTGCCAGCTGCAGGAATTCATACATAAGCTTGCGGAGTGTAGAGGAAGGACGTTGATGTGGAAGCATGCATGTCCACGTACAAGGAGAGTAGCACAGCTGGGCAATAAGGGTCGTGATTGCCCGGCAGCGATATGGCGCCGCCGCAGTACGGCTTTCTTCCGTGCTCACGTGTGTAGCATTCCGCATTTTCGGAAATTCATCGATACATCCACTAGTAATTGATACACCGGTGTACACTAGTTGAGACGTTTTTCGAACGACAGGTTGATTTTCAGTAGCATTTTCGTCTGCTTACAAATGCAAATGAATGCCATTAAAGGTTGTTCACGAGAAAGTGAGCATTTTTAAAATGAACCTTAGAAAAAAGTCACTGCCCCTGAACTCACATATTTTAATGGGCGTATTGAGTGATGTTTGCCCAGTAAAGTTGGTAACGATGGATGAAAAATAGTTCCATATCTCAACTTCGAATAAAAAGTGTTAGGTAACCATCTGTGATAACTTATTATTTCTTACGCTTTCTGTTTTTTTTTTAATGCATCGATGAGTAAAAATGACCAAATTTGTAACATTTTTCTTTTCTTATAATTCTTCAGTTTCACCTGACAGATGCATGAATAAAGTGATAGGGCCCATGACAATGTTAATTTAGCATATAAGTAGATCTTAAGCAGGGCTTACAAAAGTGCTCATATTACCATGAACAGCTTACACACACAAATCCTACAGTCTTCATCGCCCATTTGTAAATCTCGACGTACAAATTACTTTTATATATTTTGGAATGCTTGGAAATTACGAGACGAGGGTGTGTTAACTTTTATTATTCAGAGATAGCGTTCGTAAATTCATCGTTTGATGTTTGGATGCATATCCAACGAATCCACCAGTTTTTCAGTCCGGTGGAACTGGTGGATCAATCGGTTAAACAAGACTTGACCGAAACAGTAGTTTTCGAATATCGGGTGTACATCGGTGGATGCACCGGCGAAATTTCTAAAATGCGGCTTGCGTAGGGCGGCGGGTTCATTCGGTCCCGAACAACCAGCCAGGGGCGTGTGCTTACACGCTTAAAGTAGTCACCCAAGTGCTACCACGACCACGTAAAATTCATCTATGAAATCTGTAGGCCACAGGTATGGTTAAAACTGTCCAATTATCAGGGCAGCAGGAACCGCGGAAGAGGGTTTGGGGATACAGTGGTTCATTGCACGATCCCAAATTATTTTTGCGTCATTCTCTTTAGTTCCTTCGAAAATTTTGCAACAAGAACAATGTTAATTTCACCAATATTTGTCAACATAATGCTGCAGGAAACATTTATGTCGTGTCACGTTTCCTTAGTTGCCATCGTATGGCACTGGCTGTAAGTAGCAGTGGCGTGCGGTGAACTGTTGCAAGGTAAGTGGGCGTTAGGTGAGTGCTGTAACCTGTTGCTGGCTAGTTTACACTTCCACCACTAAAACGTAGCTCGGCAGTGTGACTCTACAGGACGCGTGAAATGGGTCCCTTGCTGCTCGCTTGTGAGTGGTCGGAATGCATTCAGTTTCCCCAGGCAGCATGGTGGTTACTGGCTCCTGCTGCGTGCACCGACAACGTACAGCAATGAGTAAGCACCAGCTCACCTTGCAACATTTCATCACACGCCACTGTGGAGCAGTTGTGTGTGTTATGATTTTTAAAAAACTATGGAATATTTAATTTAAGCCTTATTCCATGACAGAATTTAAAGTCTATATTTTGTAGATAATTGATCATGTTCGTTACAAAACATAAATGTGGTGGTTGAAAAGTGCGAATGTCTCAAAAATCACTGTAATTAGCCCTCTGTTTAGGATATCTATTCTTCTGTAAAACAGTTTTATAATCCATTTACCGTTACTACCAACTTTTGTGAGACCCTGCTGAAGTTCTACTTCCAAGATATTCCCACGCCTCATGTAAACAAAGCTCTACCATGTCTAGAAAATTACACCAAAGAGACAACACACCGCATTCGTGCGCACTCAGTCTAATAATATTCTGCACAATAACTATTTCTTACTAGACACAACAAACACAACTATTCTCTCTTTATTTTTGTTCGTATTATTTATAAATGAAATACTGTTTACAGAATAATAAAACTGTTGTGATACATGACATATTTAGAAAACTAGCAAACACGTCATACACGAAGTGATATTTCAAAGGTTTTATTCAAAAAGTTTTAAGAAAAATTGTAAAAATACGTTAGAAGAACTGAAATTAAGTTAGATTAACACTAATCAGATTTCACTTACGTTTTCAGCAGAAAGAGCAAACTTCACCATCGGTTTTTAGTCAACTGTAGAAAAAATTATGTTCGTATGACCACATTTGAATGATAGTTTTAGTAATATTCTAAAGTGTTCCATTTTAGCTTCACTTTTAAAGCACATCGATAGGGATGAACGGTAGAATCGGCTTTCTCGACTTGATCAAAACACGTCTTAGGATGGTAAGTCTCCCTACTTAACCTATAGCTGTCCATTGGCAGGGAACGGGTCTACAAGGAAAGCTTTTTCAGCTATCTCACACACTGTACGCTGGTTCACATCACTGCAAGTGCCACAGCCAGAAAGGAAGGGTGTTGTTGCTACTTGATGACCAGTCACCACAACGCATACTATTCACACTCCATGGCGGTGAAAAATTCGCGAGTTCAATGACCTGCAGACTAAACTCTACTGTCTTATATCCAAATATGTCGATGTCAAATGCACATTGATTGTCTACTGTTACAGTGGAAGGCGACAATTGAGCCAGCGTTCTCCAGGAGGTGTCGAACATCGTGTGGTCCAATGGCTCATGTTATATAAATGCATGTGTTTTAAATGCTAGCTTGTGGCAAAATGAATCCGTGAATTCTTCAGGTCTTTAACAATAACATTTCGAAGTAAGAGAGCTTCGTGTCAACTTATAGCCAAATCCACCAAGGTGTCAGGGCACAATCTGAAGAGAAAGACTACATGTATAAACGTAGTGAGAACGTAACACTCACAGAACAACTAGTTCCGCCAGGTCTCGGACTATTTTGGCAAGCCCTAAGAAACTAGCCCATTCTTTCGTCATATTCAAGACGCCTGCATTAGGAACGTAAATAATTTAGGTACTGGGTCGGCAAAACTCATGACCAAAACCCAAAAAGTAACACTAGTCATCATTTTTAACGTCCTTCCACGATAAACTTTCGCAAACTGAAACGTGAGTTAGAAGTAAAAAAAAAAAAAAAAAAAAAAAATGGTGACCTATAAAATTTCATAGTCGGTGAGGTAGTGTGAACCATAGTCTAAAGATGAGGTATACAGATTTTTCATCCGCTGCGCATGCACCCAACTTTGACCTACCTCATATAAACACAACTGCCAAAGTTATATGTTCAACAGTGATGAACGTGTTTCTTTATATTTTACTTTTCAAAACACAAGTACTTTTATATGAATAAAATACTTCTAAAGGCAGCTCACGATAAAGTGAGCACTTTTAAAATCAACCTTAGAAAAAGTCACTGTTTCTACCTGCATAGCCTATATTTTAACTAGCGCTCTGAGTGATATGCGCTCAGTAAAATTAGTAGCGATGGATGGGAAGTAGTTTCGTATTTTAATGGCAAATAAAAAGTGTTAGGAAACCATTTCTCATAACTTAAATTATTTCGTTCGCTTTCTGGTTTTTTTTTTATGCACCAGAAGTGTAGAAATGAGCAGATTTGTTAAATATTTACTTTTCTAATAATTCCACAGTTTCACTTGACCGACGCATAAATAAAGTGATGAGGCCCATGACAATATTAAAATTACATAAGGCGGAATAATAATATACCATGTGCATACAAGTAGATCTTAAGCAGGGCTTTCAAAAGTGCTCATTTTACAGTGAATAGCCTATAACAATTTGTATTTAATAAATCTGCACTAATGTTTGTTGGATGAAGTATACAAACATCTCAAAGCACTTATAAACAGCGTCCTAACCTCAAATCTTATCCACGTTACTTATGACAGTCGTGTTGGCAGCAGAGCAGTTCAATGTTAGGACACGGAGACTGGTTCCGCGCAGCAGCCAGCGTGATCGCTCTACCCCATAATCACTCTACGGTGTAAACAGCAATTAGGAAGCATATACTGATTTCGCCAAGTGCTGGTAGTGAACGGTATTTAACCAGGCCCTGAAGAAAAAGTATTGTGTCGTCACGTATTGGTACAGGTTTTCTCAAACTGCACGAGAGGCTGCGCCGGTGCATTGGACCGCTCGTCTCCGACCACGATAGACAGGGTTCGATTCCTGGGCAGGTCCACACCGAGCTATCGATTGTGGGAAACCTGTCGGGACACTGTTACTGGGAGGTGTATGTTTTCTGGTTACTTCTGTTTCCTAGATCGAAATTTACACGGGCCAACTTCCTCAAGAAGTTTTCAGTGCGTGCGCTGCGTTAGAGTATACCGGATTTAAATTGCCTGAAAACACACAATTCATTCATCGATGGACAAAATACTCCACTCTATCGCTTACATTTCCAAGCTCTTTAAATGTTATGTGCATACATACACGACATAAAAAATACGCAAGAGGATTGTTCACGAACCAAACTACTCACATTTCCAATCAAATTAAAAAAAAAAAATGGCCTAATACAGATCCGTTCTTGCCACTTCAGACGCTTACATGTGATAGCCGCAGTATATCTATATGCTATTCACGTTAAAATGAGCACTTTTGAAAGTCTTGTATACGATCTACTTGAATGCGCGTTGTGTATTCTTCCGCCTTATGTAAAATTAATATTGCTATGGGCCTCATATATTTATTTACGCGTCGGTGAAGCGAAACTGTGTAATTATAAAAAATGTAATTATTGTACAAAAATTATCATTTTTACACTTCCGTGCATTAAAAAAAAAAACAGAAAGTGATAGATGCAATTCAAAATATCATAAATGGTTATAGGCCGTTCACGGTAAAGTGAGCATTTTTAAAAGCCCTCTCATCTGTAATAATAGTCGGTAAATATATTGCATTGTAGCCTTAGACGTTAACTGCCGAGTGCGGTGGAATATACACACTGTGTTTATTACTTACATGGCAATATTTATTTTAAAAAAGTGGTTAAAGAAAAAAAAATGGCTGAAAGGCAAAACTAACTAGGGCCTCAAAAGTGCTCACTTTACCGTGAACAGCCTATATCTAAAACTTTTTATTCGGCTTTAAGATGTGGAACTACTTTCCATCCTTCGTTACCAACTTTACTGCGTGCATGTCTCTTGACGAGTCCGTTAAAAAAATGTGCAGGAAGGGGCAGTTAGTTTTTTCTAGGTTCGATTTCAAAAGTACTCACTTTATCGTGAACAGCCTTTAGCTACGTGTGTCGATGTTGCACGATGAGTGGCTGCAGTGCAGTCTGAGGCGACATCTTTGGCACTCAACCCTCATCCTTCCCCTTCTCGATTTATCCTCGCAGGAGCGGGACACATGGCGAGACTGGTTGAGATGAGACACTGAAAGACTGCATTATAAAACTTACCATTCAAAATAGCTTATTATCAGTGAAACTTCATTGCACATCATTTAAATTTCTCCATTAAAATCAATGCAGTTGGTAGAAACATTTTCTTGTAATTGTTCTCGAGCAAATGGAGCCTACTACTAATAAAGGAAAAACTTTATATTGTTTTAACACTAGAGGCACAGCCCTTCAAAACGAGTTTTTTTTAATATATATTTTCTCCGATACAATATTAGCACAAAACATGATTATTTATGAAATTTATCTGAAGTCATGGTTGCTTTATTTTAATGGCTGAATAATGGCAACTTTTTAAATCAAAATCTAATAATATATCCTTGCCTGTTGACTTCACAAATATTTTAAAGTAAAGACAGTGACTTGCGAATCTACACAAATGTTGGCTAATAGTTATGAAAGATTAATTTAAGCCTTAGTGATTTATTAAATGATTAAATGTTTGCTCTTATATTTGTGGGTAATGACATAGTTTAATTTTTATTTTGATCATATCAAATTTAGAATTAGCATATTGTATATATATATAAACACATCTTATGACATCACTTCTTCGATGCGTCATTTGCCATAAAGTACATGACAATATAAATTATTTTAAGCCTGGTAAAATAGTGCATAATAG
Organism: Dryococelus australis; assembly: GCA_029891345.1. NCBI lineage: Eukaryota > Metazoa > Arthropoda > Insecta > Phasmatodea > Phasmatidae > Dryococelus > Dryococelus australis. The sequence continues at coordinate 64,796,358 of CM056996.1, forward strand.
ACAGTAAGAAGGAATTGACATATGTTTCATAAATGTTCAGATAACTGTGTTTTCGCAACTATCACAAGACAGCTGGAAAGGTTGTTTCAAGTGAAAGCTCATGGGCCAAAACTTCAAACCTTAACACTTATTACCTTCCCTCTGAAAGGAATTTTAGAAAATTACAGCGAAGATATGTGACAGGCATTCTTACTAGCAAATGTGGAGCTAAGGACCAGTGGTCGCTATCACACCAAATATTTAACAACCATACAATTTCTAGAATGCAGGAGCGTGGAAGGCCAATGAGACTTTTTCTATGGGAATCTCACGACTGCTTTCATGGGAATCGTATGTGTGAGAGAAAATAAACCCTGGGCTTCAGGTTACTGGAAGACGAGGCTGCTTCTTATAACTATTGCTTATTTACACCCTTCTCTTTTTGGCCGATTGACTCAGGCGAAGAGAGGGGTTCTAAATGTCAAGTTAACCTAGATTTACGTCTAAAAAAAGGTCATACTTATCCACAGCTTACGAGCGATTGTAACACAGAACCTATGTAGGAATCCGTACGTGCAAAGGTATTGTACTGAACATTAATACCTGTTTTTTTTTTTTTTTACTTCCTTCGTTGAAAAAGGATTAATGTATAGTGATCGTACCGATATCCTGGAATTACTTTCAAGAATTTACTTTTGGCAAGCTGGAACGTGTTAGGATATTGCTGTGGATTGGAATGAATTTAGTGTGGCTTCAGTGGTGTTGGGTGGGGTCTGGACGCAGGTTTGACGGTAAATCCAGAATATTCATCATCCGACTTGAAAGAGAGACCAGCTATCACAGGATAGTCATGCTTCCTCTACTGTTGGTCTACGTAGGTGCACGGTGCTTTAGAATTTTATTATTCAATGACTATTCAATAATTTTGAGTGAATATACGTTAATAATGCCAATCCATGGCATTTAAGACAGGCAAAGTGTTGCGTGTCCGCTATCAACCATGCCTTGAATAAAAATTTGAAAATATCACTGTATCTGCATATATTTCAACGCAAACATATTACAATTGAAACTGAAATATGAAAAGTTTTTAAAGCCTGTTCACGATAACATAACCACTTTCGAAGTTAACCTTATAAAAAAAGTCACTGGCCCTGCCTGCAAATATTTTAACAAGCGCACTGAGTGACATGCCCGCAGTAAAGATGGTAACGAATGATGAAAAGTAGTTCCATATCTTTACATCAAATTAAATGTGCTAGGTAATCATTTGTGATAACTTAAGTTATTTCTTTCCCTTTATGCTTTTATAATGCATAGAAGTGTAAAAATGAACAGATTTGCAAAATATTTACTTTCTTAATAATATCTCAGTTTCACTTGACCGACGCATGAATAAAGTGCTGAGGCCCGTGGCAATGTTAATTTTTCATAAGGCCGAAGAAGAGACAACGTGCATACAAGTAAATATTAAGCAGGGCTTTCAAAAGTGCTCTTTAACCGTTAACAGCCTATACCCAAGTAGTTTATCTGCCCGCCATTGTAATTACCGCTAACTGCATTCGCCGCCGCCTTGCAGTGCTAATCGAAACGTCAAATAATTAGTTTCTTGGGTCTATCAGTCTTTCCTGACGCCATACACACGTGTGCAGTGTCTGCGAAAGAACTGCCCTTCATTTGGGCGACGAAAAGTCTTTTCCCGCCAGCTATCGCAAGCTGTTCGTTGACAAGCGGGGAAATCGTTTTCGAGGCATATTTCGCTAAGTTTTAAAACTTCAGGATCAAAATTTCTTTGTTTTTCTTTCTTTCTTTCGGCATTGTTGTAGTTCTTTAAGAATAGATCAAAAGAACTTTCTGTCATTGCCCGTTTTGAACTTCTGGTGGTGTTAGGCGCCTTCTCCTACTGTACGACGAGTAATGTAATATTTCTCCACTGCTTGCGAAACACAAGCCAGCTACTGAAGTAGGGGAAGGGGGAGAGATTTATAACTCCAGTTGTGTTGGTGTCCTTGCACGTGACATGCAGAGCCATGTCGTCACCTTTCCGCCGCATTTCATTTTGTTTTACGTCCGGTTAGTCACAAGAATGTATAGGCTATTTACAGTTGAAGGCTGTTCACGATAAAGTGAGCACTTTAGAAATGAACCTTAGAAAAATGTCACTACTCCTACCTGCACATGTTTTAACAGGCTCGCTGAGTGACATGCGCCCAATCAAGTTGGTAACGATGGATGGGAAGTAGTTCGGTATCTTAACGCCGAACAGATACTGTTAGGCAACCATTTATGATAACTTAAATTATTTCGTTGTTGGCTTTTTGTGTATTTTAACGCATCGAAGTGTAAAAACGAGCAGATTTGTTTAATGTTTCCTTTTCTAATAATTTCAGTTTCATTTGACCCACACATGGATAAAGTGATACGGCCATGACAATGTTGATGTTACATAACGCGTATGAATACGCAACGTTCATATAAGTAGATCTTAAGAAGGACTTTCATAAGTATAGTCTATTCACGGTTTCTTCGCCTTTTTTGAACCAAACCTTTGAAAAATCGTGTTAAATTATTTCCAGCACACGCCATATATGACGAGCGTTTTATAATTGTGTTCATAAAAGTCACTTTGTTTTTTGTTTAATCGAAATGTTATTAATACTCTATCTATTATAATAGAAGGATACGTACATGAAGAACATACAAGAATTGCACCAATAGTAGACCGTCGACTTGAGTGCTAGACTAAGGCATCTCTGCTTGTAGTAGTCGTATAGTCCAAACAAGACAGGGCACTCTTCAAATTTAATTAAGAAATTGATTGGATTTTCCCCTGATTTTCCTTCGAGTTTGGGCTTCTGTTCCGCCCACAGTTTCGATGGGTGATGTAGCAAAGTGCTCATAGCCACATTTATTACTGGAATAGCAGGCATTTGTGTGGCATTCTGTTCAGAAAATAATGTGCTGTTTCTGGGCTCAGTGAGTAGAGTATTAGTAACAAGAGGCTGCATCTCCCCACGGTCAAAGTCGTGCACACTCAGGTGAAGGTTTCTTACTCCTTCCACAACCTGAGTTAGCTGATCAACCTTATGAGCTACTCTGGCAAGCTTATCTGCAGTCAATTTCTCGACTTGCTCTAGTTTGTGCTCAACACTAGTGTTCTGTGGGGTGAATTTTTCCCGCAACTAACTGATCTAGAGCATTGAAGTCAGTTGTGGCAGCTGGTCGCGCTTCTAGCCGGTTTATTCGCTGTTATGCGTCGCTTAACTGTACATTACAAGTCCTTTCTACTTTCTCTAACTCTTCCCTTGTTTCAGTTACTTCCTTGTGTACAGCGTTCACCTCTGAAGTCAGCTGCTGCAGGCTAGCTGCTACGTCTTCCCTTAACAACGAAACCTGTTACCGTACCGTTTCCGTTAGCTGCGACTTAACCTTACTTGACTGTGCTTGTACTGTCTCAATCACACGTGTTTGCGATTCCGGTAACTGCGATTTAACCTCACTTAACTGTGTCTGCATTGACTCGGTTAAACGTGATTGCGACTCGGTTAATCTTGTTTGCGTTTTAGTCATCTGTGTCTGCATAAGCACTGCCAGTTGCCGCAACAGTGACGTCTGTGAAACATTAGCTGCTGTTATCTCATGTTTGGATGACTGGCTAGGCTGTGCTGCATTACTGTCAGCGTTTGTATTACCAGCTGCCTGGGGTACGGTAGTGTACGTATCTGTTATTTCAGTTGTCTCCTCCATTTCAAATGCGGTGTACTCTAGATGCCTGTAATTGATGGGTGCAGTTTCTCTTAATCTGCCGGGCGTACGCTCACTCCTGCGTAATTGGTGAGGTGTTTTGGCACTTCTACGCATTTACTGATTTAACCTCGCTTATTGTAGCTCCATCGTATCGTAAAGCCCCACGTTGGGCACCGGATTTATTTATTCTGTAGCATGTAATACATAACCTAGGCCACCACGTTGTGATAGCAATTAATTCCGAAAAAATAGGTGCAGATCGTGAAAAATGTTACGTTACATAAGGTTTAACCTTTAATATTATCGTAAATCGTAATATTATCTTATAAAGCGCTATAAAAAAAAAGGATAGCAAGGTGTACCATCACCTTAAGTACTCTAGACGTACACTGTAAAAAAAAATGTTCTGTGTTTTAAATTTCAATTCTTTAAAAAATGAGTTGTCAAGAGTGTTTTTGTAACACTAAAATTTTTGCACTACGTTACTGTGGAATATGTAAAAGAAAAGTTTAATTTAAAGAAGCAGGTACTGTAGATTCCAAAATTGCCATAAACATGGTTGTAACACGCGTAAAACTAAAGTTGAGTTTTAACACGCAACTACTGTAGGCTTTGAAATTATTATAAACATGGAGGTACATAAATTATTTTGTGGGTTTGAAAATCAGTGTGTTGTAAAAGTGCACTATTTTCCTTGTAGTGACACAAGAAAAATTCCGGAACTAGTTTCCAAAGAATAGTGGGGAGACACGGTTGCTGAGTGGTTAGACTGCTCGCCTCCCACCAAGTTGAACCTGGTTGAATCCCCGGCCGGTTCACTCCGGATTTTCGCAAGTGGGAATTGTACCGGACTGTGCCACTGCTCGGCGGGTTTCCTTGTGGATCTCCCTTTTTCCCCTACCCTTTCAATCAGGGGCTGCTCCATACTCATCTCACACCTCTTTCATCCCCTCTCAAGACCTCGATGCTAAGAGCCGGCCAAATCCCTTCACTCTTCACTCACAATAGTCAGTGAAATGCACAACATTTTTTTACAGTGTTTGCTTGGTTCGCGGAATTACCGACCAATTGCCGGATGTGCAGGGATGTGCTGTGCAGGGTGCAGGCAGCGGCGAAGCTGCAGCCGGGATCGATGGAGCAAGTGGCAGGCAGGCTGGCACGGAGGCGAACCCAGGGCCCATCCCCGGGGGTAGCCGGTGTCCTTGGTTCGACCCCGGAACGCGTTGCCATGACGACGAGGCGGGATTCCCCGCGCCAATCCTGGGGTGCCTGAACTGTGTTACTGGAGCGATGGATCGATGATGCGTCTGACGACCCAGCTCGCCTCCGCACGTCAACATTTGTTGACCGGCGCCGCAACTCTTGTTTGTTTTCCGTGCCCTCTTCTAGACTCGGCGTCCTCTTTACCGAAATAGCCGCCGCTAAAGGCGCCATGGAAGAGGAGTGGGATGCAGATGCTTGACAACCGATGAGTAGGGGTAGTGAAATTTCGCAAAAAGATCTCAAGACAAGTTATATTTAAAAACATTGTAGGGCCATTTACCTATCTTGATTGGCTGTATTACTTTTTGACTCGTATTAACTGCTTGCACACGAATCACGTAGGAGCATTGCCGATGTTGCCGAATTCTGAGTGGCCCGGTCAAATATGAAAACGCCTTCGCAAGCAAACAGCAACCAATGGCATTATACAAACTAATGTATGGTGCTTATAGTATTGAAGTCTACCCGGTACTCAAAATTCTTTTCGCGAAAAGTCACTAGCTCCACCGATGAGGGTGAAGCGAGGTGAGTATGGAGCAGCGCTGGATTGCAAGGGCTTGGGGAAACGGGAGATACCCGGGGAAAATCGCTGACGAGCGCCATGCCCCCGAGACGATTACAAAGTGCGAAAATCCGGGCTGCGACCTTGCCGGGAATCGAAACCGGTACGCGTAAGTTGGAGACGAGTAGTCTGGCCACCAAATCACCACGGCCACAGTGGCGTCGGGAAAGGGAGGGCGGACACGAAGGTATTCGCATCCCCCCTTCCTAGCCTTACCATGGGGGGGGGGGGGGACAATGACTTCATGAAAGGACGCCACGGAAAAATAATGCAGATTGAAATAGTTTACGTATTGTTACAATTTCTCTCTCTAGAAATTAAGTGGGCTATAACAAGTTCGTTAAAGGATGGAGCTCTTAATCAAATAAAAGAATTAATTATAATTTCCTTATTTTATTTACAGTAACAATAGAAAAATTCTCTCAACTCAAAATCTCACAATAAATTGATATCACTTACTGTTCACAACTAATTACTCTAATTTAATAAAATTTATAATTACCACAAATAAATCAATAAAATTAAATAATTAAAGATCAGACCCAATAGACAGTGCATCAACCTATTCATATATTCTGTAAAATATGTGTCCAAATTGATAGTTCGAATATTTACAATAAAATCCGTATTACACTTCCATTCAGTCCCACCGCAGTTCAGTCTATGTCCCGCCAGTCGCAATGTTCTAGTGTCCTCCAAGCGCCCTCATGCACAGTAGGCTTCAATCGTTGATTTCACACCCTCTCGTCCATTCACGCCACGAACACCTCACTCGCCGTCCTCCCGCAGTCTCCTGTCGTCGTCCACACTTCACTTCGCTCGCGTACACTCGGCCAGATGGCCTCCGTCAAAGACTGCCGGCCGTTGGGTTGCGGCAGTATATATAGTGTCTTAGACCGCCACCTAGAATCTTCCCCAACACCCGTGATGCGTAGCAGCAGTCTCACCAGAACATTCTTGCGTCGTCGCCAGACTCGTCGAAACCTCCAGCAGGGGAGAGGGGCCATGACGCAAGCAAGGCGCCGAGCAGTGCGACAGCCCGATGGCCGCTGTCCATTCTTCACGGGTTTCCCAGAAAAGGGGGTCAGGAGGCAACAAGCTTGTCAGCCCGGAGGAGGGCAGGGATGAGGTGGGTCCACCGCCACAGCGCCGGGCAGCAGCGCGTAACAGTATAGTTGCTAAGAATGTAGCTCAATAATAACATTCAATTGTATGTAATTTTTATATTGGTATAAGTAATCTGTGTCAAAATATGTGAATAGGAAGCAACGTGTGTGAGTAAATACAGCTATAAATGACTTCAAAACAACATTTTGGGGAAGAGCACCTTCTGCAGTGCACCAGGGGTGCCACATTTTCTGCAAGATGTCAACCTATTTCCCCTCCAACTCACTACAATATACACTAGGTTGGAACCAAGCTATGTGTCAAAACATTGTTTTTAATTTGTAGAAATCGAGATTTGAAGTTTTTGATATTGCCGATAAAATTATTATAAACGTTATTTTCAAATAATTTGAGACCATATATTTTCTTATTAAGTTATCATTAAAACCATGCCAAGAAACCATTAAATAACCTACAAATTTAGAAAAACAACATTTTTTTTTTTTTTTTTGGCTCTTGAGTCTTGAACAAGGAACTGAAATACTTTTCCTAACTAAAATGCTCCTAAATACTATACTTATGCTAGAGTCACAATACCCCGACACGATGAAATCTGAGTGGCAGCCAATGAAAAGCAAGGTCATTGTGACGTCAGCCCGACAATTTCTCAGCCCCGACAGACCGACAAAAGTAGATTCTATTTCTACTTTCCGTCGTGTCGGGCTCGTCGGGACGTGCAAAGACTGTAAACTCAACACTACAAAACTAAATTTCGCGAGTGTTTCCCTATTGTAGTAAATATTAAACTATCTTGGCACCAAAATACCGTTTTGGTTTGTTTTAATACTTTTTCTCTCTCGTATGAATACAAATATTGTTAAATGCAAACTAATCATTCACTTTATCGCGAGTTTTAAGTAGTAAATATTGGATATTACAAGAATTTATTCCTTTTTTTAGGATTTCCCAACAGCCAAGTACCACACTTCTCGGGAAGATTTTGTCGTAGGTATAATAAAAAAAAATGAATAAAATGAAATTCAAACTGGATTCAGGAAGTTAAAAGAAACAATATACGTGAAGAAGAAGCAACACAGAGAGAAATTTTTCAGAAATAAGTGTTAAAAATGGAAGGATTCCAAGGCAGGAAGGAAAAGAAAACAGGCTCGAAATGGTCCGAGAAGAGGAAAAAGATACATAGTGAGTAGATGAAGGAATACTGGAGGAAGGAGAAACAACAGCAAAGGACGAAGTATTGATATTGGCTCGTGGTCCCTAGAAGACCATAATGGAAGAAGAAGGAGGAGGAGAAGAAGAAGAAGAAGAAGAAGAAGAAGAAGAAAATTCCGCGGAGCTTAGACGTCGTTTCGCACCGTCGGGTCTTGTTCGTCGGACTACTGTGATTGCAACTTTAATGTAAATTCACACAAAATAAACGAATAATTGTAAAGCACTGGGAAATTACGAAGGCGAATAGTCGAGGTCGCCCTTTGTCCGGACAGAAATTAACTGTCGCAAGTAATCTCTACTCTTTTCTATAAAGATTAACATAACACGCTCCTTGGGTTTAACAACGGGAAGTGGAACCATGATTATTAATATGATTAAATTATTTATCTATTTAATTAACACATGAGTGCCCCCGAACAGCGACAAGGTCTCGGTAGGGGAACACTAGACATTCAGGAATAGGGAAGGAATTGACCAGGGTTCGTGGTGTTGAGCAACCATCCTAGCTTTCACCTGCAGTGGTTTCTAAAAACCCTTAGAGTGTGGCGGAGCCGCGGTGGTGCAGTGGTTAGACTACTCGCCTCCCACCTAGGAGAACCAGGTTCGATTACCGGCGGGGTCGCTTCCTGATTTTCGCTTGTGGGAATCGTGTCGTGCGATGTCACTGGTCGGCGGGTTCTCTCGGGGATCTCCAGTTCCCCCCCCCCTCTTGCATTCCTGCACAGCTCCATATTCCCTCACTTCACCATCATCGGCTCTTAAGACCTCGTTGTTATGAGCCGCCCACATCTCTCCATTTCACTCCCCTCGTGTTTGTAGGTAAACCACAGTTGCTCTATATGGATACGGTTTCGCGAAAGTATTCGTGATTTATGTTTTTAAGTGTTTATTTATAATTATAAAGAAACATGTAAATGGATATAACCTGTTCACGGTAAAATTACCACTTTTGAAACCCCTGCTTAAGATCTCCTCGTATACACGTTGTGTATTCCTCCGCCTTATGTAAAATTAACATTGTCATGCGCCGCATCACTATATTCATGCATCGGTCAAGTGAAACTGTGAAATTATTAAGGAAGTAAATACTTTACAAACCTGCTCAATTTTACACTAGAATGCATTTAAAAAAAAACAGAAAGCGAAAGAAATAATGTTAAGTTACTACGAAGGGTTACCTGACACTTTTAATTCGACGTTAAGATATGGAACTACCTCCCATCCATCGTTACCAATTTTACTGCGCACATGTCACTCAGTGCGCCCGTTAAAATGCACGCAGGTAGGAGTAGTGACTTTTTTCTGAGGTTCATTTCTAAAGTGCTGACTTTATCGTGAACAGCCTTCAGTAAACGTTATGTAAAACAAATCTATGTTAACTTAAGGCGGCCGTAAATCATAGGGATGAAAACGTATGTTTTGTCAAGGAACGTAAATTTCTCACACACATGTTTTTTTAAGTTGAAAAAATGCGTGAAATTCACTGTGGGGAATCCTTTTAATACCCAACCTTAACTGCTGAATGCAGCCGATGGATTGTGAAGTTTTAGAGAGCAAATACCCCCCTTTCAAACTCCTCTCGTCTGGTACCCTCCCCCCCCCCCCTGGCAAGGCTGAACCCTCACCCCTACACATTACACTTCCTCTGCGACGCGTACACGAGCGGGTAAAGAGAGCACGTGACCTTTCTAGTGAAACAAGATTCATGCGCGGCGAAGCATCCTTGCGTGGTGTCTGTGACATGTCTACATTTCCTGCGCCGAGGAGCGTTTTAAAGCGACAGTATTCATGCCCGGTCCCCTCCAATCCTACAAAAACCAGTGCCGTTTTTTATTCGACGGGAAAATTTTAAACTAGTCGTATCGCTCTGCCTTCCTTCCCCCCCCCCCCTCCCACACCCCTGAGTTGCCGGTCGCGGGCCGGAAGCGGGACGGAAGCGGGACGGATCGGGACGCATGCGCCGAGCCCAGCTAGTTGCGAGGGTATGTAAAACAGGGAGAAAGTGAAAAAAGGGGGAGATCTGCCTTCCGGAGGCCACCAGCCTATAATTGACATCTCTTGTTTCTTCCCAATTTGTCCCGCAGCTCTCTCCCCCTGGGGAAGACAGCACGGTGCACACTGCGCCCAAACAGTTTTCACGCTTAACGCAAGACTTCGCCATGCATGGGCGTACAGGGAATTGAATGCTAAATTCGGACAAAGGTCTCTCAGCCTTTTTTTTTGTGGTTGTATTTTCAACTAAACCTTTCTTTGTAAAAGATTGAACGCATATAGATTTTGTAAACTATTCAAATTTTAATTTTTTAATTTTAAATGTACTTTTTAATTATTTATAAAATGTCTCAATTTTATAAACAGTTAAAAAAATGCATTTAAATTAAAAAAAAAACTAAAATTTGGAAGGTTTACAAATCTAGATGCGTTCAATCTCCTACAAAAAAGCTTTAGTTGAAAATACTACAACAACAAACGACTGAGAGATCTTTGTCCGAATCTAGCATTCAATTCCCTATACGTTTTACATGGTTAAGCCTAGCATTAAAGTCTGTTCACGATAAAGTGAGCACTTTTGAAATCAATTTTAGAAAAAAGCTACTGCCCCTTCCTGCATATATTTTAACGGGCACACTGAGTGACATGTGCCGAGTGAAGTTAGTAATGATAGATGGAAATTAGTTCCATAAATTTGCGTCGAATAAAAAGTGTTACTTAACAATTTGTGATAACTTAAATTATAATTTATTTCGCTTTCTGGTTTTTTTTTTTTCTATTCATCGAAGTGAAAAAATGACGAAATTTGTAACATATGTTCTTTTCTTATAATTTCTCAGTTTTATCTGACCGACGTATGAATAAAGTGATGAGACCCATGACAATGTTAATTTTGCATAAGGCGGAGGAATAAACAACGTGCATAGAAGTAGATCTTAAGCATGGCTTTCAAATGTGCTCATTTTACCGTGAACAGCCTATACGTAGTCTACTCCTCGGGTTTATTTTTGTGGACTTCCCTTAGGAAGAGATTCGCCTTCTTTTTTGTACGTATCAGTTTACATTTATTTAACTTCATATTCAGCAATAGCAAATAACTATGCTTCATTTAAAAGATACACACTGCTCAGCAATAAAGTTTTCGTTTTGATTATGTCTAAGTTACTTATTTGTATAAAATTTGAAATTTTCTATTTAAATTATAAAAGTAACAAAATATGAAACTTAATTTAAAAAAATAGCCAAGTACTATTACTGACAAGAGACCTTGTAAACAATTGTAATATATTTCTAAAGAAACTGAAATACAAATTTTATACTATTAGAATGTTGTTTTTATTTATTAGGAACGTAATTTTTATCGTCCGAAATTCAAGAAAAAAAATCTGTTAAATATTCTTATTACAAATAATTTGAATGAAACAATTTTTACTGATTTTTGCATCATTCTTTATTTTATTCTACACTTATTTAGTCCATGAAAGTAAAAAAAAAAAAAAATGGAAATTTTAACTGCACCCTGACTCCAACGTATTTTTATTTCCTTGTTACGTATTTTCTCAGAGTCATGTATCAGAACGTTTTCAACCGAAAAAACATATTGAGAAGTAGAAAAGAAGTGGTATTTAGATAAATCAAACGCAATGTGTGTAGTCGCAGACTAACTAATGATATAAGTGGAAGTCACAGCATACTTGATGAATTTCATTAACTTTTGCTGTTCCAAACTGTATCGCGGCCATAAAAGAAGCGATCACAGTAAGCAGTCGCATAAATGTGTTTCAAAAGTGAAAATAAACGAAAGGAACTAAATGGGAGGTATGAGCGAGGTTTCACCCGCACAATCATGAGACATCAAGAAAGTGCATTCTTCTGAATTCATCAAATGCGTGACAAAATTATAACTGCACGAGGTCGTTCTCGAGTGCGGTTTTAGGTAAACATGCGCTTTTCCGAAGTTAGTTTACAAATAAAATATACAATGACATTAATTTCTTGATATATTTAAAATTATTCCACACGTTATAAACAATGGATGGCATGTGGCATTACAGTCAGACATCGCAATTCCTTGATGTCCCACTGCCATTTCCACACGATCTTCCATTGATATATATTGAAAAACACATTTTACCTCACCTAATTTTTTTAAAGTTTTTTATAGTATCACTTCTTCATATAAAGACACGCAGGTAGATTTGTTTACTAAATATCATGTACCAAACTAAGTTGGAATCTACTAGAAGTATATTCCGAAAATTGAAAGTGTTTTTTATTACTGGCATATGTCATAATAGAGCAAATAAAACAATTACCAAACCTGCGCTTGTTCCATATTTTTAACATGCATAATTTTGACCATACATACGATAGGCTAAATTATTAACGTTTCTAAGTTAATTTGGCCTCTGTGTACAAACGAATTTTGTGTGTCTGAATTTTATCTTGTTTTATTTTTGATTTATTACATAAACATGTATGGCCAAGTGAACATGCTGTTTAGAAACAAAAATTACCGTAACACAGAAATAAGGAATTAACTGACCTAACACTATACAAATTTTGTTGAGTATATATTCCTAAGTTTTAATGACCTATGCCGGTCACGTACTCACCACAATAAATCGTGAATACCCCAAGTGACCAATAATCGTGACTTGTGTTTGACATTTACAGAAATGCTTTCCCATAATGCAGTTGTTTTACAAATTTTGGGCGAATATCGAAGAAATAAATCCTTAATTTACGTTACGTAGAGACTACTTTTCTTTTGCAAGACGTACCTATGTATTTGAAAAGCAGGGATTGAGGGATTTGACTCTTGCACTTTTGCCTCATCTTTTTTCACTTAGAGGAAATATGAAGCAACTCGTGATTCCCAGAAATGGCGCTGCGTAGTTGAAAAAAAAATTGAAAGCTTAAAAAATAGCTCTAGACGAACTCGTATCAGTGCCCCGAGGATAGATACGCACTTTAAAGTGGGCTATCATTCAAATGCTAATTCCATTTATAATGTTGCCCATGTTCTAGTACACTTTAGCGGGTGGAGTCTAGAGAACAGAAAGTTGCAATACTCGCGAAGACTCCAGAAATAAAGAGTATGCCAGAGTACAGGCTGTTCACAGCAACACGAGCACTTTCGAAAGCCCTACTTGAGATCTACTTATGTGCACGTTGTGTATTCTTCCGGTTTATTTAAATTTAACATTGCCGTGGGCCTCATCACTATATTCGTGCGTCGGTCAAGCGAAACTGTGGAATTATTAGACAAGTGCATATTTTACAAAACTCCTCATTTTTACACTATAATGCATTAATAAAACAGAAAGCAAGAGTTAACATACGGAACTACTTTCCATCGACCGTTACTAACTTTTCTGGGCGCATGCTACTCGGTGCGCCCGTTAAAATGTATGTGGGTAGGGGCAGTGACTTTTTCCTAAGGTTGATTTCGAAAGAGTTCCCTTTATCGTGAACAGCCTTTAAAGTTTAGATTTAGTTGTCATTTTACAGAGTGTGTAATTTTTCTTTTCACAAGTTTGTAAACATTATGGCAGTACCATTACCGTTACTTCTGCACAGTTAAGATTCTGATTTGTTAACATTTCAGAAAAATAACTGTCTTCCTTGAATTTCGCCTGCATCATACATAGGTTTCCTGCTACTGACGATCATACGCCATAATTCATATCATAGAAACGGAAAATAATAGCTAGTTTTTAGCAAAAATTTGGTGGATAAGCTTACAAATTTTGAAAATTGTTCGTAAACGAAGCAGTTGGCGAGTTAGCTAGTTTTTGCTCTTATCTACGTAGTGCACGCAGGCTGTTTGTATGGCAACGTTTGATGGCAAGTTGTCAATAATGTAACATTTCCTATTATCTCTTCAACAGAGCGCACATGAAATTGCTGTCCACAGTGGCGTGTTTGCGGCATAAAAGGCGACGTATAAATAACAAACTAGAATTTTGAGATCGCGAAATTCTTGTAACTTTGAGCGAAATTACGAGGGAAATGCGAAAAACGACTGTTAATACGGGGGAAAAAATATGCACCCGTATATGGAATAAATTCTAAAAGAAGACACATAAAAATCTGTAATTTTTCAAGAATAATATGCCCCTAAGAGTGATGACACGGTATGTATGCCGCCCTCACATTTTCATATTGGCCAAGATGAAAATACGTCCCCACGAATAATTTTTCAATGTATTTAAATTTATTTTTATGTTTACTTAGAGCGTTAACATATCTCTACGTTGCAGTCACCGACAAAATTGTAACATAATTTATTTCCAGACAGCAAAACAGTTGAATTGAAGAATAATATGTACACACACAAATATGTATCAGAACAAAAAAAAACTTGGGTAGAATCTTTTTAATGAAGACTAATCTTTTATTTTAATAATAAAAAAAAATATTTTCTTAATTTTTTTTTGTAATGGAGACCACTTATCACTACAGCCAAGCAAAAGTATTGGCCTCAGTTATCTTTGTGGACGAAAAGTTCTTTATGTATGTCACAGTAATATTGTTTAATATATTCCTGCTTCAAGTGTGCTCTGAAGTGGGATTTGAATCCCTATCCGGTCATTCTTACTTCGGTTTAATGCATGGGCGTGTTTAATGTATGACGGGCAACTTAATTAGTAATATTCATTTATAGTAATTGTCTGATTGAAATAATTTTTACCGTTATCTCGATAGCTAACAGAATATTGTTTTGTTTTATAATTGTATTAATGACTTTAACTACAAGATTTTGTTCAATATCGAGCAGCTTGTAACTGAGCTAACGCAATAGGGAACTTCACATATTTTCTTCCTTCCAGTTCATTAAACAGTGACACAAATTTAAAAATAAGATTATTTTCAGTATGAACATCACTTACTAATTTATGTACAATGTTGCCAACTTCTGGTACCACAGGCACAGGCCCGTTAGCTCAGTTGGTTAGAGCGTCGTGCTAATAACGCGAAGGTCGTGGGTTCGATCCCCCCACGGGCCAAATGTATTTTTCACATTTTGAGCTATCACTGCGACATTTGGAACTAGTCGAGACACTACATGCAGACTGCTTCTTGAAATTAACTTAAATACAAACTATACATTTTTTTCCCCCCCTTTCTTTACATACGGATCACATCTCTCGCTTGCCTTCTCTCTTATATCACCATTATTTCGATTTATGAGCGGACAGTAAGTGTTAAATGTTTACGCTAGGCTTAGCCTAGGATTCTATAAATATTGTATAACATGTCATTCTTTGATAACCGTCGTGATTAAGACAGTCTTACAAAAATAATACTTATAATATTTCAGCATTCTGAAATGAACGGACACAGAAGGTTTAAGTCAAACGGCTTAACATTTGTTTTTAAAAAAGATGTAGTTATTGATGGTAAAGGGCTTGCCAGCAAGGAGCTTCTGGATTTTACACAAGCCACGGCAGTCGTTTGAATCAGCAGAATGCACTATACTAAGTATTCAACGAACAGAAAGTTTTTTACCCAAGCGCGAGAGCGAATGTAATTCGTGACAGCCCAGCCCGTGGCTCGAGTAGTATCTGACTAGTTCGCGATAAACTAAACACTCGTCCTGGTCTGACCAAATAGTTAGGGAGGCCGCCTGCAACTGCGAGGCACCATTATCGTTGAAGTCATCTCTAAAGGTCGGTTCACGATCGATTACGTAAGAGACGTCTACATAGAACGTTGACAGAAACGTGTGGTTCAACCAGTCACACGAGACTATAAATTAACTTGATTTTAGAGAACTAGTCAATTATTAGCGAATATACGGTAATCATTTAGAGGCTGTTAACGATAAATTGAGGACATTGGAAATGAATCTTAGAAAAACTTCACTCCCCTGGCATGCATATATTTTAACTGGCGCACTGAGTGACATGCGACCAGTAAAATTGGTAGTGATGGAGGGAAAATAGTTCCATATCTTAACGTCGAATAAGAATTGTTAGGTAACAATTTGTGATCAATTATTTCTATCACTTTCTGTTCTTTTTTAATGCGTCTAATTGAAAAAAATGAGCAGATTTGCAAAAAAAAAAAAAAAAAATTCTAATCAATTCCACGGTATCACTTGACCGACGCATGAATAAAGCGATGAGGCACATGACAGTGTTAATTTTACATAAGGTGGAAGAATACACAACGTGCGTAGAATAAGGCTTTTAAAGGCGCTATCACTTTATTCATGCGTCAGTCAAGTGAAACTCTGAAGTTATTAGAAAAGTAAATATTTTTCAAATCTGCTTATTTCTACACTTCGATGTATATAAAAAAAAAACAGAAAGCGAAAGAAATAATTTAAGTTATCACAAATGGTTACCTAACACTTATTATTCGACGTTCAGAAACTGAACTACTTTTCCTCCATTGTTACCAACTTTACTGGGCGCATGTCACGCAATGCGCCTGTTACAATAAATGCAAATAGGAACAGTAACTTTTTTCTAAGGTTGATTTCAAAAGTTCGCTTTTGTTCAAAAGTTCAAAAGTTCACTTTATGGTGAAAATCAGTTAGTAAGGTTACTTCTACCACAGGTTTGGGAAGATCAGTGTTTCACAGTTTGGCAAAGTGAACATTTTTCGTTACTAGGTAAGCGCTAGTGTCGGCAAGGTACCAGATTTTCTCTATTTTTTTAAGTGACAAAAAAACAGGATCATTGCAATCATCATAAATCGAATATAAAATAACTTCGTAACTACGTAAAACCTTTCTCTTTTATTATTCACGTAGCTTTTAATTATAATCAAAAATTAACTTCTGAAATACTGCGCACCTGCAGAAATTTTCCTTATGCCGAACTCTCCCATAACATATCTCGTTTTGTTCTTAACTTGAAGAGAATAAAACTTCAAGCGTAGTGTAATGGCGAGTCGGTCCGTCGGCGTACCCGTCCGTTCCCTAAAGACGCGTTAACACCGTTGTTAGCAACAGGTGTAGCTAGTAATTGTTAGTAACACCATGAAGAACGCTTCTGTATTTGTTGCCAACAAGCTGTGTTAGCAACATAAATACCACGTTAGTAACAAGAATTATGCTACCGCTGGAAAGCGGCAAAGATCAAAGAACGTCGATAAAGGCTGTTCACGATAAAGTGAGGGCTTTTGAAATCATCTTTAGGAAAATGTCACTGCCCTTGCCTGCATTTATTTTAACGGGCACGTTAAGTGACATGCATCCAGTAAAGTTGGTAACGAAGGATGGGAATTAGTTCCATATATTAACGTCGAATAAAAGGTGTTAGGTAACCATTTGTTATAACTTAAATTATTTCTTTCCGTTTCTATTTATTTTAATGCATCGAAGTGTAAAAATGTAAAATATTGACTTTGACAATAATATCTTAGTTTCGACCGACGCATGAATAAAGTGATGAGGCCCGTGGCAATCTTTATTTTACATAAGGCGGAAGAACACATGACGTGCGTACAAGTACATCTTAAGAAGGGCTTTCAAAAGTGCTCATTTTACCGTGAACAGTCTGTAGCAACACGTGTTACAGCACCTCTTCGATGTTAAGTAGCATTCCCCCTCCACCCTGCCGCCATTTCTAAGCCTTAATATTCCTATTGCAACTGCAGGACGAGATGTTTGAGCGAGCACATACAAGACTTCCCAGAAGACATCGTACCATAAATACTAATTCGTACAGTTACCTGCTTCACCAGCGGTGGCTTAGCCCGCGGATTCCGCGGGACAATCCCCTGGTGTTTATTAATTATTTGCACCCCATTCAGAATACAAGACGGCGTACCAGAAAACGTGCAAGTTTGTAGTGGAGTGCGGTATAGGTAGAACACAAAAGAAGAAATTGCTGTCCTCACTACACAGTGTTTTGTTCAAACAGACCCTCGTAAATGTTTTGAGGAAAAACGAGGAAAAAATCTTGGTACTAACTACAATATTATATCATAAAATTTTTTGACAGAGCCTAGAGTCTAGCTGAAGCTATTGCAGTCACTAAAGACCCAGAAAATTCACCCCTTTCCAGAAAAGGGGGTAAAGAAATTGTAAAGAGTACACGCCGGAAAATAAATTTAGTGACCGACACGATCAAAAATGTTCAGCTGCAGTGCACGGTTTCCTCTTGAATTTCCCTCTGCTCCCCGAGTTAAGTCTTGTCGGAGCTCCCAGATACGATGCTCTTACGGGGCCGGCGGACCAGAAACTCCTCTATTAGCATGTTGAAAAAGGAAGAGGGGGGGGGGGGCGTTGAGAGGAGGGGGTGAGTGATGGAGACAGAAGATTTTTAAAGGGGGCAAGAAACCCAGAGAGCGCTCGGTGCGTTCTGCACCCATCCTTAAAGCGGAAACCGAGCGGGACATTTGTCGAAAACGGTCGTGTGCCCGTCAGTTGACAGTAATTTTTTTTAAACTGCCTCTTACCCATGTCCCTTTCTCGCGCCGCCCCTTTCTCGACCCTTGTCCACTTCCTAGTCGAACAAGCGAGACGCGCGCAAGTGCGTTGAAAATTTAACGCGAAACACAGGAGTCAACTAGGGCGACTGGGACAGACGAAGAGGAAACGCGAGCAGGAAGCTGCGAGAATGTCAAGACAATAGCACAACAGACGCGAAGGGGTGGGGAAGGGAACCAGCTAAAGCTTCTTACACAATAGAAAACTTTAGCATTTGACTTTACGTTTCCTTTCCTCTGACGAAACCACCAACACAATACAATTGTAAAGTCAGAGTTTACACAATTGAAAATCGATTCTGCGAGCTTCGTAAAAATGTGTATCTTGTTACGTAAGTAATTTTGATACTATCCAGGAATAAATCTTACGTACTCTTTTTTCTAAATAGGCTTAAAATTTCTATTAAAAGTTTATTTAAAAAAAAAACTCATTTGTTTACTTTATTAAATTTGCTAATTCATTTATTTCCGCTTCGCATTATATTTGTTTGCTATTTATTTAATTTAAGACGCGCTTTGTTTAGTGCACCGAGATTTAAATCACCCTACAATAGAATAACGCATTTTCCACATAACCTCTGTCTAATTCTCTGCAAAATGGCTGCTTGACATTGACTTTAAATTACAACTTTTCAAAATCGTAAAGTTAAGAGTGCTTGACTTTACCTTTGACAGTTCCATTGTGTCAAGCTCCATAAGAAATAACATGTCGGAAAACAAACGTAAAGTCAAATGTTAAAGTTTTCAATTGGGTAGGGTTAAGGCCCTTAACCCTACAGGAAAAGTTGGCATGTTTCAGTTTTAACATCATCAAAGGGAGGGTTGCTGCCCAACTAAAGGCTGTTCACGGTAAAGTGAGGACTTTTGAAACCAACCCTTGAAAATTGTCGCTGTCTCTCTCTACCTGCGTGTATTTTTAACGGGCACACGTAGTGGTGTTCGCTCAGTAAAGTTGGTAACGACGAAGGAAAATGTACTTCCATCTCTTAACGTTCAATTAAAAGAATTTGGTGATCATTAGTCAACATTACAATGATTTATTTTTCTTTCTGAATGTATTAATGCACGTAAGCTTGTGGATTATAACGTTTGTAAAATAATTACTTTTATAATAATTGTACCGTTTTCCTTTACTGGCGCATCAAGCCCTCGGTAATGTTGATTTTACATATGGCGGATGTATACACAGTATGCTTACAAGTAGATCTTAAGCAGAGCTTTCAAAAGTGCTCATTTTACCGTGGACAACCTATACTTTCTGGTAACGCATGCACAGGAGTGTAGGCGTTTGAGTAATCAGTAGAGACCTGCAAAATTCGCGTTATCTTTCGGTAACATGACAGACTCTACTGCCTTACAAACAAGTGAATGCAGTTCATGGTTTCATTGGCCGATGCACTGTAATCAAAGTCAAGTATCTGCGCTATATCCTTGTAAGCGATTGGCCACTCCACCGCTGAACTTGTATTATTGGCTTAGGAGCTCCCCGAGGCGTCCCAAATATATTTTTGATCAATGGCTCAAGTTGGTCAAACGAATAATATCTTGGAGTTCAGTCTGTCCTTAAATAGTAACGCGAAATTTGCAGGTCTCCAGTAATCAGTAATCGTTTATTAGGCCTGGCAAACTTATCCTGAGTGACATTGCCTCATGCAGAAATAGTGCTAGAACAGTCAATTTTTTTTCTTCAGAAAAGCAGGTTTCATTGTTTTGATCTGATGTTCGTTTCTTGTACTTCATTCTTTTGTACACACTGAAGTAAAGTAAAAATCATGAGACACCACAGTACATTTGTGCAACGTAAAATGAGACAAGCTTATCTTCGTCGTGAAGTGTCTAGTTTGCAAGTGTCTCGAGTACACATCTAATAAGCTTGGGTTTCATTTGTATCATATTCATAAAAAATATATTAAGGGAAACATCTCTAAGAAATTCAATATTCAGAATCTTTTTTTCCACACCAGATAGATTTGTTTGAATAACAAACCGATAATACTAATTTTATTTCACAATAGGCACCCTTTCATTACATCACTGATTTTGATTGTACATGTTGTAGCAGTAAATTTTTCTTCTTCGACGTAGCGGTATTCTTGTCGTCTATACAACATACTACTAATATTTAATATTAAAAAAATATTGGTCGTACAGTCCATTCTATACATCCTGCCCAGTTGTACCTCTGCACTGAAAGTAATGGTTATTAAGTCAATAGAGAACGTGCTGCATATGGCAACCAATACTGTGCAGTTTACTAAAACATATTGCTATGCTCCATACTAGATTCCGCAGACTCACATTCTGTCAAATGAAAAATAAATTTTTACCAATTAATGCGAACACAAAATCCCGCGACATGCGGTAAAACTTATTTAAAAAATATGAAGAGTAATAGTAAACTAAAGCAAATTAGTTACATATATATATATATTTTTTTTAAGCTGTAGCATGTGCTCGGTAATCAAGTAATCGTGGTAGCAAATTTGTAATATTTTAATGAGTATTGAAATCTCCATACAGAAAATAATACTTTCAAAATTTCATTTGTTATATTCTTTACAACTCTTACAATATGAAAATTACATTATTTTCCGCCAAAACATTTTATTAGCAACGCAAACAATGAAAATTAATTAAAGATTGTACAACAAGTTACATCATAAGTTCCTCCCTAGAAATAAAAAGTGCACAAAAATTAAATAAATATTTACTATACCAGTTATATTCCTAATTACATTTATTTGGTGATCATTAAAAATATAAATAATTGTGTTATACCAAATCATGAGAAGACAAGCAAGTAACAAATAAATTTAATTGTACCTAATGCATTAGTTACTGAGGTGAGAATTTAAATTTCTAGTAATAAATTACTACCACCTCTCCACATGTGTATGTCAATCATAGCGTGTCATCACTGTAAAATAGTTGTACCCGCGAGCACTTCGTCTAAAATATCAGTATGGTGGACGCTATGCGCCATTTTTACACGTACAAGAATAGGTTAAAGGGATACAAGTTGCCGATGGGAGGCGCGGGGGGGGGGGGGAGAGCAAGGCCCTTCGTATCTTTGAGAGTGCTTGCAACTGCAACCAACACGCAAACAAGGCGTTAGTCGTTTAAGGAAATTGTTTCCTGTCAGAACAAGGTACGTGCTGAACTGGCTCGCATCTCCATCGCAAAAGTGACTGTGAATATTAGCCTAAGTGCAGGTAGCGGCAATACATCTGTACTGCATAGGCAGCGTGGCTGGGACAATGCACTATTCCAAGCTAGCGCTCAGGCTCGGCTCCACAATCATGCAGATATTCTTTGTTTTTGTCATAATTTCAGCTTCAGAGCTATCATTGGACACATGTGATATAGAATGTTCACGGTAAAATGAGCACTTCTGACAGCCCTGCTTAAGATCTACTTATATGCACCTTGTGTAATCTTCCGCCTTATGTAAAATTTACATTTCCATGGGCCTCATCACTTTATGCATGCGTCGGCCAAGTGAAAGTGTGAAATTATTAGAAAAGGACATATTTTACAAATCTGCACATTTTTACACGCCGATGCATAAAACAAAATAGAGAGTAAAGTAAATAATTCTAAGTTGTCATAAAAGGTTACCTAACACTTTTTATTCGACGTTAAGATATGGGACTACTTTTTCTCTATAGTTACCAACTTTACTGGGAGCACGTGTCTCAGTGTGTCCTTTAAAATATATGACGTTAGTAGCAGTGACATTTTTCTATGGTTGATTTCAAAATTGCTCACTTTAGCGTGAACAGCCTTTAATAGAAAGTCTACAATTTACTAGTCGTTAAATACTTTTGTTTCTAATTTTGATTGTGTATTAATTCCTGCTTGCAAAAAGGCAGGAATTTATTTATAAAATATAAATATGCTCCTGAATTTTTATAACTAGCAGATATCACACGATTAAAATCAAGCACAAAGATATTAAACAATTTGCAAATTGTGAATTCTTTATAATTGTTCATTGTCCGTAATTACTCTGAATCCAAAATTATGACACGAAAACGAAGAATTTCTGAAAAAAAAAAGTTGACGCGCGGCAGCACTAGCGAACGAATATCAAGTTGCGTCCTTCAAGTGGCACCATTTTAGTTTCACATGTCGGTGTGCGATCCGTTCGCTTATTGTAATCCGTTCACGGTTACTTCACACTTCTATGAAGACCTGCTAAGGTTCTACTTCCAGGATATTCCTCCGCCCCATTGAAACTGAGCTTAACCGAGTCTAGAAAATTACACCAAAGGACGACTCACCCAATCCGTGCGCACCCAGTTGTAATAATATTTTTAATTAGAGCTATTTCTTACTTGGCGCTACCAACACATATGTATTCTCACTTTCTATTCGTATTTATTATAAATTAAATTAAAAAATTTAAGTATAAAATATAGGCAAAACTTCAATTTAATAAAAAATGAGATACTCTTACGTTAACAGAGGTATAAAACGCTTCTGATAAATAACATGTTTAGGAAATAACTAAACACGTCATGTATGGTGTGATTTTTCAACGGTTTGATTGGAAAAGTGTGAAATAACTGTGAATGGACCATATACAACAAGGCGTGAGGAAACAGCATCATCATGCGGGGCCACACCCCGCAATTCCGAGAGGAAATCACATCAGAATCAACCCCTTTGAAGGATACGCAACTTACCACGGCGACCCATCGCAACGGCCGCGTAGCCGACATGAAAGACTTATTGTTGGCAGCGACGTCAGGGCTGACTGATTAGCGGCGAATTACTGAAATTGTCAGTATGAGGGTTGAAGGAGTGCAAGTAACCAGTAAATGAATATGACATATAAGGGTGAGGAGAGGAATTCGCGGTGACTGGGGTGTTGGCGCTGGAAGGGTTGGGCGCAGCCACGCTGACGCCTTCAAATCTTCCGTTTGAGTGAGGCGTGGATATGAAGGGCGCCGGGTTACTGGACCGATCGGTCAAGTGCTGTCACTACGCTATTAAACACCAGCAGTGCCTCAGCTCACTTGCACAGTTGACTACTTCCGTTATTAAATGCCAATACGACAGCCAGGACGCTTCAAAAGGTGTACAAAGAATTGCTGTATTGTATTCCTAATCGACGTGCGGAATTCAGCATCCATTCACTTCAGTATTATCCTGTCTTGAACGCGCTGTGGATTCCGTTACGTTATATATAGCTGTAAATTAGTTATTTTTAATCGCGTTCGCTTGACTGTATAATAAACGCTTGGTGTTTTTTTGTACATATTTCTTAAGCAAAAAACCAGAATTTAAAAACGTTTTACGTTAACTCTTTAAATACATGTATCATGAGAACCAGTCATGAGTGGGAAGTTTGTGCTAACAATATGACCAAAGTGCAGTTTCACAAACCTACAACACATTTTTTGGAAATGTACGTTTCAGAAATAAATATATACACTTAAAAATTTCTCTATATTTATGGAATGTTTTACGGAGATGTACAGTGTGTACGGAGTTAAGTCCGTAAATACAAAATACAGAAAGTCTCCGTATTCCCTTTGGCTTCGAGTTACGGGGACGAACAATGCCGATTCTACACGAATCAAGAAAATTATCGTTTCTGCGTCAGTTAAGGTTATCCATGCGACTAAAAGCTATTCTTTCAAACATTAAAAAATAGCATCAGGCGTCTGTAACATTTGGCAACACTAAAAATACACCAAATTTAATAGAAATTGAATTTTTGCTTTTGTCTTTTGAATAAAAATATAAAAGTTATGCTACAACTTTCAAGTGAGAGTTCCTCGGTTGTGCCATGTAGTGGATTGTGAGTTGCCTGCAAAACTGGGGAAGTTTTCAACATCAGAGTATTCCAAAACAATAATATTCCATTATTGTCAGAAAACACTGAAGTTTGGTTCTTCGACTGTGTCAGTAAAACCAGTTCACCAAATGTTCATATCGTTTTGTGCCCCCACGTAAGAATTGTGTAGATATTTGATTATTTTGTTATTGTTTATACTGTGTATTTGAATGTCTACTGTATAATAGGTTAAGGGTTAACACCTCTGTATATAGTTTGTGACTATATATATATAAATGGTACAGTCGTGGGCTGAAATTTTTTTGACTGGGGTTCAAACCTCACTTAAGTACAAAATATTTTAACTTTTTTAATATAATGTTTTATACACAGTATAGAACACCCGCATAACGAAAATTCGAAAATTAAAGACATGTTCATTGTCTCTTTTTATTTTAAATGGAAAGTACAGAAAACTAACTTGGAAATTAACGGAGAGGTTCCGTGAAATTTACGGAAAGTCCGTTTCTGAAAATCAACGTGTCCGTAATTTTGCGGAGAGTTTACGGACATTTCTGGATAAATTTTTACAAGCACTTTTCCGTAAAATGAAGGAAATTTTTTTTAACAGTGTACTCATTTGAAAAAGCCGCCTTTATATGTTCCCGTTGAACGGAAGTGGTCCGTGAGAAAGGGGGAGGAAAAGGGAAGAATGTCCTAGCGGCGTGAAGAAGTCAAATATAATTTCATTTATCAATATACTCCTGAATGAAGTGCCTTGTTTGGCCAATAGAAGAAACGTGACGTTTCGAAAGATACGTGAATAATGTTGGTAGAGGCTGTTCACGATAAAGTGAGCACTTTTGAAATCGACCGTAGAAAAAAAGTCACTGCCCCTACCTGCATACCTGCATATATTTCAGCGTTCGCCCTGAGTGACATCCGCCTAGTAAGTTGGCAATGATGGATGGGAAGTAGTTCCGTATCATAACGTCGAATAAAAAGTGTTAGGTTGCCATTTATGATAATTTAAATTATTGATTTCGGTTTTCGTTTATTTTTATTTTTTTAATGCACCGAAGTGTAAAATTTACCAGAGTTGTAAAATATTTATGTTTCTAATAATTTCACAGTTTCACTTGACCGACACACAAATAAAGAGATGAGGCTCACGACAATGTTAATCTATCATAATACAAGTATAACAAACTTGTGATACATAACATAATTAGAAAAATACCAGAACCCCTCAACATGTGGTGATTTTTCAAAGGTTTGATCTAAAAATTGTGAAGAAATCGCGAATAGACTATATCAGCCAACTAAGCGTTTGGCGGCCGTATTTATAGTTTTGATATCAAAGACGTGACACATTAGACTGCCGCTAAATATCACCACCAGATAAGACATAGATACTCATTTACCAACATAAATTAATAAATAATACATGCATTTTTAATTTCGTACATCAGAATACTGCCAACAAGAAAGCTCAAAGGGCCAATAAAATTTTTCTTTTACTAAATTTCAACTAACATCTCAGTATATTAGTCTTATTGGGAAACGGCTGAACTCTTATTAGAGTATTATAATAATTTGATCCTTGGTAATAAACAAGAAAATATGATGTGTCTGGAGTCACAATATCATAAACGGCGGGACTTCATGGAAAATAAATTCAAATAAGCACATTTTAGTAGAAATTACAGTAAACTAATAGAAACAATGTTTCAACCCAAGCAAAAGTTGTATAAAAAAAATTGATTATTACGTTCATATCGAAAACTCAGATTTAACCATGTCTTCGACAAGTGGTAGGTCTGAGAGGGTAAGGGTGGGGGATCCCACGATAGCGGAGCTACTAATAAACAAAAAATAAATCTCTACAGTCTATCTGCGGTTATTTCACCCTTCTACAATAAAACATTTGAAAAAGTACCCCATATATGACGTGTTTGGTTGTTTTCTAAACATACCACGAATCACAGACAAAAAAGTAGGTTATTTTTGGTTAAACAGAACGTTTACCTAAATTTGGATATAAATTATAATATTTCAATTATTAGTAATACGAATAAAGGCACAGAGAAAATAGCGCGTTTGTAATGTCTAGTATGAAATAGTTATGATGCAAAATATTGTTGGAATGAGTGCGCACTAAATCGGTGCGTCGGCTCTCTGGTGTAATTTTCTAAATTGTGTTGACATGAAGCGGAGGAATATCCAGTATAATTTACGCGATTTTCGACATAAGTTGTTTTCCAAAGGGTTTGTCGAAATTTTCCGCTCAACAAGACCCAAATAATAATTTAAACGCCTTTTTACGTTGTTAGATATTTACTGCCATCATTTTTCGCGGAGTCCTGATAAAAAGATTTTTTTAAATCTTCAATCAGTGTTCCGAGAATAACGAACACAGTGAATTTGTAACAATGTAAGAAGGCGCTCAAAATTGATATTTACGTCTTATCGAGCCAACATTTTTGTAAAATCCTCTGTAAAACAAATTATGACAAAAATTATATAAATACGCGGTTTGCGCCCACCATTCCCCTTAAGCAGGGCCTCAGAAAAGTTGGATGAGTATAGCTATCATAAGGGTTAACACCGATGTACGGTGAACCTGGGTGGTTGGACTGGACACGCAGCTAGCGAGGTGAGTGTACCTCGCCCGAAAAGGGGAGCGAGGGCGTACGAAGACGAGACCTGATGCCGGTTATGAATTTCATTATCCTCGCTTGGCCGACACTTGTTGGAGATCGCTGGCTGGAAAATATTCGCCCGAGATCCTCCGACCTGAAAGGGTGCGTGAATATCGTGGGTGGGTCGAGGGGGGGGGGGGGGTGGGAGCCGCGGAAATAATGCGATACTGTTTCCGCATTAGACGGTAGGCGGCCTGGAAAATGTCGCTTCAGCAGTGCCCAATGCATGCAGTTCCGGTGCCAGAAACCGATATTCGGGAAGAGCGGAACTTGGGTCTGCGACGTCTCGAAGGAGTTACGCCTACGTGCATCCACTTTCAGTGAAACAGGATAAAAAAAAAAAAAAAAAAAAAAGACTCAGACCTGAGCTGCACTGAAATATAAGGGAATTCAAGAATCAATAGCTAATCTCGTCTTACTTAAAATGCTCAAGCCGACCTCGCGTGGCACAGTGCCACCGATCTGCGGTGCGGGAGACTCTGTGTTCGAATCCCGGGTGTTAATTTAAGTTAGGTTATAAGTTAGTCTGTAAGCCGTCCCCTGCTAAGCTTTCAAGCATAAAATCGGGGGACGTTAAAAAGCCCTTTACAATTACAATTAAAATGCACAAATGATGCAGAAAATTAGATGAGAAAATAAAATGCATTTTCTGTGAGGCTCATCACGTTATATTCAGATTAAGGTTGGTCACCTATATTTGTTTGCTTCAAATTTGATTGCATAACTTAAAATATAAGTACAAAATCATGGAATTAATATATAGAAATTATTTTAGCTGTAGGCAAATAAATATATTGATTGTGTGCCTTTTTGAAATTCGTTTGCCACAAGGTACAAACTTAAAATTCCTGTAGCTCCTTTAGTTTTAGTTATGGAAATTTAACGTTTTATAAATGCAGAATACTACTCCAGTTGAATAATTTTAATCATTCTACGCATAACTGTAAAATTATACCCAGGTTCATACATATTAAATTACACGTATGCCCCATTTCAAGTAAAATTTCTGTCTGGGTAGACTGAAGAATCCCGACTGAAACGTTACCACATACAAAACTGTAACGTACTGAAACACGGCTGTAGCAAGACACTCCAGATCGTTAACCAATAGCCAAAGTGATCATTAGTATCAGCATTGAAAGTTTATTCCACACACTCTAACTGACTGAAATTGAAGTACCTACGCAAAACAAGACGAGACTGCCGCTCCATTGCATAACTGTTGTTGAAAACATGCAAGTGTTCAGAAGCTAAAATAATCTTGAAAAAATATTGAGTAGACGAAACTTTATGGTAGAAAGACTAACACTTCATAATGCAACTGAAAATAAGTATAAAATAGGCATACAGCTTTTCTTTTAGAAAACCTCCACCCCCTCCCTTTCTTATTTCACTCTGTAACAGCTTTTTTTTTTTGCCTATATGTACACCATGTTTTATATTTTACTATAAATTGATTAAATACATTTCATTCTGTTAAAATTGGGGTTGGTTATTTTTCAGTCCTGCCAGGAAAATTTTTTTACTCTGAAGTAGTTTAAAAATGGGCATTCGGGGACAGGGGGTTGGGTTAAGACTAGAGAGAGTTCCAAGGCCACCGAAGAATTGCTTCGATTGTACGATGGTGTTAAGTACATGAATACAATTGACCTAACCCTAATTGGTAAATGCCATTAGAAGAAAGCTCACAACAGTACACTGGTTTCTTATTCAGGTATCAGCAGTATGTCTTTCAAGTGCTACCCTTCGGGTTATGCAGTGCGGTGGCACAATCTAATCAATGCATGAATTTATCGTTGGGAGAAAATTGCGCTGAATTCACCCGATCACATGTGGACAATATTCTTATTACATCACCCACTTTTATGCACTTGGAACATCTAAATACTTTGTTGCACCTATTAAAGAAGTCGTTATGATGGAATTAGAACTGCTCCCAATAAGCTAATTTCTATAATGCATTTCCCAGTGCCCCACAATGTTAAGCAGTTAAGAGCATTTTTAGGAGAAGATGGATTTTACCAGAACTATTCCAATCAAGTAACTGGTACTGCTCTGCCACGGTTCGAACTACTCAGGAAAGGGGTAAGTTGAGAATGGACAATGGCTTGCCAGGAAGCTTTTCAAAATATGAAGAAGCTATTTTTAGATGAGCAAGTCATCTATCACCCCAGACAGGGGGTGTATTACCATCTTTACACCGATGCTTCTGGATACACTCTAGGGGCTAGGTTGCCACAGTTAGACCAACAAGGCAATGAGAAAACCGTAGCAATGACAAGCCGAACATTGAGCAAGATGGAAAAAAACCAGACATTCACAGAAAATAAATGTTAGGAATAGTTTAGAGCTTACAGAAATTCCGAGATCTCTAAGTAGGTGAGAAGGTGATACTACATACAGACCATCAGGCTTTGCTAAGCTTGAGGATAGGTCGAAACTTCAGCAGCTGTTTAACCAGATGGGCGCTTCCGATATAGGAATTTGACATTGAATATCACCACATCAAAGGTTCTAGTAATGTAGTTGCTGATTTTCTTAGTAGAGTTCCAGACAAAGAAATTCTGCAACAGGACAAGAAGTCAAGCAATTACTTAAGTCATCCCAGTATGGAAAACACCAATGTTAAGAGTTATGTGGGAAGAGAATTTGAAATATTTGTCGAGTGAACGCCATAAAGATAAATTTTGCAATAGCATCGTCGAGAAGTTATCACAACTGCCTGGCGATCATTTATTCCACACTGTATATTGCAAAACAGAGGCTGGAATCTTGTTCTACAGTAGTAAGAATCGGAAATACTTCGAGCAAGAATGGAAACCAGTCATCCCTGAGAAGCTTCAGTTGAGATTAGTGCTCGATACTCACAATATGAGGGCATATTGGAATACTCAAAACTTACGAAGCACTTCGAAGACAATTCTATTTCAAGAGCATGCAGTGGGTGGTGATGATGGTGGTAAGATCATGTGATCTATGCCAGAGATGCAAATATGCCCAAGAGAAAATATCGGTGAATTTCAACCTATTATCCCATCGAAACCTCTGGATTTGATCTCAGTAGATTTGTTTGGGGCCTCTCTACAATCCCAAGCATTAGTATCATACATGTTTGCAATAATGAACATTTTCACGAAGCAAATGCACACACTGCACTTGGAAAGCTGAAATCATTCGTAGAGGAAGTGGGAAAACCTAGATGTTTCTTGTAGGATAATGGAACCCAGTTCATGGGTAAGACTTGGCAAGCAGGTATGAGGAAATTAAATACTTTGCTCACCACCGCTTCAGTTAGGTACCCAAGAGGAAATCCAGTAGAGTGCCGTATGAAGACTCTAGGTAATATGTTTAGGATTTTGTGCCATAAATCTCATCAAAATTGGAGAGACCAATTGCCGATGATAGAGTACGTCATGAACAACATAGTGCATGAGTCGACCACAATTACCTCTCTGGAGGCATTGACAGGTCAGCGGTCAGAAGTCTTCGATGTATGTAAACTTCGATAACCCCCAGAAGCACCGCAAGAAGGAGAAGAAGAGAGCATTGAAGAGAAGAAGAAAGAAACACTGGAATTTGCAATAAGGAGGTTAGTTTTAGTAGCACAACGACGTAGCAAGTATTCTAAGAAGTCGAGGAAAAGGAAGCTAAATGTGGGACATCTAGTGTTGATCAGAGCACAGTGCTTTTGTAGAGCGTGTTAGTGTGTTGCTAAAACTTTCATGCCACTATATGTTTGTCCAGTAAGGATATCAAAGATATGCAATTATAATTGTTATGAGTTAGTATGTCCTGATACAGGCCAAATAATAGGCCGCTCCAATATCAGGCTCTTCGTGATTACCAACAATCCATTACACACGTGTAGTTTAAATACTTAGAAACTGAGCAGAGATATATACGCCGAGGAGAAAGATATGTTGCTATTGAGTAACTGATTATGGTGAAAAATTGTCATTAAATGTGGAATTTATATATTAATATTGTTTGGGGTGTATATTATGTTTTAATAATGTGTAAAATATTTAATTAGGCATCGATAGAGACCACCAATATATGAAAATAATTTATTGCACGTCAAATGTATCTTATTGTGCCCTGATATTCGCCACGTGGAAAATGATTCACTGTTAAGGATTGATAATTTTGTAAAAAATTACTCCAGCATGTTATGAATGGTTTCAAAGACAAGAAGAGATATCATAGCGTAAGAGATGTAAGTGTTCTGAATAAATAAGAACATTTCTACCAGAACATATAATCAGTTTAATGGCAGGGAAAACAAACCTGAACACATAACAGTATTGCAAAAACCACCTACGAGCGTTGATTTCAATGAGTGAAATAGGTAATTATCGGGAAATACCATCGCTCGTAATGCTCGCTTGAAAACTTTCATGTCCACAAGATAAAGTTTCGCTACAAATGAAACTGCTACAACGAACCGATTAATATATGGCAAGTCGTTTTCTCCACAACTATATTCAAGTAATGAAATAAATATGTTGGATATTTCTTTCATTAGGGTCCTCTGGAAAAACCTATTTAGAGAGTTGATTAGTATTCTTCCAATGCTCATACTTAGTATTTTTTTCTTTCGATTGGCTTAGGTTTTCTTCTGATGTCTAGCTATAAGTAATACGTAATATTTCTAAAGTAATTTTCAGTACTGATGTGTATATGTAATTATCGAAAACCATGATAAATAGGGTTCCATATGATGTTATTATTTTTCTCTTGAGTTGGTAGTATTGTTTTATATTACAAATATTTTAAAGTGCCAGATTAATTAGAAAACCAATGTTTGCACTGGTCAGTGGGTTTTTGGCGTTGTATATCTGCCAAGTATGCCTCAAAGAACGGTGAGGAAAAAATAGAGGGGGCCCATCGCAAATTACTTATAAATCAAAAACTGTGGATTATATAGTTTGCTGCCAAGGGACATGCAAATGAAGGTGCTTAAATAGCAAGAGAAAGGACTTGTAATAGTACAAAGTAAAGCGATCCAATCGGGAATATGAACATTAGCTAACAAAAGAGAATTCTATTAACTCTTTAAAAAGAAAATATATAGCAGCAGGAAGCATAGTTTATTTAGTTTTTATTTGTGAACTAACAAATATAGACTGTGTAAGTGTTACAGACAAATGCTCCAGACCTAGCAAGTGATGTCCACAGTTCGCCATGACAACCAGCAGATGTTATGGAAAGGAGAACTCTACATCATGGAGTGAACACTGTGGTACCATCTGAGAATGGCTGACAGTTTTATTTATTTCTAATACGCATAGTGAAAAATGTATTAACACTTTCTAGTTTGGCATTAGGAACTCAAAGAAAACATTACCTCACCAGTGAGACTAAATACCAGAGTAATGATGCTAAATTTGTTAATTTTATACTTCTTATGTATTGAGTATAATGTATGTGTTGTAATTGTGATTTGCTTATTAATTCTCGGATAAAGTAGTAATTAAAAATACTTTAAATAAGATATTGAAATGTTACATTAATAATGATAAATTTTTACCCAGATTTACATATTGAATATAAAGAAAAATTTTGGCGGACAGCTCTGTAACATCTCAATTCTACCAATGTCATGATAATGCTATGAATGTCTGTAATTCAATGTAATTTTTGTAAGTGTTTGATGCGTGAACTGTTTTGCATAGGTTTAGTATGTAAGAAGGTTTATCTTGACTGTTGTATTTTTTAATAGTGTGTGAAATTGTTAACTTGATTCGTGGATTTTTTTCTATGCAAATGAAAGTGTTTTGTTAGTTGAATAGTTTGTTATAATGTTCTCCATTAATCACCCTACACCAGACAGAAATAACAATATTTTGTTTTGTTAGGAACATTCAGTAAATTAGAATATTTCCAAAAGGATTCTAAAAGTCGCTTTCTTGAAAGAAGGATGTAAAATACGAAGGGCTCCAGGATTATTTGAATATTCTACCTATAAGTTTGACATATGTAAATACTTTGATACATCGAAGTAGTAAAATAAGAAATTTGTAATAATATTTTATGAATTAAAGCCTGGAAGAAATAGTAATACCAAGAGACACTATAAGCCCGGGGGAAGATGATCTCGTCAATGAAATTCGGCTAAGTTTTGACGACAGGATAATGAAAGTTGAGCGACAATTTCAAGATACGACAGTTTGAGTACCAGCGGACGTTTCCAGCAAAGTCGAGGGAACTCTACGCTGTCTCGAGGTCGTATAGGATGTTTACGGTAAAGTGAGCACTTTTTAAGGCCCTCCCAAATGCAATAACCCCTAATAAACATATTTTATTGCTGCCTCAGACGTTAACTTTTTAGTGATGAAATGTATACACTGTGTTTATTAGTCATATTGAAATGTTTACATTCAAAGGTAGCGGAAAGGTCGAAATTAATTGAAGGGAAAAATTTAGCAGGGCCTTAAAAAGTGCTCACTTTACCGTGAATAGTCTATAGGAGCATCTGCCTGCATCATTGACGTACGGTGTTCCAGTCCTGAGTTCGACGCCATGGGTCCTGCTTTGCGGAATGACATCGGGATCCTACTGCATACTGAATTGGATTCGACGCCGGGAGTCCTGGTTCGTGGAC
This sequence comes from Dryococelus australis, assembly GCA_029891345.1. Taxonomy (NCBI): domain Eukaryota; kingdom Metazoa; phylum Arthropoda; class Insecta; order Phasmatodea; family Phasmatidae; genus Dryococelus; species Dryococelus australis. The sequence continues at coordinate 64,829,777 of CM056996.1, forward strand.
GGACGTCAGAACATCGATCGCCCGCAGGACCGTATGCAGTGGAAAGGTAGTGCTACTCTGCAGTTCGATAACAGCTAAGTTCTCGCTTGCACGATCAGCTAATAAGTGCTTATTTATTTTATATAATGCACCATTAATACTGGTAGTTATTGGCAGATGTGCAGCGGCAGTCTTTCTGGTTGGTGTAGTAGTGTTGGTTAAATTTTAATAATTAACTATAGTATAATTTCAGTAAATATAGTGTTCAAATCTAAATTTCTTTGTAGGACATTAGTTCGTAATTTGTTTCACACAAGGATGATAGTTATTTTGTTAAATTCTATTAAATATATTTCACATGACTGGAACGAACTTTGTGATCATGTATAATTTGTCCTAATACTAAACTGCCATATGCAATTCTAAGGCGTTTTCCAAATAGATTCTTAAGTGTTTAGCTGACTCTTTTATGGAAGTTTTTAAAATAGAAATTCTAATTCCCCATAGCCGAGGCATATACTCGTGTTCATATATTACACACTTAATTGGATAACTTTGCATACACCAACTTTAAAAAGAAGTAGCAAGTTCTTGTTACGAATGGTATGTTAAGAAACGCCACTTTAAGGGACGACCATGCAAAATGTATAGCACAGTTTGTTCTAACAGTTGTATGAGAGTCACTTAACCATAGTGAGTTGTCTGAACATCATGTGCACTGTAATACAGTTTTAAGCATCATTATTTTCGAAATAGAGGCAGAATTTGTTTGCCATTTCGAGTTTACTGTTTTTCCTTTTTTTTATTTGAATTTTTTTCCGTGTTTTAATATACTAGTACTTTTAAATTTTTTCTCACTGTACACGTAAATCATGAAAATTATTTCATACCCGAAATTTGTTTTCACGTACACATCTGTTATATTATGGATTATGTGTTGAGAAAAAAAGAATGAAATTAAATACTGTTCATGGAATGAAGTGTTTACTATAAAATAACGCTTCATGAGAGAATATTCTGTTCGGTAGATTCCGTTATTTGAGTAAAATTCACGTTTCTCAAATTTCGTTGTCTCAAAACACCACATATATTCTCTAAACTCCTGATTTTATAAACAGACTGAGAATGTTACTCTTTATAAGCTATGATTATCGGAACACAAGTGCAACGCATGTAAGCGTATTCGCAAAATATGAAATATCACAGTTAAAGGCTGTTCACGGTAAAATGAGCACTTTCGAAAGCCCTGCTTATGATCTACTTTGAATGCACTTTGTGTATTCCTCCGTCTTATTTATAATTAACATTGCCATGGGCCTCATCACCTTATTCATGCGCCCGTCAAGTGAAACTGTGAAATTATTAAGACTTTACAAATATGCTTATTTTTACACTTAGCTGCATTAAAAAAACAGAAAGCGAAAGAAATTAATTTAAGTTATTGCAAATGGTTACCTAACACTTCTTATTCGACGTTAAAATATGGAACCACATTCCAGCCATCGTTACCAACTATAATGGGCGAATGTCATTCAGTGCGCCCTTTAAAATTATATGCAGGCAGCGGCAGTAACTTTTTTCTAAGGTTCATTTATAAAGTGCTCACTTTATCGTGAACAGCCTTTACATGACATATTTAGGAAACCACCAAAGACGTCATAAGTGGGATGTTATTTCAAAGGTTAAATTCTAAAAGTGACCAGATACCGTATATAGAATATATGTATATCTAAATTAACCGGGTATTCGTTCTATGGGCATAGATATAATTTTAGTAGAATTTCCCTGTACTACCTCCATACACTTTCAATAACGTGAATGAAGTTTTACTTTATTTAAGGCTAATATTACTCTGTACCATGTAACAATTTTCATATAAAATAAATTTCACATTGGTCTATGTCCAAATGCAATTGAATAATTGTGAAGTAGGCATGAAATGTGATCTTAATACAACATAACACCAAAACGTTACCGTATCAGTTATCAGATGGATATAAAACCCACCAATTCTCAGTAGTTGGTGATGCCAAATGCCAGTATAGGTGTGTGTGTGTGTGTGTGTGTGCTAGAGTGTTTGTGTGAGGGCACGCGCGCACGTATTGGGGGTAAGCAATGTAGTGAAACGGGAAATTTGAAAGAAAACTAAGCAATTGTGAGCAACCACGTGAAATGTGCTATTATGCTGTATCGTTAGTTAACTAATCCATACAATAGTTATCTGCATGGGCCCACGCTTGGCATTGTCATTCTGAAATACCTATTACTGAGAATAATATCAGATACTTCGTGATACGGGACAGGCGTGTGCGCTTCGTGATACGTAACAAACACAAGCAGTACCCAACTGACGTACAACGAGACACTGGCAGATACTTTAACTCGCCTGTTCGAAACACTGCTCACAACTGAAATATACATATACATAAAATATCACGCTAAATAATACGATAGGCTACATGCACAAAACTACTAAAAACTACAAAAACATCAGACAGAATGTGAGCAATGTAGAGATGACCTCAAAAATGATACTGTAAGGCTTTTTAAAAAGAAAACTGAAAACACCGTACTTACTAAAATCAAAACAATTGCAAGGCAACAAATGTAGAAGCTACACCTAACTGACAGATAAATAACTAAAATTTTAGCTTGTAGTTGTGTTTGACGGTTAGCTGGCTACATTAACGTGGATTCTTGAAATGTAATGCAAATTGAATAAATTTCATAATGAAAATAGGCAGATAAATAAAATTGGCAGTGAGGAATAATCTTAAAATCGGGGTTTCCGTGGTTATAAATAATTCATGAGTTTGAAAGCAAACGTTTAAATAATAATTAACTCTGACTCTGTTCAACTTGTTACACTTAAGTCGCATATTTGCTATCCAGCTGATGTGAACTCGGAACTTGGTTTGAAATCTTTCGACACTCCAGAAGAAAATTATATATATATGGAAGTTATCTTCTTCTCTAGAGGCTTCCCTGTTTACAGTTCTCGGGCTCCAAACGACGTCTTCAGTCCTCGGCCCTGCACTATAAAAAAATTTTCTGGCAAACTTCCTAAACTGCAATGGAATTTTTTAACCTATACACTGTGCGGAAATAATACCACACATCAAGCTGCAGAAATAGGAATGTTAAGCGTAGCTACTATACATAGTTGGGAACTTCCCTTCGCATTTGACTCTTTCCTGACGCTTTCTTACTAAGCGTATATATACACTGGTATGGCAACTTTCCGAATAATTTCTTAGCGTGTGGTGTAGGTTATCCGCGCTTCGAATCATGTACAACTTATCCTAAATAAATTGCGTGGATGTAGCCAGTTCGTGCTCTATTCTTCTCCATAACAGCAGCTCTCATCAGCCACTTCGAGTGGGCTGTGCTTTGCGACGGACTCGAATATTATATTACAGCTTATCACAAATCCCTACCACGGGAGATCACGTCCAATCTTACACATGACCCTCCTTCCTCGTCGTAATCATTTATGAATATTAAGTTTTAAACTTCGCGTATCACGCGTCAGGACTAGTGTTAACAGGTATCGGTTGCCGTAGCAACGTAACGAATTATAGCCATGGTTCTTTCAAACATTAGAAATTCTCTCAACAAACGAATTAATTGCGTAGACTTACTTCGCACAAATAAAAATTGCTAAGACTTAAAATTTAAAACAATTAACCTGCTTAAAACTTAAACATACGTCTGAATAGCAAATTGCGCGAGTAATATGGCGGCGGCGTGTCTCAACAAACATCACCATGAAAATTATTATTGTTAACGTCAATTAAAAAATTAAACAAATATTAAAGATTTATTTAAAATATTAAACAATAATATAGATTTATTAAATTACTAGACGTTTCACTAGTGGGAATTTGATCTTATTTATTCTGGTAACACTGGTTGGTATACATCGAGAAAATCGAGGTTATGGGTTATGAGCTTATTAAAATATATGGAGGAAGCAAGAGAATTGTGGATCCTTTGTGTTTACAAGACGACATTCTCAAAAAATTACACAACAGTCACGTTACTGAACTGCAATGATAATTAACATTCCTAACTCATTAGTCCAATCTCACGTCTTCACGTTTCCGAAACTTTGGATACTTTCAGGAAAAATTGAGATTTCTGCAGAGAAGATAGAAAATAAAATGTAGATTTTAAATCATTCTACAAGATGTTTTCTCAAAACAAATGGAAAATATTAATTAAATTTCTTTGGCTTTTTTTTTTTTTTTAATTTTCATAATCAACTCTCCTACGCTTATAATCTTCAGTTGCCTTTGAGTTCTTAAAGAGTGAATTTTATTCGTGTTATATTAAAACAGCAAAATTATAGTTGGAAATGAAAGGCAGAGAACTCACCTTTCTTATTTTGCCGCCGGCTTAACTACACAACAGCAGTGCAGGATATGACGTCCCTTCTGCTCTTCATACGTATATAGTAAAATTTCATTGCCAGATAGAGGAAACCATACAAGTTAATTACAAATGTTTTGGTAACATTGCCTACTTTTCTGAAAAGCCTCTTCTACGAGGTTTAATTTTCCGCTATTCATACGCTTAGCATCAAATGATGATTAAATTAAAACAGCGCTTGCATGGAAATCAGGTTTCTATTTTTAGAGACATTGTTTGGTTATATAGAAAGGAAATCTACTTGCATGTACTTTCTTAATTAAATGCTTCAGTGAATAGGTGAATAACGAGAGTCATTGGTATACACTTTCACTTCCGCGGGTAGCGATAGAGTTTTGGAGTTTTGTTCCTGCTCATGGCATTAAATTACTCGTAATGTTTCTATTTCACTTCGCATTGTGTTCATTTGAAAGAAATGTAGTAGAAGAATAATACTTTACTGGTTATCCAGGAATATTGCTGCAAATATGTTCTTCACTGAATTAGCTAGGCACGAACTGTAATTTATACGGCTGGTAACAGAAATAAAAGATCTCAAATATGTAGAAACACGGTATAACTGATTCATATAGTCAGAACATCGCTCGTGGCATCCAATATGAAAATGAACACTTCAGGCACTTCAGATTAAGTAATACAGAGTACAAATGAACAATTGTGTCGCAGTTCCCATTATACGATATTCCGAGACGATATTAAATAACATATCAATGGACTGTCAGATATATTGAACACACAAATAAGTGTTGATGAAACACTGGTAGGTAAAATTTTCATGTGTATAAAAATATATAATATATAATTTACATATTTGGTAATATATATGCCAGTAATACATTAATAGTGCTAATACTGCGAGATTTACAAAGAGAAAGGAAATTATTGAGCCCGTGTCGATTAGTTTGGCAGATTTTGGTTTCGTTCTTATTCTTCCGAAACTACGAGCACTAAATTCTTCATGTTTAAAAAATACTTTCATTGACGGAATATCTGTCTCGGTAAGTACGTTTGTATGTTCCCCATCCCTAATAAAAATTTAACCGTTTAACTAATTGTAAAAAAATTTTGTAGTAACATGATGCCACTAACGATCGTCACGACACAACCTTTCATCAACGCATATCTTGTCTACTTTCGTGCTCTATGGAAGTGCAATCTTCCCGGTGCATGAGCGCTGGTGTATCAAACCGCGACGTTTCAACCAGCGTGTGTTAGGTTTATGTATATGTAATAAACAGTATTTAACAAAAAACGTGATTACGATCATGCATTCCTTTACTCATTGCGTATTAATTACGAATCGACATTGGACGTTATCTTTGTGAAATGTAAAATATAAACTAGGATTTGATAGCCTATTATTTTTATGTTAATATTGGGACATACGCAATGTTTGAAATATGTAACCATATACCTTAAGTATATAACATTTGCAAATCAAAATAATTACAAAGTCGTATAAAGTTTTTTTCTCCTTTATTACAATCAAATATTTTTACACACTAGACAAACATCGAGTACTTAGCGCATGAATGCGATAAATATTATGAGTTGCTACTTGCTGTTACTCATTAATTTATTCATTAGGCTGTATCAAACTTAATATACCAACGCAATGAACTCTGTGAATTAACTTTATTTTCTCACTGATAATTATATTTTTGAACGATCACCTCGCACGAAACCGATTACCATTCAGTAAAATATGATTTCAGAAGATGAGCAGTGGTCATTGATTCCTCACGCCTTGCTGCGCTACTTACCGAAAAATCGTGAGCATCAATATTTCGGCATGGACCTGATCATTCCTGATCACAGCTATCTGATCAGGCCAAATTTGCTGACAAACATTATCTAATATATATTTCCAATTCCATCCTAACTCATAATCCAGAAAACATCGCACGTGATCACCATGATCATCCCCAGATAGCAATCGCCATATATAATGTCGGTCATTATTCACCTAATTAAAAATGATCATTTGATTCTTTATAAAATTTTAAATAGAAATCCTGAAAAGTAGCTATCCTTAGCATGCCACCTCTCTGCCTGTCTGTTATGATGTCTGTGTGAGTTTCTATGTAAGTCCCTGAAAAACTTTTTAATCTGCCCACTGATTTTCACCAATTGTGATGCACTTATAATAATAAAACACGACTTTTATACTTTTCAATCGCGTGGGATGATTATTTTATAAATGGCGGTTGTTTGATTTATTTTTGTAATTTTTGGTATTTGTGTCATATCTCAGTAACAATTCTACTTCAACCAATATTATGTTGACAATCCACATTGTCCCCATTTTATGCACTGACTGGTTTCACACTCCCTCCAGACCCTTTTCGGTGGAGTGAACGATTTCAGATAGTGAGCAAGAATTTTCTGGCAAAGAATGTTCACGATAAAGTGAGCACTTTAGAAATCAACACTAGAAAAAAGTCACTGCCCCTGCATGTATATATTTTAACAGGCACACTGAGTGGCATGCACCCAGTAAACTTGGTAACGATGTATGGATGGTAACGATGTCTTAGTGTCGAATAAAAAGTGTTAGGTAACCATTTGTGTTCATTTAAATTATTTCTTTAGCTTTTTTTTTTTTTTTTTTTTTTTTTTCCAATTGAGTGTAAAAGTGAGCAGATTTGTGGAACATTTACTTTTCTAATAATTTTACAGTTCCACTCGACCAACGCATGAATAAAGCGACATGACCCATGGCAATGATGATTTTACACAAGGTGGAAGAATACACAACGTGCACACAAGTAGATCTTAAGCAGGGCTTTCAAAAGTGCTCATTTTACCGTGAACAAACCATAATACTTTTGCTTGCCACAAAGCGGCATTTGGAGAATATTTGGACCAGAGTCGATGACGCTATACCACCCCCCCCCCCCCCCCAAAATTGGCGAGCAGTCAGTCTTTATGTTAGCCACTTGGCTGAAGTGCAGCACTCGGGCGAAGTCTGATCCAGCGAGAGAGACCAGCAGCGGAGAGGACGGATGACAGTGGATAAGTGTGTGTGTGTGTGGATGGACAAGTGTGCGTGAGACACGAGTAGAGGGCTACTGTGCGTGGGGCTGCTCGAAGCACTCTAGAACATTACTGCTGGCTAGTGGAATGTCGACTTAATTATGGCGAGACTGTAGTAATGTGTAATACTAACTTTACTACAACTATTGGAACTGCCAAATATAAACATTTAATTAATCAAATAATCCAATAGGTGTTGATACACTGTCTAGAGGGACTGATTTTAATTACTACATTTCATTAATTTCTGTTGGGCGATGAAAAAGTATGTAAATATCAGTAGTAAATAGCAAGTGATAGCTATTTATTGTAAGATAGTATTTCGTAAGAATTTTTGTTGTAATGGTTGTAAATAATTTAGGAAAATATTACTAGCTAGATAATTTAAATAAGGCCTCCATCCCTTGAAGAACATGGCCTAACTGACTGACTTTGATAAAAAGTAACACTAAATTATAGTTTAGCGGCACATATCTACCAAATCATTTTACCAATTTAAAGCAAAGAAAAGTTGGTAAATTAACAAAATGCTTTACTACTGTTAAACGTGTTAATTCATTACGTATTTTCTCGCCATTTTGTAAGTTAGCATCACTTGTAAAATGAAGCTCATACGTGATACCTCGTAAACCCCACTAAACGGATTCCCTCCATGTTTGTCATTCAAAGAGCGGTGTAATAACGACCCCAAAAAGTTTATGAGTTTATCATATCAAAGACTTATTTCCGATTTGACTGTCGTAAAAATATTTTAGTTCTGTATGCCACACATAACAATGAATTGCAATATTTCAATCAAACTAAGTATGCTGGCAGTGCCTTGGTAACAATTTAAAAATAAATTTTAAGCATATTTTTCTCACCTTTTTGAATAATAGTGCCACTTTTTAACAAATATTTTTTAATGTATTTCAAAAAATACCGTAATGAAACGCGCACGTAAACAAACAAAAAGTACTGTTAAAAACGGCATGAAATGAATTTTAAAGCGGGTCAATTTTTTTTTTTTATAAATTGCTCTCTCTCTCTCTCTCTCTCCCTCTCTCTCTCTCTCTCTCTGTGTTAGAAGAAAGCCTAGTCAAATGGAGTTACGAAAAAGGAGCATTTATATTGCCTTTGGCTTGCATTATTATTATCAACGTACGCTTATGCTGTAATCCGTTACGAACACCTATTTTACCGCAAAAAGGAGATATTCCCTGTTGTTTTCAATAAAAAGGGGGGTGGGGTTGGTCAGTAGTACATTAGTTGTGAATACTTTGTCTCAGCTACAGAGGATGTCTTCTAACAGTTGCGAGGCAGGTATAAAACAGTGTTCTCTGAATAAGACAAGGCACGTCAAGAAATCTTCTGTCAGTTTGACAAAATGAACACTAAAAGCACGGATTTCATGTGTAAGAACAGCCCAGGTAGAAGCATAAATCATCAAAACACCTTTGGAACTGGCAAAACGTGGCCTTTGTTACTGAGGCAAGAGTATACCTATACAACTCCATACAATAGCACAGTATAAAGACCGGCATCGGCCCACCTACGATATACGTTGATTTATTTTAAATAAACTCACTTTCACGAAGTGCAACTCCCTCGGGAATAGAGATAGGTGATTATTAGAGTCCCGAGTATTTCGCGAATTCCTTCTGTGACGAGGTAGACTTAAAAAACTTGTTATTTTCGGCTGCTACTGTGATTGGACAGCAATTGATTGTACACGCTCCATGTAACTATGAGCCAGTATAAAGCAGGGAGGAGTAGTGTGAGTGAACTATGAACAGTCCTGTACGAAGGCCTCACTTAATCGCAGCAACCAATAAGCAGACGATAGTATCTCGAGTGTAAAGCCTAGCCTGCTGCCACATCAGTCCGCGAAATACTCGGGGCTCTAGCATATATTTTTCTCGAATCGCCTAAGTTTTTCTGTCTAATTTGATTGAGCTTCACCCACTATATCCATCCTAGCGAGGTTGAAACTGAAGTATTATTATCCTCTGTCATATCACTTTATCATATGTATTTGAAAGTTCTTGAGCAAAAATACAAATAAAACTACTGTAGGCCTTATACACATTAATTTAAGTTAGAACATACAAAAACAGCAGGTTTTTTGAGCCTTAAAATATAGAAAATTTTCAGGTGAGAAATACTTAGTCCACACTTTTCATGTTTTGGGGACACCAGTTATTCTCTAACAATTGCTATAAAATCTAACATTTCTGTTAAGGCCCCCCCCCCCCCCCCCGGGGGTGTAGAAAAGAACGTTATTAGTATAGACGTGCAAAATTCCCGTTATCTGTCGGTGACAGGATAGACTCCACTGCGTCATAGACATGTGAGCAGAGTTCGTGGTTTAATTGGCCGCTGAACTTTAATCAACGTCGCCTACCTGCTCGAACTCCATAAAGACATTGAACACTCCACAACTGTTCTAATATTATTGGTTCCAGAGTTTTCTGAGACGTGCCAGAAGTATTTCTGGCCAGTGACTGAAGACTGTCAAACACACAGTAAATTGCAGCTCAGCGTGTCCTTAAATAATAACGCGAACTTCGCAGGTCTCTAGTTATTGCATAGTCCGCGCCCTCCGCAGCAGAGAGCGCTCCTATGAGACAGTTTGCACCCACATTCTCTGACCCTGCGCCCAGTAAAAGTAAAGAGAATGCTGCAGCAGTATTTCACTGACCAGAGATGATTCCCTACCACCAGGCCCGCCAAAGTGGTGGGGGAGGTCAAGGGGGTGCAATGCCCAGGGACCAGGGTCGGGCCCGACTTGTAAATGCTTATTTATAAAACGAAATATTACGTAAAAATCTAACTTCGACATTCAAAACTTATGAATTTTTTTTGCATGGATGGCGATTATTTATGTTGTAAATGGTCGACTTTTGGAGGGGCGGTAGTAGGGGAGGGGGCACAGCACGCATTGGTTAGTGGCTCGGAATTTCTCTTGGTGGGCCAGCCTACCACTGGCACAAATATTGAAAAAACTTGATTTTATAGTTACGGCAGTCTTGCATTCAAGAATCTATTTATCAATGACACAGAACGAATGGGCGAGTTTCGATGTAAGAAATGTCCGAATTTTAAGGAATCTATCAAGTTGTAAATATTAAACTTTATACTTGAAAAATTCACGTGTCTGATGACTAGGGACACCAGAATTTCGCGAAAAGATTTCACGACCAGTTATATTTCATAACACTATTTTTTTTTAGCTTAAATCCACTTTCGTGATTGGATGGTTTCCGTGTTACGCGTCTTAGGTGTATGCCCGCGAATCAAAGACGGACGCGCAGTATTGAAGTTACCAAATTCTGATTGGCCAGTTATGTAGGAGAAGATCTTCTCACAAAGACACGCCACCAATAAGGAAAAAAAAACTGTTGAAATGACCGAAGGGTATTGAAATCTAGCATGTGCGTACATTTTTTCGCGAAACTCGGGTGTCCCTACTAACGCTATTTGGACACAGCCTAAGACAACATAATGTATGTGCAAACCGATTCACATAAACGTCATAAACCAATGCCACTTATCCCTACCATAATGCATAAGTAAGCAGCGTAGTCCGATGCGCTGAGACATACCACTTTTCGGTGGGCGCCATGGGGGATCTTTTTCTAACCCCCTACCCACACGTCTTACCTTTTCCTTTCTTCAAACTGTGGCAATTATGGAGAGCTATTCGGAACACGGTCGCCGAGAGCGCATGCGCGTCTGATGTCCGCCGACCTCCCGCTTTGAAGTGCGCCGCCACCTAGCCCGCGCCTTATGTCACCCGACCCCCCTGCGGGCACCCTGCCGTGACAGTCCATTCCTGCGCAGCCGGGGGGTGGTCGGCAGCGAAATTCTCAGACGTCCGCGGCACACAATACGACGTGCTGGATGATTCGACCGATAACCTGGTATTTTTTTATTGCTACCGACGCGTAACAAACAGGCATCGGCGCACAGTTTCCATCAAAGGAGCCGCAAAGCGCATTGGGCAAGCAATGTAATTAAGAGACTGCATGCCTGGTTGGAATCACAGGCAGCCCTGCCGCCACTCTAACGCGGTGTGTAAAGCTACTCCGTCGGTTTTCGCGAGGACTGTGGTATTTAAAAATTATTGTAAACATTGAGTTTTCAGCAGAAAATTCCCCCCCCCCCCCCAAGTCACGTAAGAGATGCCCGTTTGTTCAATGGAGTAAACAAAGAGCAGGCCCTTATAACTCGAATATGGAAAACGAATCCTTAACCGAAGATAATAGAAGACAAATGCTTTGAGATGTTGGTATACTTCCTCTAACCAATTTGTAATGCAGTTTAATAAAATTCAAATTGGAAAATGTTTTTTCTTCCCATAAAAGTGCTTGTATATCTTTTTAAAATCAAAATAACCTATAAACAAACTCGTAAGTTACATCACTGCTGACCATGTGACTTTGACAATTGTATTAGCGTGGGGGATGCTCAATTTTGGGTACATGCATGAAGGACGAAAAATCAATGTACCTCATCTTGAGTCTATGGCCGAGAGTCAGGAGTACAGACGCGTAGCACATCAATCTGTGTCAGCACACGTGGTTCGTCGCCGCCTGCAGCATCAAATCGTGCCGAGGCTCCCATTAGTGCGGCTTCCATCGCCTGGTCACCACAGGCGCCTGCGGCTGCGAAGGTTCGTGGAAAGTCGGGTCCAGAGGGAAGAATAGAGTATCATGGCCGTCTCCAGCGAATTCCGCTTCTGCTTGCAGCATCACGATTGTTCGCATCCGTGTCTGACGGCACCGGTCCAGCACCTGGAGCTGTGGCATGGCGTGCCATCGGATTTCAGTTCCATTCGCATTCTCAACGCTAACCAACAACCGTTACTTCGCGGAGGTATTGGAGCCTGTTGCTGCCCCCTGTCTTCAACGACAGCCTGGAGCCGTGTACCAACAGGACAATGCGCTACCACATATGGCACACGTCGTTCCTGGATGACCACCGTGTCACACTGCTCCCTCGGCCTGCGCGTTCACCGGGTATCTCGTCCATCGAAAACGAGTGGTCCGTGGTCGGACGATACCAAGATACCTGCGGTCTGCCAAGATACCGGCGGTCGCAATTGATGAAACTTTGGGCACGCATCGCAGCAGCGTGGGCCGAGTTACCCCAGCCAGACATCCCAATTTACTACCTCTCCGTGCCGTATCGTGCGTCGTGTAGAAGCGGTTATTGTCCCCACTGGTGTGTCCACGGTTCTGATCTCCCAGTGTTCTGCACACCTTACCGAGCTGCAAGAGTAATCATGTCAACTCTATAATGGGTAATCTGTCCAATAAATCTGACTGTGACAGCTCACGTGCTTCTTGGTGTTGCTATTTAATAGCCAGCAATTTTATCTTGAAAAGACGAGATCACCTGGATCTATTTTATGACAAATTTAATTGACTTCGTTGGAAAGATAGACGTGAATTTAAATCCCTTTTGATTGCCTTTATTCAGTTTTTTGCTATAAAAAACCCATCACCAAGGTACTAGAGGTTCATCCTCCAGAATGATATCCATACCAGTTTGCACACCCGAGAGCGTGGAACGGGCTGTCAGACGCAATCAGAAATGCAACATCTACAATCTCTATTTTAAAAATAATATCTAGAAATCATCTTGTCGTCTGAATTAGGAAAGCTTTTGTGCTTGGTAATACTAATGGTAAATTATACGTATTTCAATTTCATTGCACAATTTGATGACTCATTAATTTATGTGTGCAGCAGTACTAGCTTATTAATTTCTATTTAAATTTTTGTGTACATCAAATTTTGTAATTTTCATGGTTAAAAGTAAAAAAATACACGGGGTTTAATTTCACCATGTAAAAATAAGACGTAATAAAATACTTAGATTAAATAGCGAATGAAGCTTGTAAATGCTGTCCATGGTACAGTCAGCACTTTTGAAATCAACGTTTGAAAAACTTCACAGTCATGCATAGGAGGTTCACGGTAAAATGAGCACTATGAAAGCCCTGCTTAAGATCTACTTGTATACACGTTGTGTATTCCTTCGCCTTATGTAAAATGAACATTTCCATAGGCCTCGTTACTTTATTTATGCATCGGTCAAATGAAACTGTGAAATTATTAACGATGCAAATACTTTACACATATGCTCATTTTTACACTTCGATACATTAAGAAACAGAAAGCGAAATAAATAATTTTATGTTATCACAAATGGTTACATAACACTTTTTATTGGACGTTAAGATTTGGAACTACATTCCATCCATCGTTACCAACTTGACTCGGCGAATGTCACTCAGTGTGCTCATTAAAATATATGCATGCAGGGGCAGTGACTTTTTTCTAAGGTTCGTTTCTAAAGTGCTCACTTTATCGTGAACGGCCTTTAAAAAACATATATGCTACTGGCATAAAGGTTTGTAGTTAAGTTGATAGCGAATTAATGGAAATAGCCCTAAGACTTGGCGTTGCATTGCGAGTTAAATGTTTAACCGTAAGTTCGTGTTTCATGTTTTATACAAATTAAAATACCTATGTACCTATTTTCGTATTTGTTACGCATTTGCTTTCCTAACAATTCCACTATTTAACTTGGACTGTGTGTGAATAAAGTGATTAGGGCAATGACAAAGTTGATTTTACCTATGAAAGAATAAAACAAAATGAAGTGGAGAGTTGATATTTAGAAGGCTTTTCACAAGTGCTCAATACCCTGAACAGTGTACTCGCGAATATGTACCTCATTGTCGGAAGTAAGTTTGACTGTATCTTTTCTGAATAAATGTGTAGCAGTGAAAATAGGAAAAAACTAAAAAAATTAAATGCATGAACGATGAATCGGAGTTAGTAAGAGATGTAACGTAATAGAGAAGGGCTATTAATAATACGAAGACGTTAGGTACGGATAATAAGAAAATAAAGCGAAAAAATGATACGGAGTCAGTTGTTTGATATTAATTAACATGTGCAACTTGAGAGCTTCTGTGAAATGCGCCACCACATTCATTCTGTATGTAGAGTAGAAAAGGGTAGGTGCTTGGCGTGTTAAAGCGACCCGCTCGATGGGCAAAATAACTCTTTTTGCCCGTGAGGCCAAACGGCATGCAGCGTGACGCCCCAGGAGTCAAGTTCGTGACTGCTGAAGGAGGTTGAAAATGCGCTGGAAACGTATATGCTATTTACGGTAAAGTGAGCACTTTTTAAATCCTTCTCATTTGGAATAATAGTCAATGAATATATTTTATTGTAGTAGACATTAGACGTTAACTTTTGAGTCCGGTGAGATATATACACTGGGTTTATTTTAGTGGGAAATTTCCTTTAATCTTTTAAAACATAATATTAGAAATTTTTTTTTTTAAGTTAGAAAACTTATTTTTGTAAAAGTTTATTAAAAATTAAAATTTATTTTTTTTATCCTTAGTAATTATTTTATCCAGATATTTTAATGTATAACTGCAAAAGTTTACCAAAATGTTAGATTGCTTTCTAACCTTTAGTGAATAATTTCGTTTAATCTTTTAAAACCTAAGATTAGAAAGTTTCTTTTTAAGATAGAAAATTTATTTTTGTAAAAGTTTATCAAACTTTTAAATTTTTTTTTTTTTTACCCTTATAACTTACAAGGCAATATTTATTTTTAAAAAGTGGTGTAAGAATAAAAAATGGCTGATAGAAAAAAGTAACTAAGGCCTCAAAAGTGCTCACTTTACCGTGAACAGCCTATAGAAACGAGGGAATGGGATCGGAGTTTCAGCAGGTATTGCATGTTGACGTTTCAAGCTGAGATGTACTGACTAGTTATCGCAACCTGTTCACAAGTTGGCCTACACTGCAGAGTAGAATGTCTCTACAGTAAGTTATATTGTGACGTGCCTTGCAAAACCATGCGCATCAATAGTACAGGGGAAAGGGCATAATTTATTACAGTGGGCTCCTAAGCAGTACATTGCATAATTTATTACAGTGGGCTCCTAAGCAGTACATTCCCGACTCTGTAGAAAAAAAATATCTCAAGTCGCGGCCGGGGGTTTGATCGCATCGAGACTAAGGGCCGGTTGCACCATCGTGGTTCGAAACTCGATCTGAGATCGTATCTAAGATCGACACTGAAAACTGTTGCACCACTCGAGTTCAGAGCTGGACTGGAGATCGAGGTGAAGTTCATTTCGAGCCGCGGAAATTGGTGGTTCGAAATCTCGATCCGAGATCAGCAGCCATCGTCGACAAATGTAGTTTGAAAATACGCCAACAGATAGAACTACGTTCGATTGTTTTCTTGGGAAATTAAAACTGCATTATACGTACTTGAATATTATTTAGTAAAATTCGTACAACAATAATTCACTTAAAACAGATCAAACATCGCACATCTAGTTCTATCTATTATGGAAAATATGCCTATAGTCTGTTCACGTTACAATTAGCACTTTTGAAAACCCTGCTTAAGATCTACTTGTAAGCACGTTGCGTATTCTTCCGCCTTATGTAAAATTAACACTGGCAAGTGCCTCATCACTTTATCCATGCGTCGGCCCAGTGAAAATGTGAAATTATAAGAAAAGTAAATATTTTACAAACATGTTCATTTTTGCACTTCGATACATAAAAAAAAAAACGGGAAGAAAAAGAAATAATTTATATTATCAGAAATGGTCACATACCTATTTTTATTCGACTTTAATATATGAAACTAATTTTCATCCATCGTTACCAACTTTACTGTGCGCATTTTACTCAGTGAGCCCGTTAGAATATATGCACGCAGGAGCAGTGACTTTTTTAAAAGTTGATTTCAAATGTGCTCACTTTATCGTGAACAGCCTTTATTTCCATGACGTCATATATTACGAACCAATAGAAAAATTTGTCTCATACTTAATATACCTGTAGATCTCTCCAAGATCGACGGATCAGAGATTCAGAATCATGAAATTTCGTTGATGCAATACTTTTACATTGGAACAAAGATCAAACTGGATTTTGGTTCTGAACTACGATCATTCGATCTCGGATCGAGGGCGATGTTGGTGCAACCGGCCCTAAATGGCGTTCGATGGCTCGATTTTTTTTCCTTGGATAATTTTCGTTGGTAAATTAAAGTTATTGGCAGTGTGTGTTTTGAGATAAACTCATGAATATATTTGTGACGGCTTCCGTTATTTGGATGTATGAAATTGGGGAAATGTATGTTCGGTGGCAAATGGGATCGGGATGAGGCGCGAGGCGCCTACCACCATATTATATTCCGCCATCTTGGTAGCCAGTATGCCGACATTTTGTTTTTTAACATTATGCTCAATTATTCCATGTTTTTCATGTTCTAGCATTCCATGGTGTTTTTCATGCTCTACCATCCCGTATTGTTTTTCATGCTCTATCATTCCGTGTTGTCTCTCTCACTTTCCATATCTTGCCTTGTTTCTGATTGGCTGGTGCATGTTGCAGCAAGGTTTTCTATTGGCTGGGCTGCTGGCTTGCGAGTGGCCTACCAGGAGCTGGTTGGCGAATGGCATTTCAACATATTGCTGGCAGCTGCGTGGGTTTCAAGCATGCAGAAACACTGCGACATCTACCGTACACTTGGCAAGTGAGTGGTAATTCTTGTGCCATAGTGCGATTTGTTACGCTTCGGTGTTTAGCGTACAGATTCTTAACCAAATGAGGAGTGTAGCAATAAACAAATAACAAGTTCTGAATTACTCTACAATTGACCCATAGCTTTATTAATTCGTTAACGTACAATATCTCAATGACAATACAATCTCATTGAAAGACTTTAAGAGCTTGATTAACTTATGCATCATGATTGAAGTTAATTCTGAAGACAATATGTTCAATCACTGTTCAATAGATAATACGCATCGCGGCGTACTGATATTGAAGACTGCCCCGCCTAGCGCTTACGTAGGGTTACACTAACCACTGCGTAAGCTCTGATGTTTCGTTCAGCGGACGTGTGGGCCCCGCCGAACTGCAATGACCCCGAGCCGCGCCTCGTCGGCCCGGTGTCACTACCAGTTGTATTTCATAACACTATAGCTCTTATGCACTTTCGTAATTTGACCGTTTCCGTGTTACGCGTCTTAGGTTTCTGCGCTCCAATCACAGACGTACAGTGTTGAAGTTACCTAATTCTGATTGGCCAGTCAAGTAAGAAAATTTCTCCGCACGTACACACGCCACCAATACGCAAAATGAAGCTGTCGGTACGCCTGTATAGTCTTGAAATCGAGCAAGAGTGGAAATCTTTTCGCGAAATTCGGGTGTCCCTATCAATCGAGGAATGCAACCATGTCGTCAAACGCTGCGGGTCGAAGATAAGAGTTCTTCAGATGTCCGTGAGGGATCCCACCTTGAGCTCGCGCACTGCCGGACGGCGCCTCGGTGTGTGTTATACCCACGTACAGGCCACCTTGCACGACGTTGGGCTCTATTCCTATCACTAGGGACTCGTAAATTTCGAGGATTAATTCAACACCAATGTAGACTGCGCAATCCTCTGCGAGGTCGAGTTTCAGTTAGTTGTTCATTGGCCGTTGTTCCGGTTTAAACCTCAGAGCAGGTAGCACGGGGTTCATGTCGTCGTTTCCCTTGCAGGCTCGTTATTGGTTAAAAGTCTCCCGGGACGTGTCTAGCGAACTGTGGTCCAAAAGAAGCAGAAAGTCAAATGTACATGCCGTTGAAGTTTAACTTGTCCTCAAATGAATGCGCGAAATTCTCGCACTGCAGTGCCATACAAGATATATTGTATGGAGATCAGCCTCGTCGCCTAGTGTAATGTCACTGGATGCTGACACCACTGCAACAAAACCTGGATTTTCTGGGTCATATCCTCTGGACAGATGAAGCGAATTTTACCTGCGAAGGCGTATTTAACTGGCACAACACCCATCACTGACATCACGGCAATCCGCATGTAACTCACGACTGAGGACGTCAGGTCCAATGGAGCATAAACGTGAGGTCCGGTATCTTGAGCACCAGGTTAATGGGCCCGCATCTGTTACCAGACTCCCTCGCCGGATGAGGGTATGTGGTGTTTCTCCGTGAGGTGCCGCAGAACCTGCTAGACGACGTCCAACTGACAATCCGAAGAGTTTTGTGTTAGCAACATGACGGGGTACCACCTCATGTTACAGCGGGGTTGTTCGCCGGGAACTGGGATTACATCTGTCCGCAGCAGTGGATCGGAAAGGGTGGTGTAGCCTGGCTATCAAGGTCGCCGGACTACAATCCCGTGGAATTCTTCATGTGATTATTCCTGAAGTAACTAGCGTACTGCGAACCTGTGGACAGCGTCGAACAATGCATTGTTCGATTGCATGCTGCTGCGGTACATGTAACCAACGATCAATTAAGCATGCTGCAGGCAGCCGTTCTATGGTGCTATCAATTTGAAAATCGGTTACTTTGGAACCATTCGTGTTAAAAGTATGCATGCTTGTAAATGTCAACAACATGTTCCTAAGAGATGTATGTACACATGGCAGAACTAATAAACCATGTGTCACAATTGTGTGATGTGGTTGTCTTTATTCGTAGTAAATCACGTATATTTCAGCAATACGGTATAACGTAGTTCTAGTCCTATGGTACGTATTATATGAACTACATATCACACATGGTCGCTAGAGTGGTTTACCGGCCGCACGCGTTGTGATTCGCGTTTTTGAAAGGATTACCTGCCTGTAGACATGGTCACAGCGTTCACTCTTCGAGTGCTCGTATCTCTAAAACGGTTGGTCTGAGCGAGTTCGGATGGAATCAATATTCTTTTGTTAATTATAACATGCCAATTAATAATTCGCCTAGATAGGTCTCTTGTGGCCTACAGTTACAGACGTATATGCATAATAAGGGTGGCAACCCTAAGTTGGATGGCGGTCACAATTTTTTCACTTCATGCACATTGATAGAATCCAGAAGGCGAATGTTCCATTTGAAACTGTTTTTGATTTATTGTCACTTAAAACATGTTACTCAACTCCACTTTCATGGGTGTTGTACACCCACACTCTTCGAGATAAAGGCTTGGTTCCTATGCTCATTATTCATTGATTTATGCCGGGCTATCACGGACCTCGAGCGACTCGCCTGCCTTCGCTCGGGTGCGATTTACAAATACGGCATTGTTTAGGTTTACAGTACAATTCTGTAGTACATTAAATTGCTGTATCTCTTATGTTTTTGTCAGCGTAAGCCATGTAACAGCCTGAAAAGCGGATTTTTCCGACTTTATTATAAAACGTCGACATTTGACTACTGTCCTTATATTAAATTTAAATATTAATGTATTGTATACCTTATCCATTCTCAAGTACATGGAGCAGTCAACTAGTTATTGAAATTACCGAAACATCGCCCATTGTCAACAAGACGCAATCACGGCCCTGACCATTCTTCACTAACTATTCACAGCTTCGACCAAAAACATGCTATACAGTAAAAACAGCGGGTTTATTTTCTCGTAGTAATAGTAAAAAAAAAAATACCAGCAAATGGTTGGCGTCTTTCTCGCCCGGGATGAGGTTGGCAGTGCGAAGTTTTTAGCGCGCTCGCGGCGCCTGAGGGAGCGGGACTCATAACTGTTCATCAACACAATTTAGGCACAGAAGGTCCTGTGTTCCCGCTGTTAAAGAGAGTTCGTCAGTCGGCGGTGGGAAGGGGCGTCTGCGCGAGAACAAAAACAAACAGAAGCCGGTGCTAAAGCGGTGAGCATGAGTAAGACTGGATGTTGGCACGACGGGCTCCGGGATTCCCCATGCGGCAACAACACCACGCTCTGCGCTGCTCCCGCCGCCCTAAAAATATTGGTGGGCTAATTAGGGAGCTGCTATTGGTCACCTCGCAGAGGCCCCCCTAGCTCCTCTTCGCAGCGCTCACTAATGTCCGGAAGGGCAGGGTCGTCGTGGAGACGGTACTATGTTAAAAATACTATCTCCTAAAATTATAGGGAAATATTGGCAAACATATTCGGATAGCTTCGTAAAGTACTGTTATTGATAAATCCTTTGTAATTTTAATGCTGATTTCGTTGGTTTGAATGGATTCGTCTACCTACTCAGGGGCTGCTGTAGTGTAGTGGTTAGACCACTCGCCTCCCAACTCGACGAACTGGTTTCTATTCCCGATGGGGTCGCCCCCGGATTTTCGCACTTGGGGATCGTACTGGTCGGTGGGTTTTGTCGGTGATCTCCCGTTTCTCTCGTCCTTTCGTTCCAGCGCTGCTCCATACTCACGTCTCCCTTCACCCTCACCTGCTCTCAAGACCTCGATGTTAAGAGCCGCCAAAATGTCTTCACTCACTCTTCACTCCCTTTTCCTATTCAGACCCAGTGTATCCAGTATTGTGCGCATAACGCACAGAGGGGAAACTGAGGACCGGCACAGTGCCTGTCAACTTATGTGGCGTGTGGTGGTCATTAGGAGAGAGCAACATTCCAAGAATCCAAACAATGTCACAAACAATCAGTATCTATATCCATAAATTAAAATATCAATCCTGAGGTCAACAGTCATTCTAATTGGCAATATTAGTATTGCTACGCAGAAGTAATAAGGGCCTTAGTTCGCTCGCTGTCCGCCAACCAAGCTGGTAGACACTGTACTACAGTATAATCTGCGAGACTCAGCGCCCAATCATCTTCCTTGTGGGTAACTGATGCGTAAATCGTGCCACTGTTCTGTGTTACGAACGGGTCACATTACGATAGCCGAACAGAAAGCCTACAGATCATTGGTTGTGGCTCACAACGAGGTCTTGAGAGCCGACGAGGGTGATGCGAGGGACGAACCACCCATAACTTAGAAATCACAACTTAGAACAGTCATAACTTAGAATTCTTGAAAAAGTCCACACAAGCTAGAACTATCATAACTTAGAACCGCCGTAACTTAGAAATTCATAACTTTGATATGTCGTAATTTAGAAAATCACATCTTAGAACAGTCGTAACTTAGAAAGTCACAACTTAGAACTATCATAAATTCGAAACACACAACTCAGAACTATCCTAACTTAGAAACATACAACGCAAAATCACATAAATTAGAAAATCATAACACAAAAGATCACAACTTAGAAACACACAACATAGAACTATAATAACCGGATTTTGAAACCCACAACTTAGAACTATCATAACTTAGAAACACAACGCAGAATCACATAACTTAGAAACATCGTAACTTAGACAATCATAACTTAGAACGATCACAACTTAGAAATACACCACTTAGAACTATCACAACTTAGAAACGCGCAACTTAGAACTATCATAAGTTAGAAACACATAACTTAGAGATTTCACAAGTTAGAACCACATAACTTAGAACAGCCATAACTGAGAAAATTCTACCTTATTTGTTTCTAAGTTAGGTATTTGTAAGTTATGACAACACCCCATGTGAGGGTACATGGAATGCAAACGCCGGGATGCAAGAGCGGAGGAAAACGGCAGTTCTGCCAACCAGCGGCATTGGCCGGCACGATTTCCAAGTGCTAAAATGCGGGGGCGACTCCGCCGGGACTCGGACCCGGCTCACCTTGATGGGGCGGCGAGCGTTTCAGACGCTGCAACATCGCGGCTGCTAACGAAATAACTTCTATATGGTTAATAACACAATTTCGGTGATATTTTTATATTTTTTCGACCTTTCCGAAAATAAAATTGTTATGTTTCCATTAGAAGATTTCTATACAGCACAAGAACATTATAAAAAAAAGATTTTTAATGTATTTTGACAGAGACTTGAAGGAGAATGAAGAATTTGCAATCTGAGAGGTCCACAGCTACGCGATATTCGTGCAGTAAGCAATGAGGGAAGTTTATTTAAACTTGAGTAACCCACACAGATTCCAGCTTCTCGTTTTGTACAGGATTAAATGTTATGCTACCATCTTTACAGCAGTTTGCTAGAAATGTTGGCATTTTAACTATTAAATCTGAAATATACTTTCCTTATTGTCGCTGATTATAGCGGCGACGAACGCTAGTGTTGCCTAAAAAAGACCAAACTGAAAGAGTTTATGGTTTCGAAAATAAGTGTTTGAAAAGTTACACAGATGTAAGTCGTTGTTCTTAGCAATAATTCTATATCAAATTTGGCGGGAATAGGCCAATTTGCTCTTGACAAAAATACAAGGTTAATTTTCGGGAAGGGCCTAATCTTAAAAAAAAAAACCCTTACAAAGAGAATACTGATCAGGAAATAGCTGATTGACACACCAATTTTGTTCAAATAGGCCTTATGTTCCTCAGATTGGACGTATTACTCAAATAAAATATAAGACCAATATTTTGAAAATACGCATTCGGTATGATTGAAAACTGTATTAATTAGATATACTTACTCAAGTTCAGTGAAATTCAGAGTAAGGACTGAAAGAGTATTTAGGAGAAATCACGCACAAACATACACATAAAGGCAGTGGAAGGAATGTGTTAGTAGATAGAAAATAAGCATTCTGGCACACCAGGCGTCAGGAGGAGGATTGGAGGATGTAATTAGCATATTATAGTCCCTGCCCATAAAAGATTTCGAAACTTGTCCTCTCTTCCCGCGGAAAATTCTAGAACGTAGCATTCCACCCCGATGGCGGCCATTTTGTCAGCCAGTAAAATGTGCCCGAAACCGACGGCGGCTAATTTGGCAACCAGTAATTTTTTCCCGAAATCAATTTCCTTTTACCCCAAATAAGCTTATACATCTACGACGGCCAATTTGGCAGCCAGGGGAAATAATGTTTCCCCGAAATCGATTTCCTTAAACCCCGAACGAGCGCATACGTCGATGGCGGCCATCTTGGAAGCCAGGAAAAAATCCCTCGCAACCGATGGCGGCCATTGTGGCAATCAGGGAACATTCCCTCCCGAAATCGATTTCCTATAACCTCAAATGAGCACATATGTCGCTGGCGGCCATTTTGGCAGCCAATCGAAAATCACATACGGTTGTGATGGTACCGGCGGCAGTCATGTTGGCAAATAACATGGACTGAAGTTCGCATATGTGAATACTAGAACTACTTGTAATGCACTGCCTGGTCACCAAAATGCCGCCCACACACACTCTCACTGACATGTCATCCATACGTCTGGCCGCGACGAAGGCTCCACCAGCACTGCCCCTCCCCGAGGGGTCCTCACTACGAAGCCCTGCCACCAGGCGGCCATCTTGGCCACACAGGATGAAACCTGACCACGATAATGAACAAGTACGCATCGGTAAATGCGATATAACCTTGAGCAGCACTGCGCCCTCTCCCCGAGTGGTCCTCACGATGAAGCCCTGCCACCATATTGGCCACACAGGATGAAACCTGAAAATAATAATAATGACCCACCCAGCCTAGGCTCGAGAATGTGATATCTAGCCCTGGCCATCTCAGAACATGCTAATAAAAAGAGAGATAAATGCCAGCGCACAATGAAACCCAACAAGAAGAATAATGACCTACCCAACCAGAAGGTCGTGAACACGATATGCAAACCTGCTGGTTGTATGGAATACTAATAGACCACCCATCGTCTCTCTTTCTTTCTCTCTCTCCTCTCTCTCTCTCAGATACGAGATGTGAAGCCCTGTCCCAAATAACATTATCAATAAGGGGAACCACAAAATTACCGAGGTTCCCACACACACACACACACACACACACACACCATACCACCTGCCTGCTTCCCCCTTTCAGTTGTACATGGTGTATAGCCCTGCTCACAAGAACATGAAGGGGATGCAGGCAGGCAGGGGGGCACAAAAAACCGAGGTTTCCACACACACCAGACCACCTGCCTCTCGCAAGGCAGAGGTAAGAGAGAGAGAGGAGAGAGAGAGAGAGAGAGAGAGAGAGAGAGAGAGAGAGAGAGAGAGAGAAATACACAGGTAAGAGCAGTGATATTTATTCACAAAAAAAACAGCACATCGACAAGAAGCAGTACAGTCATTACACAGTCGTAAGCAATTATTTGGGCACCCATTGGTAGAAGCGAGGATCGAAGCCGAACCACTTCACGAGTACTTGGTTGCCACATCTACAGACCACTCGCTCCACTAAATAGTCATGAGGATACTTTGTGACATAGATTTCGTAGTTGCAGAAATAACCGTTGATCACTTGGCCGGCCATATCGGCGAATGTATAGGTGCGTGGGGCAATGTCTCTCTCCTTGACGATGCAGAACACCTCTACACTCCAGTTAGAGTAGTAAGATTTATCAAAGATGCCTTTGCTCCTAGAGATACAGACAAAGTAGCCCACCTTGGCCCTCTGTCATCGCGGGTCCACTATCTTGGAGTGCCGGTACACAGTCTGCAGTAGAGAAGCAGCATTTGCAGCAGTTGTACTGAGTAAGCAGTCTATGAAACAGATCAAACCACCAGTAGCTACCCTGTGCCGAGAACGACTTCCACATCAGACCCTTAAGCATCCGGTTGAAATGTTCAACGATCGAAGCCTTGAGGTCGCTGAAAGTAGAATAGTGATGAATCTTCTTCACAGTCATAAACGCACGTAATGCAGGCTTGTAGAACTCCTTCCCACTGTCCATCTGGACGTTCTTCTGCGCGACCGTCTGTCCAAAACCAATTTCATTGCAGTTTGCAATGTCGGCACCACATTTCCGGGGCACAGGGATAGCCCAACCATATTTAGAGAAACAGTAGATAACCGTCAGGATGTAGCGAAAGCCCTTGTTGATGTGGGCACAAGGAATTATTTGCACCAAGTCGGCCTGGAACAGGTAATAAAGTCCGAAAAGAAGCACTTTGCGTATTGAGAAGTTCCGACATGCAGAGCGATGCAACTCGGCGGCGTTATGTGTTTTCGACATAGTCGCAAGTCAGGCTCTCCACTCACAGGATATGACCTGCTTCGTGGAGCTTTTCCAAGATATTCTCTATTTAATTCATGTCAGATGTATTGCCAGCTTGGCAGGATGCAACAAGGAGACGTAGATGGCCCACAAGCTCATTCACATCGTCCCAATATACATACTCAAACCAGCTACCACCATCAAGCTTCAGATCCGATCTGCTCACACCAATGTTCGGAAACAGATATTCGATAATAGCAATTATAACGTGGGTCTCGTCCTTATATGCGTAACTGCTAGCATCATTGTCAACCAAATATGTGTGCATGAGCTGCTACAACTGCCGGTACTGTCGAAGTGCAGTAAGGTAATAATCCCCGAGCACAAGTTTAAACAATAGCACATAGAGGCCAGGCGAGGCTTGCACGAACCGTCCCCTACTTTGATAACATCGTTGGGTAGAAAGAAAAATTTTGTTTGTTGCTGAGAAACCACTTCTTCCCACGCTTGTACACATCATAAGTAGAATCGTTCAGACAAGACGTGTACGAAGCGAGATAATGACGAAGAACCATAGAGCATGCATTGGATCACACCTTTTTTGTGTTTCAAAGAAGTCAGAGGCACATCATCTTCATCAGTGATCGCCTCTTCCTCAGCTACAGTCTTGTGTTTCGGTGCGAAGTGTGGCTCAACCATCAGAGCAGGGAGAACAGGTAGGGGTGGTGGTGGCTGAAACATGTCGAGCCACGATGTTATGGGCTGGAAGACCGCCCACAGTACCACATCATGTTCCATGTGTGCCCTCTTGGCGAGCAGATACTTTTTGCGAATGTAGGCAATGACACGATTCATATCCTCGGTGGGTATAATCATAGCACTGATACGTACTGGCAAATGTACACTGTATATATATATATATATATATATATATATATTGACAATATATATTGACAATATATATATTGTCAATATATATATATTGACAATATATATATATATATATTGACTCATTGACAAAGCAGAAGACAGCCTTACCAAGTTGATCGAGCATCGCCACTAGATATATATATATATCTAGTGGCGATGCTGTCTTCTGCTTTGTCAATGAGTTGTATGGAAGCATTACGTACATGGTTGCAATGAGCCCTATTTTCTTCACCGAAATATATGTCAGATATATAGTTTGAGAGCATGCGATGTAAATCTTCCAATGTTACAAGCTGTACACTCAAAGCGTTGATGTGGAATGGGAGCTTGGTGACAAAGTCGCCAATGATTCTGGTAGTCACCCCAACATGACAGTGCCGATCTGCACATCCATGCCACAGCTGTTTGCTGCGTACTCCCGGTAGTATGACAACCATCCAACATCGCAGAGAGAGAGCCAAGTCATGCCTCCACAACAGAGAGCTTGGCTATGAGGTCGGGGTTTCTGACCATGTCGGAGATGTGCTCTATCTGTATGCTCAGAGACGCCAGTTTGCTCGAATTGCCACTTGGCAAGAGCATATGATCGTTCAGATCAGTACCGAGGGCTTCCAGCACCCTGGTGTCAATACGAGATGTCCAGGTAATCCACCTTCTTCGCAACACCGGCAAGTATAACACCCAAACTGCTGAAGTTCTGCACATTGGATGTCAGGATCAATATCTGACTAGACAGTTGACCGGATTACATGCAGACGGCATCGACGTTCGATTCTATGTCGACCAGCTTCTTCGTGAATATTGCAAGCGCACTTTCAGTCATTGAGGCCAGTCCACCGACCTGCACACCCACATCATCCAATTTCATCTTCATTGTTACAAAGCCCGATTCTAGATCGGTCAACTGTGTAGTTAAAGCAAGATCCCTGTCGATTTTCACAGTGAGGTTTGTAGGGCCACTGGCAGTAACTTGAGCATCAATAACATCGAGTTTCTTCTCCAAAGCTTCAAGCTGTCGGCCGAGATTGGTAAGTGTTTCCACATTGGTAGAAGTCAACGAGCGAATCTGGGCCTTCATCTTGGCAGACAGAGCATTCGTGTTGGTCAATATCCACCCCTACACGACCCAGAGCAAATCGTCGGAGGCGAAATTGGTGAGACTGGACACAGACATGACCAGCCTGATGAGGTGTATATCCATATGAGTGACCAGTACATAGGTGGCATAAATGTGGTCTACGTTTAGTGGTTTACGTGGTGACAAGCTTCTCGCCCACTCTGCTAAGCTTTGACTCCAAGACCACGAGCCGAGATACATCTGCCTTGAACGAGCAAAGGTGAGATTCGATGACAGTACATGTGGTCTGCAGAGGTTCCATAGCCATGGAAGTAACGCTATGGACAAAGGACACATTCGCCGCATCACCATCTTGCTTAGGTCCCTCGAGATACTTGGCCCATTTTCCACCAAAATTACAGTTCCCATAATTAGTAGACGTAATACAAATGTCTGGGGCATGCTTCAGGCTGCGATGGCCGAACTTTGACATGGCATAGCTCATAGTTCGCTGGTGCACTATAATGAATTGATCGAAGCCACATCGAAACCGGCTCTTATGAGGTGGAAAGTCCTAGGCATCGTCACACAGAAGTTGCTTTGGAATATAGGAGTATGTCTGATAGATCTAAATAGTGTCTATGGTGACACAGCGACCCATGCTGAAGTACTGTTGCATCGTGTTTTGCTTCTCACATGTGACATTGCCGAATATGAACACAGAGTTAGGCCTTGCATCATTAGATGGCACAATGTTAGCATTGTCGCTAAACATGAATTACTGAACTCTGTCCACAGCCTGTAGAACCTGTGCCAGGCAAGGGTATTTTAGCTGTTGTAGAGACTTCGAGTAGAGATATACGTTCTCGAAGCACAGACCATTGGAATTCTCCAGAAGGCTGAGCAACACACACGTCTTCCCACAGTTGCTCGGACCGGTGATTGTAGCACAAACAGTGTTTGGTAGAAGTTTCTCATGGCATGATTCCTGGGCCGTAGATTCGTCGTCGGAAGTGATGCGAACAGGAACCATGGTAGTCTGAGGCACGACCTCCATCATAAAGAGACATAACCACTAAACCACACTTAATTATGATTGTATGTAATGTATAAATGATGTACATGCCAACCATATAGCATTAGTATGTAGTAATGCATAGTGGGAGCAAGTTCAAGAGGGGACACAGACTGGTGAATATGCTGATCAACAACCTTCTGTTCGAAGCACATATCCTGGCTACAAATTCTGTGGGTCTGGTACCCGGATATCGAGTAGATTGATGCGAGGAGACATTTCAATGAACCCCCTCGATGAGGCATGCCTGGGAACACGACGTTGCATATGCGACAAGTAGCAGGTTGGAAGATATACACACGGCGAACAGGATCCTTGTAGACAAAGCCCACATGGTAAATATTTCGCCCGCATCTAAGCTCCACGAACAGCTGGCAGCCTGGGGAGTGGCCAAGATCATGCAAGCGAAGGTGAAACGTGGAATGGGTCTGGCGTTCGGGAGGAAGAAGAAAACAACCATGAATAGGAAACTCCATTGCCGAGTTAAGCATGGTGTGATCTTGCCATTTCTCCTACCGGCCATTGGACTACTCGGTTGTCTAATCAGAGGGGCCAGCAGGATAGCGCGACCGGTGAACAGTGCTAAAGGAGAAAACCAACAACTCTCAGAAGCAATCAGGCATAATAGGAAAATGGAAGCTCTCGCCTGGGGAGCAGTGAGGTAGAGGAAGGAGGCAAAGGGTGGCTGCAGGATGAGGATGTGATCCTAAGAGCCCTGCCCAATGCCCAACTCACAAACACTGTTATACACAAGTGTGTTTGGAAACTGCGAATACCCAACTTCAACGGAATCTTCATGCAGGGCTGCCTACCGCACTGCCCATGGCGAGCAGAGAGAGGGGTTTTAAACCTAGATACCAGTCATGGGCTCAGGATGCATGGGGCTGAGCAGCGGCCGCAGGAATGGAACTGTGGACACCTATGTCTGAGACGCACCGTACATACCAATCAGTTATGTCTGTAACTCTGATCCTGTTGGGACAAGTGGTCGGAAATGTGCACCGTTCATTTCCCGCTTTGCATTTTCCACCACTGAAACTAAAGGGGTTGTGGAAAATCGTGCTAATAGACTTTCAAATGTACTTCTCCATACAGAACAGTGACGAATGCAACTGCATGTTTCGATACATCAAGGATAATGGGAAGAGAGGCGAAGTGTGCATACCCACCAGATCGTACGAGGTAGAGGATATTGAAGAGTACCTCAAGAGAGAACTGGGACAGGACATTGTGGGGAAGCTGCGTGGCAATGTGAACATGCTACACAGCAAAATGTCCAGTACCGCCCACTTAGACTTCACACAAAACAACACGATTGCAGCTATGTTGATGTTCGAGAACTTAATGTTTGAAGCCAATAACCTACACAAACCGACCCTACCTGTAAACATATTCCCAGTGAACATGATAGAAATAAACTGTAATTTAGCGACCAGCTTGTACGTTAATGGTATGACACTGCACGGGTTCGTGGCGATGGTACAGTCAGGGTTTAAACTAGTGGACATACCAAAGATGCCCATTTTTGTCCCGGTAGTCCCTGAGAGTGTACCTGAAGTGCTTGTGTCTATCGTCGACCAGGACGGCCGTCTGATCAACTTCTGAGGCAAAGAAATCACAGTCCAAATACATCTATGCAAAGATGGGACTGAACATCAGCTTACCACACTAAACTGGCCGTCAGTACAGGGAAAGCATCCAGCATGCTAACATCAGCAAACATGAGTTTTTTGCACAGATTGGGACTATTCATTAAGCATTATGGACAGAGAGATTCTGAACATGACAGACTCCAGGGTTCGAAGACTCGATCACGAAGATGGAATTCCACTTGTACACGCCTTATCTGCCAGTCCCGTATGCCCCCTCGTCCGAGGTGCAGATACCGGTGGAAAACCAAGATGTCTACACTGTACCCTGTAATTCCTATTTGCAGTTTTGGGGAACTATACTGAAGGCCGGAAACAGGGTACCAGCGATGACAAAAATTGTTAGGATTGAGATTCTACGCATGATAAGCCACATCGCATACAAGCTCAATGGTAGCAAAGTAGATGCATTGTGGAATGTAGGAATCGCAGCAACCATCAAGTATTACCTCTTGCTGACATAGTGTTCCGCACATGGAGTCTAGAAATGTACCTGAGTATCCCACAGGCCACAAGAATCACCTGGAAAATAAAAAACCAGCTTCCCAAATGAAAAGCCACACTACGTACTCATCTCATTTCAGACAGCAAAACAGAATGCTATCGTGTGGACCCTACTGCGAAATAAATATCGATTTTGTGAATGGGATGTACATGGTACCATACCAGATGTATGCCGACTTTCAGCGGGCCTACTATGGAAATGTGCAGTCCCCAATGCTAGTGCTTACCGAGTTTGTGAACAGGGCCCCTCTGCTTGTGTTCGATGTCAGTAAGCAGGATGACAGAAAACAGAGTAGCACCATGGATTGTAAAATCGAAATGACCACAGCTGCTAATTTCCTGGCCAACACCCAGTCCTATGCCCTGATAATTCACGACCTGCTTGTAACATACAATGTGTGAGACCACATAGTTCAGGTATTGATGTAAAGTATACTTACAGACTACTCAATACATCCCATCCATCACAATGATCAGGTCTGCATCTCGTAGAGTGGCTTCATAGTTAAACGTATCTGCATAGCTTACAAGCATGATTGGTTGGCATTATTTGCCTTCCTACCGCCCTTCCGATGGCACTTGCTCGACATGAAGAGTAAGGTGACAAATACATGGCTGGAGAAACATTACCACAGCAATGTAGCCTATAATAAAGTAGGAGAAGTACTCACCTGTATGTTGCCCGAGGGCACCGTCTGCATCTCTGGATAAGAACAGAAGTTCTGGCAAAGTATCCATTGTAGCAGCAGCACGAGGGTGAGCGATGTACAGACAGAGTATGACTGCCCCTCATTGTGGGTACTGAGGTTTTGGTACACATCGAGCCACTCATGCTGTGAGTTGGGGCAGGGCTGGGTGTGTCCAGACATGAATGTACAACTACTGTGATCGTGGTCCCTGGGCACTGGAAGGGGACAAAGAAATGACTGCCGGGCAGAGTACATCAACATATAGGTACAAAGGCTTTGTACACCATGGTGGCCGCAAGTGACCATGACTACTGTTACATACGAGGGAGGATACCATATGGCTAGTGCTCGATGGTGAATAAAACCCTGGCCGATGGATAGGACAGACCACTGTATCGCACACACTCGTGGAATGATGTCGGCTCTGTTCACAAAATGTATCAACAACACCCAGTTTACACCATTGGCCGACCTCACTTTGGACAAACGGTACATGGCGGAGGACTTCTGGCTGGCTGAAATAGCATATGGCTCATGCATCACATGCCTATTGCAAGGCACGGTCCAGGTGCGACTACAGATGCAGTAAGCGCAGCTCATCAACAACAGTGGCATGGCAGTGATGAACAAAGTTAAAATGTTCATAATGTACCGCGTAATCAAGCTCATAGGCAATAGCAAGACAATGCATGTCATCGAGTTTTCATAAATGCGACCTTGCTGGCTCTGTATCTCTTTCTCAACATAAAATGTATAATGCCTTTAGCCTGCTGGATGTGGACAAGTATGACAACATCACAGTGGGCTACCGCTGAGTGTACTTCAAACTGCTGGGATGACCAGAGCATGTGTAATGTTGCACCAGGCTCGAACATTGGGTGAGTCACAGCGATGGAGACTGTCTCATCCTCTATCCAACACCCACAGTATTGTCAGCTGTCCAGTTTAATACCTACGACCAAACTCCTAGCTACCATGTACCACAGCAGCTCTGATGGTACGTGCAAACCAAGGTGATGTATGCCAAGTATGGTTACAGCAAACAATTGCATATGAGCTGTACCAGCTGACCGGACTTACACACTGGACAGAATCTTGCACTGGCGAACAGCATACAACTGTCATGAAGCATGGCATGATGGCGTGGAGCACACCATGTATGCCGCTCACCTGCGAGGTTTTTCTCACAGAAAAGTATGTATAAGAGGCCATGTGTGCTACATCGCACATGCAGTCAGTGTCAATGCATCGCCCAAGAGAGACATGAGTTTCGACCTGCACTTGTTGGCCGCACAGCTTCCAGGAAAGTCAACCACCACCGCCATAGGCTTCGACAAGCATTGTCAACAGCAGGTGGCATGTATACCACAAGGGCACATCACTGTACACCATCTGCACCCCAACACGCTGCTGCCCTGCAGTGCGGATGAGGTAGGGGCATGTGCATTGCTATATGAAGCCCTCCTTGCCGCAGCAGCACAGCCACCACCCTTGGTGATGTCGTCCACCACGGTCATGGAGGGAAGCCCCATCACCAGGCTTGTCGATGTAGGCACCTCTGCAGAAGGACCGATGATGGTGGATGCTGCCTTCTCCATCCATCCTGTGAGGAGGAGGTCGATGGCCATGCAGGCACCTGTCCGACGCCCTCAGCAGAAGCCAGTGGTACTCCCAGGCATCTGCCTCCTCTCACAGGATGAGAGGAAGGTGGTGTTGCAATGACTGTTAGAGACAGTGCTGGCCTCAATGTTGGTTGTGTGTGTCGATGGCAGTGTGTGTGGCCTAGTGATGTGTACATATGCATTCATTTCGCTTTTTTATTAAATGAGTGTTTTTTATTCAGGCCAGAGAGAGAGCCGTAGTAATGTTTTATAATAATAAATAGTATTTTGTATATTATAAATGTGTGTGTTATTATTTTGTGTGTGTCCCTGTCACCCATACTACTACTCCTATGTCTACTTGTGTTGATGCCGATGTAGTGTGTATATGATATATGGGCACGCACTAGAAACAAAGTATAGGTTAAGTTATCTGAATATATACATACATACAATCAAAGTCGACCACCACCACCTCACATATGGTGCACATACTCGCCGGTGTCCTTGGTGACCAATGGCAGATGGGAAGCTCCCTGTGAAGATGAAGGTACCACAGCTCCGAGGTCAGCATGGTACTGCTTGGACAAGACCACTCCTGCAGCCAGAACAGGACCATCTCCCCTGCAACTGTAACAGCACACATGCACACATCCATTTTGGCATCGCACCTCCAAACAACATGTGGGCAGCTTATGGAGTAGTGACCATCAGCCCCAGAGGTCACCAATACCACTATCAGGTAAAAATTTGGGCCATATGAACATGGGATGTACAACAAGACACAAATAACATGACTGTCGGTGAGACTGGTGTAATAGAAATGGGGCTGGTTTGGTTTCGGCACCAAAATAGAAAGGATTACAGAACATGTTCACAAAGAAATAATAGACATAATATGAAACAAACAACAAAAGGACACAGCCCAGCCCGGAGTAAAGGGGGACAGGTAGAGGCTAATAACTATGTAAGAAGAAGTCATGCAGTTTCTGTATGGGCGATGAGACCCTTCAGCGGCAAACAAACAATACATGTATTACTGTCCACATTCATGTCACTCCTGTTGGGATACATGTTGTGCCCCCAGGGAGGGTGAAAAAACAGTTTCCCTGGTCGGACACCCAACAAAGACAACATTTCCCCAGGTATATATTGTGTGTGTGCAAAATGCAGATGAGTATAACCAATTAAGTCGAGATGTAAAAAGTAATGAGAGTGTTTGTGAGTAACAAAGAACAGTACATGTACATACTTAGCAGTAGATATATGAACACATATATAGAAGCCAAGTTGAGTGAATGTGAAACAGTTCATGTATTGTATGTGCTAGTACCATGTACTCAGCAAGGGATGGATGTGATGTCCCCTGCAGTAGATGCCGACATGCAACTAGCACTATCTTCAAGGAAAAAAGCAGCGACACGTGTGATAGCATCATTATACAGCGACTATATATACTCGAGTGTGCCTCCAATTGCTTAATGTGTATCATGGCACTGGTCGTATACCTATGAAGGTCTTGGACTGCTTCCCGCATGTTCTCCAGTGCATAACTATCCAATGTATGTGACAGGACAGATCAGGCACCCCGTATATGTGCTCCTGTATGCCAGAACCAAGCCATAAAGTATACAGGAAGCACTGAAGATGACATGTGTGCGGTATATTTGGGGGAGGTCCAGAAGAAGGTGCCTGTAGTCCTTGATGGTTATGTTTCGATGGACGACACTCTTCTGGACCCCCTTGGCCTGCTTCATGACCTTGTCCCTGCATGCATACACATGCAATTTCACCCTCAGCCCGACAAACTCCATCATGTCATCCCCCTGCACTCATCCTTAACCTTGCCAATGACCTTCACATTGGTGCTGGAGTAGCAAGGGTGAGTGGGAGGGTAGCCTCTAAGATCGAACTCGGCCATTAATGCAGGGTCTGAGGCCAGGTTGCTGTAGAAATCCCAGCACAATATGGTGATGAGGAAGGAATCTGTATCTATGTATACCAACCCCATGTCAGGGCCATACCATGTCTTCATTACATCATAATTGAAGCAGTACATTAGGGTCTTTTACAGGCCCATTACAGCAAAGCCACCATACACTGGTTTGTCGAACAATAATTGGTCATGAGGGAGCTTGACACGAGATAATGTTTCGCTATATATTATTCGACAAAGAAACGCCAACTTGGAGATGAGCTTCCTCGCATGCACCTCGGTGCCAATGAGCTCCATCCACTGATGGTCGCACTTGTTCTCCATCAGCTTGCTATATGTAGCATTGTTCATTATCTTGAAGAAGACCTGCTTAAGTGCAGACAAAGTATTTATTGCTTACTACATCGATTCATCCAAGAATACTCACTGCATACTTACTGTGACTATTGACAGTGAAAATTTAACCCCCTTTTGTGGTATTTTAGCAACAATATACCCTTGTGGTGTATTGTGGTTGTTATTGAGAATGTTTTGTGTTTTCAGAGAACTCGACAATTTTGTCAATCCTGGGAAAGATGTACGTTAACAGTTTTCAGAGAGGTGGAAGTTCTTATTTTCAAGGAAGGTGTTCCGGAATATACATACTATTGAAAAGGATGTTAACAAAGATGATGCTGGGTGGACTGAGCATCACAATGGTGGCAGACATGAACCTGTAGGTGTCTATGAATGGTATGGTTAACCTGTCCCCCTAGCCATTTGCTAAAGTTCAGAGCTTGTTGCACTTGTTACATGCCACCCTCGACAAATGCCCCTGTAAACTGGTTGTCGTCACAAACTTTCCAGTTGTTGGCTCCAGTGAAAAGACCCACACAGTGATAACATGTGGTGGCCCTATTGTAGCCAGCCCATTTGCCTGGCTTCAGTAGTCATATTGGCTTGGACTTGCTGTATATATCCTTCACCAGAGTGCCGATTCTCTCAACTTCTGCAATGAAGTGTTTGCCAGTATCCTCCCCAGGGTAGATTAATGGCCGAGTTCGATATTAGATGCTACCCTCCCACTAATCCTTGCTACTCCAGCAACAATACAGAGGTCATTGACAAGTTTAAGGTTGAGTGCAAGGGGATGACAAGAAGGAGTTTGTCGGGTTGAGGGTGAAATTGTATGTGTATGCATGCAGGGACAAGGTCATGAAGTGGTAAGTTAGATCTTTACATTGGTGGGGAGGCCAGCAGTCTTGGCTGGCAGTATGATGTCGTCCACTTTGATGTACAGCCCATAGCTATAGGTCATGTGCCAATGGTAATTATAGGTATACAAGATTGTTGGGTCCTGTTGAAATGTCTGGATGGGCTGTAGGTATGCCTCGAAATCCATGTAGACGACTATAGATACCTAGTAGACATGATGCAAGTTCTGGAACCTAAGCACAAGGGACTACCAATTCTCCATGGTGGGCATGTCAGCATGGAGAGTGGCATGGTAATTGC
Source organism: Dryococelus australis (assembly GCA_029891345.1). Classification (NCBI taxonomy): domain Eukaryota; kingdom Metazoa; phylum Arthropoda; class Insecta; order Phasmatodea; family Phasmatidae; genus Dryococelus; species Dryococelus australis. Next base: position 64,865,958 of record CM056996.1, read on the forward strand.
AGTACCTCCTGTGTTTTGCCAGAGTCTTGGCACCATTGAGTCCTGTCACCTGCAGATGGTTGTCGAATGCTCTCAGACATCACTTGCAGAGGATTATGACTTCATGGCAGGCAGTCACCTGCAAGCATACAAGGCAGGAAAAATTGGCAATGAGGTAGTAATTTGCATTGCCATCTTCCATCATCATGATGAAGATATCGAAGTAGGTGGTCTGTTCTCCTTTGATACTTGTATCAGTAAGATGGTGCTGTCTTTTTCATGAGTGTAGATATTGGCACAGACCTCGGGGTTCTTCTGCTCGAACAGAGGTACCTGATGCAGAGGTGTCAGGAAAGATAGGTTAGTGAAGTCGAACCTGGCCTCCAGGTCTTGGTACCACTGGTTTATGCGGTCATGGTTTGGTCCCTCTACATAGTGTTCCAGGATCACCCATTTGAAGCTCTGCTAGTTGTGGTTATTGGGGTTGATGATGAAATTCTTTGTAGCAATTGCAATAGGCAGGGCGATGTAGGAGGATGCTTGAAGGGGGTCAATCTTATTGATGAATAGCTGGAGCCTTTTCACCACAGCAAGTGTCAATGCTGCCCTTCCCCATGTAGTCCACCTCTTCCTGTCATACCTTAGAAATGGAAGTCATCACAGCATCTTCCACATTGGCTACATTTTAGAGTTGCACATTCTATGTCTTGAATGCCAATGGATTGGACTTATACACATCTGGTTCAGGCTTACCATACATACACTCTAGGAAGATTTTTAATTTAATTGCATCCTATATAGATATCTCCTGCTCCAGTTTGTCAATGATACCTGCCTTCATACTCTCTAGGTAGCTGAAAATATCAATGACATTGCTCGAGGAATTCTCCACAATGCATCACACCCCGAAATGTGCTCTCCTCCTCCATGAAGCAGTGCTTGTTGGCTGCACCAGCACCATTGAAGACTGGGGTGCGGCATGGGCATCGTCTTTCAGTGGTGATCTCATGTGCAGCCATGAAGGGTGATGGTTGTGGAGCAGTTGATGGTCCCAGCTGGGGAGAATTGGAAGGTCCCAGCCAAGCAATGGTGGAAGGCCCTGGCTGATCATCAGTCTTGCATGGACATTTAGCAGGTGGTGGTACAGATCTAGTATGCTTCATGCTGTGAGCACCCAGATTATCCTTATGGGTAAACTGCCTACTGCAACTCTTGTTCTCCGGGGACTCAGCTTTGGGAGTGTCCCAACAACTGTGTTCGTGCCACCTAGTGTTGCAGGAATGTTGAAAGCCCTTATTGGACAACTTACAATAGACCATAGCAGCTTGCTTTGGTGGCTCTGTGCACATTGCTTGATGTCTGTCAAGGTTGTTTTGCAGGTATAGGATTCCTTGCACTTATCACAGATGAGTATCTATGCCTCCCTGGATGGATTGAAATCACAGCTCCTCTTGTGCAGAAGACCACTGTGGCATTCTGTAAATGTATGGTCACAGAAGCCACATTGAAGGCCCAGCTGCCATATTGGAGCTGCAAGAGTAGATGATTAGGGGGCTGAGAGAGGGTGAGCAATGATGTCGAAATTGCTGGTGATGCTGGATCTTGTTGTTGGTATTGGGGAGATGATGGTTATGAGGGAGTAGGGAAACAAAGGTGAACAATGGCCATGAAGAAGCCATTGTGGAAAAACCAGGGTACTTTTACAACAACAGAATAATTCTCTCCCTCTGCTTCTTCCTCGACTCGACTGGGGGGCTGTGGTGGGGAGGGGCCATAGAGCTTTGCTCAACACCACCACTCATGATGCAGGTTGGCCAATAGGAGGTGAATCCCTATGGACCACAGTATAAGCCCAAGGAGCCTGTGGGGGAATATGGCACAAATTGTGCAAGGGCATGGGTGACACCACTATTGTCATTAGCACACCCATATACACACATGGCTTTGATCAGTTAATTATCGTGCACTGGTGAACCATGCACTATGCCATGTCCAAGTTCAGCCATAGCTGCCTGAATCATGCATTTGTATAATGTCTACTAATATTGGGGACTATAGTTTTGGTGAGAAGCAGGCCAAGCATCTTGGAGGACCTAAGCATGATGGTGGGGTTGCGAACTTTCTTTGTCTGTGGTGTTACTTCCACAGCTATGTAACTCCTGCAGACCACATGTACCACCACAGAGTCTCATCTTCGCAAGCTGAATTCTGATTTGTCTTGGCTTGTGGCTTTGGAGCCAAAGCTTAGCAGTGTGGGCAAGAAGCTTGTCACCACATTGACCACTGGCTTACTGACATTGACAGCCGATGTGGGCAAACTGTAAGGCTTGGGTGCGAAGATGACCAACCTGGAGGACAACATTTATGCTACCAATGTACTGGTCATGGGTATGGATATTAACCTTGTTGGGCTGGTCAATTCTGTGTCCAGCCTCACCAATTTTGTCTCCGGCGATTTGATCTGGATCATGGAACAGCGGATATTGACCAACACGAGTACCCTGTCTGTCAAGATGGATGCCCAGATTCGTTGGTTGACTTCTACCAATGTGGAAATTCTTACCACCCTCGGCCGACAGCTTAATGTTTTGGAGAAGACACTCAATGTTTTTGGTGCTCAAGTTACTGCCAGCAGCCTTACCAACCTGACTGTGAAAATCGACAGGGCCTGTGCTTTGACTAGCAACCCGACTGTGAAAATTGACAGGGCCTGTGCTTTGACTAAACAGCTGACTGGTCTGGAAATGAGCTTTGCAACCATAAAGACAAAACTGAATGATGTAGGTGTGCAGGTCGGTGGCCTACCCTCCATGACTGATGGTGTGCTTGCAACATATACGAAGAAGCTGGTCGACCTGGATTCGAATGTCTATGCTGTCTGTATGTCATCCGGTCAACTGTCTAGTCAGATATCAACTCTGACGTCCGATATGACCTGGACCACTCGTATTGACACCAGAGTACTGGAAGCCATCCTTGCTGATCTGACGGATCATATGCACGTGGCTAGCAGCAATTAGAGCAAATTGGCTGCTCTGAGTACACAGATAGAGCACATCTCCTTCATGATCAGAAACCCATACCTCATGGGCAAGCTCTCTGCTGTAGATGAATGACTTGTCTCTTTCTCTCTCTCTCTGTGAAATTGGACAGTTGCCATACTGCCAGGGGTACACAGCCAACAGCTTTGGCCATCCTGGATGTGTGGATTTGCACTGTCATATTGGGGGTGACTACCAGAATCATTAGCGATGTTCACACCATACTCAGGTCTCATATCAACACTTTGAGTGTACAGCTTGTAACATTGGAAGATCTTGTATGTCGCATGCTCTCAAACTATCAATCTGACATATGTGTTGGCGAGGACAAGTGGGCTCATTGCAACCATGTATGCGATACTGTCATATGACGCATTGGCAAAGTAGAATGCAGCCCTACCAAGTTGACAGAGCATCGCCACTAGATATATATAATGTGTACATTTGCAAGTATGTATTAGTGCTATGGCTACTCCCGCCGAAGATCTAAGTCATGTCATTGCAAGCATTCGCAAAAAGGATCTGCTCTCCAAGAGGGCACATATGGAAAGTGGTCTGGTATTGTTGGAGGTCTTCCAGCCAATAAAGTCGCAGTTCGACACGTTGCAGCCACCACCATCACCTTTCCCCCCTGCTCTTGAGGCTGAACCACGCTTTGCACCGAAACACAAGACTGCAGAGGAAGAGGAGGCCATCACTGATGAAGATGACGTACCCTCTGCATCTTTGAAACACAAAAAGGTGCGATCCAATGCACACTCTATGGTTCTTCGCCATTATCCCACTTTGTACACATCTCGTCTGAACGATTCTACTTATGGTGTGTACGGGCGTGGGAAGAAGTGGTTCCTTGGCAACAAACAAGTTTTCTTTCTACCCAACAATGTTATTCAGTTAGGGGATGTCGTTGTGCAGGCCTTACCCAGCCCCTACAAGCAACTGTTGAAACATCTGCTGGGTATTATTCCCATGATATGCTTCGACAGTACCGACAGTTTTTGCGGATCACACATAGATATTTGGTGGCCAATGATGCCAGCAATCATGCATCTAAGGACGAGACCCACTATACATTCGCTATTATCGAAGATCTGTTTTCGAACATCGGTGTGAGCAGATCGGATGTGAAGCTTGGTGGTGGTAGCCAGTTGGAGTACATGTATTGGGATGACGTGGGCAAGCCTGTGGACCATCTACATCTCCTTGTTGCATCCCGCCAAGCTGGTAATAAGTCTCACATGAACGAAATAGTGAATAACTTTGAAGAGCTCCATGAAGCTGATCACATCCTGTGAGTGGAGGGCCTGGCCTGTGACTATGTCGAAAAAACAGAACACCACTGAGTTGCATCGCCCTGCACATCGGAACTTCCCAAGGCATAAGGTGCTTCTCTTCGTACTTCATGACCTGTTCCTGGCCCACTTGGTGGAAATGATTCTTTAAGCCCCACGAATAAGGGTTTTTGCTACATCCTGATGGTTATCAGCTGTTTCTCCAAACATGATTGGGCTCCCCCTGTGCGCCGGGAATGTAGTACCGACATTGCGGCTGTCATGAAATTGGTTTTGGAAAAGACAGTAGCCCCAAAGAACATATAGTTGGACAGTGGGAAGGAGTTCTACAACCCTGCATTCCGTGCGAAGAAGATTCATCACTACTCTACTTTCAGCGATCTCAAGGATTCGATCGTCGAACATTTCAATTGGATGCTTTAGGGTCTGATGAGGAAGTCGTTCTCGGCACAGGGTAGCTATTGGTGGTTTGATCTCATTCCTAGACTGCTTACTTAGTACAATACATGCAAACATAGGACGACTGGTCCTCGTCTGTCTGAGATTACTGCTGCAAACTCTGCTTCTCTACTGCAGACTGTGTACCGGCACTCCAAGATGGTGAACCCGCGATGACTGAGGACCAAGGTGGGCTACTTTGTCTGTATCTCCAGGAGCAAAGGCATTTTTGATAAGTCTTACTACCCTAACTGGAGTGTCGAGATGTTCTGCATTATCAAGGCGAGAGACATTGCCCCTCGCAATATATGCTCGCCGATATGGCCGGCCAAGTGATCAGTGCTTCTTTTTACGACTACAAAATCTATGTCACGAAGTATCCTCTTGACTATTTAGTGGAGCGAGTGGTCCGTATACATGGCGACCAAGAACTCGTGAAGTAGTTAGGCTTCGATCCCAGCTTCAACCAATAAGAGTCCAAATTATTGCTTACTACTGTGTAATGACTGTATTGCTTCTTGTCGATGTACTGTTTTTTGTAAATAAATAGCCATGCTCTTACCTGCGCATTCGTATTTCTCTCTCTCTCTCTTTGTTACCTCTGCCGTGCGAGAGGCAGGTGGTCTGGTGTGTATGGCAGAACTGTAGTTTTTGTGTCCCCCTGCCTGCCTATCCTTCATGTTCTTGTGAGAAGGGCTTTGCATCATGTAGCAGGCAGGTGGTCTGGTGTGTGTGTGTAGGAACCTCGGTTTTTGTGGCTCCTGTTATTGATAATGCTATTTGAGAGAGGGCTGTACATCTCATGTCTGAGAGAGAAAGCGAGAGAGAGAGAGAGAGAGAGAGAGAGAGGAAGTAGGTTATCTATTAGTATTCCAAACCACCAGCAGGTTTACATATTGTGTTCACTGCCTCCTGGTTGGGTAGGTCATTATTCTTGTTGTCGGGTTTCAAGGTGTGCTGGCATTTATCTCTCTCCTTGTTAGCATTATCCGAGCTGGCCGGGGCTACATATCACATTCTCGACCACCTGCCTAGGCTAGGTGGGTCATTATTATTCTGGTTAGGTTTATCCTGTGTGGTCAAGATGGCGGCAAGTCTTCTTCGTGAGGACACCTTCGGGGTGTGGCAGTGCTGGTGGGGCCTTCGTCGCGGCTGGACGTATGGAGGACATGTCGGTGAGTGTGTGTGTGTGTGGGCGCCGTTTTGGCGATCAGGCAGTGCATTACTAGTAATTGTAGTATTCGCATATGCGAACTTCAGTCCATTCTGGCTGGCAACATGGCCACTGCCGGTACAACTGCAATCTTATGTGGTTTTCTACTGGCTGCCAAAATGGCCGCCAGCGATATATGTGCTCATTTGGGGTAATAGGAAATCGATTTCGGGGGAATGGTTGCCTGGTTGCCAAAATGGCCGCTTTCGTTTGCGGGAACTTATTCCTGCCTGACAAGATGGCCGTTGTCGACGTATACGCTCATTTGGGACAATAGGAAATTGACTTCGGGGGAAAAATACCCTGGCTGCTAAAACGGTCGCCATATGTTGAAGGGAACTTTTCCTGGCTGTTAAGATGGCCGTCGTCCATTTATACGCTCATTTGGGGTAATAGGAAATTGATTTCGGGGGAAATCATTTACTGGCTGCCATATTGGCCGCAGTTGGTTTCGAGCACATTTTTAGTGGCTGACAAAATAGCCTCCATTGGTATGGAATGCTACATTCTTGAATTTTCCGCGGGAAGAGAGGAAAGTTTTTGAATTTTTTTATGGGCAGGTCCTTAATATGTTAGTTACATCCTCCAGTCCTCCGCCTGACGCCTGATGTGCCCGAATGCTTATTTTTTAGTTTTTACTGGCTGTTAAAATGGCCACCATTGGGATGGAATGCTGCGTTCTATAATTTTCCGCGGGCAGAGAGGAACATTTTTTGAGATTTTTTACGGTCAAGGACTTTAATATGGTAATCAAATCCTCCAATCCTTCGCCTGACACCGCGTGTGCCAGAATGCTTATTTTCTAACTACTTGTATTCTCACTAACCTTTCTTTCGAAAGGAAAGTACGGTAGAAATTTATTTTCAACAAATTATTTCCTACACTTTTGTGGCATTGCAAGTGAGTGTATATTTCATTCACGGTTACTTCCAGCTATTCTGAAGTTCTGCTAAAGATCTACTTCGAATATAATCCTCCGTCTCATGCAAACCGATTCTAGAAAATCGCACCGAAGATACAACACACCACATTTGTGCGCACTTAATGTTAGGCTGTTCACGGCAGTGTGAGAACTTTTGAGGGCCTAGTTAATTTTTCCTTTCAGGCATATTTTATCAATTAACCACTTTTGAAAAAAAATATAGCCATGTAGATAATAAACTCAGTGTATATATTTCACCGGACTCGAGAGTTGACGTCAAATGCTACAATAAAATGTATTTATTTACTATTATTCAGAATGAGAGGGCTTCAAAAAGTGTTCACATTGCCGTGAATGGCCTATAATAATATTTGGCGTGGAGTGGAGAGATTTGGACGGCTCTTAACAACGAGGTCTTGAGAGCCGATGAGGGCGGAGTGAGGTGAGTATGGAGCAGCGCCGAAATACAAGGGTCGGGGAAACGCGGTATTTCCCGAGAAAACGCGCCGACCTGCGGCATGTCCGGCACGATTCCCACATCCTAAAATCCGGGGACGACCCCGAATAATATTTTGCATAAGAACTATTTCTTACTAGGCGTTACCAACGCTCATACTTCCTATCTGCTTGTGTCCATATCCTTACATAGTATAAAAGGAAGTCCCTGGCGCGCGTCTGTCTGTATAACTGCGCTAATCTCGAAAACCACTGAACGGATTTAAATGCGGTGTTTACTGGCATGATCTCCATTTATCGGGGAAAGTTTACGTGAGTTAAAAACTGGCGTAGCACTTATAGAAGCTAATCATTAACGGTATTAGTGAATCAAGTAGGGAAAAACGAGTTATTTTCCTGCTTTCTAACAATGCTCTACCAAAACTGCAGGGCCGACTGTTATAAGTCTTTCATTGTTAGCAAGCTACATTCTTCCATACAGTAATAGACATAATATCAAGTGGGGCCACAGGCAACTTTCCCTACCATAACCTTAAGTATTAAGTCCTAAGTCTTATGTATCAGGTCTTTTCCCATTTTATTTATTAGTGTATCGCTGTAAAAACTAAATTGTACACGGGCGAAGCCGGGCTGTGTCGCTAGTTAATTATGCATGAAACATTATTTATATACCAAGTGTACGTAAAAATTAAATTTAACAAAAAGAAAGGCGCTGGTGATTCAGAACAAAGCGCTTGTAATACATGGATTATTTAGGAAACAACCAAACACGTCATACATTTGGTGATTTTTCAAAGGTTTGATTCTAGAAGTGTGAAGAATCCGCGAACGGGCTGTACGCTGGGCGTGCTAGTGGAGAATCTGCAGATGCTGTCGTCACTGATAATTTCTCATTACCCTTCTATGATTAGGTTCGCGATGATAAAAACAGGAGCGATGTCCTTCGTCTATAACTGGCCCGTCCGTCAAGCCGGTTGATCCAAGGCCAAGCTGTCACTACTCGTTATGAACTCTGTGATTCCCCCCAGCACAGCGCAGGCCTTGGGAGATCTGTCACGGCAGCAAGACATGAGAGTGCGATGGTATTTATTTCGAAAGGCACTAATTATAATCTGTTTCTACAATAAACTTCACTCATAATAAAAATTAATGTTTTGTCACTGGCACGTTTACACGTAATTTCGTTTTGTTTTATGAGCCAACAACAGTACGGACATTCACTCTTCTATAGTCTATACATGGTTAAGTGAGCACTTTTTAAGTCTCTGGGAAATTTTTGCTTTAGCAAATTTCTATATTTTGACCATTTTTTAATATAAACATTGCCATATGACTACTAAACACAGTCTATATATTTCACCAATCTTAAAAGTCAATGTCTCAAGAAACCACCACCAAATATATTTATTAATAGTTAAATCCTTTTCAAAGGGCCTTAAAAAGTGCTCACTTTACCGTGACTAGCCTATAGCATGGTTTTCATTGTACTCTGTCTCTAAACACAACTACAATGTATCCGAGAATCGAATACAGAAGCTCCAGAACTGCTTGCATAGAAATAAATGTAGTGCAATGTGTTATAAATGTTATCGTGGAAATTTCCAACGAAAACTTCAAAGCCAAGGAGAAATACAAATTAAATAGTAAAGAAAAAAAGAGATTATTAAGAGCGATGGGCGAGGGTGGCGATACTTTCCTCTGCAGAGCTGCGACACGTTCCTCTTAGGCAGGGGTCTTCGTTATCATTGCACGCCAAGACTTCACACTGATGTGACGGCGAGACACTACTCAGAACTACCTAACCTAACCAAAAATTATTCAAACATGAGGGTCAACATAGTGCAAGCTTTGACGCCTGCACTTTTTCTAATGCATCCCAGGCTGTGTCATGCTCAGCGATTCTATCTTCTGGATCCCTTTGTTATTAAATCTTAACAATTCGGGAGATTTATGCAAAATGCATATTGCGAATACATCCAGTCCAAACGCTGGAATTGTTATTGTTTCTGAGCATCGATGTGTTAATGAAGGGGTGCGAAGCTCGCCATTATCTCAGAAATTAACTTTCATTTAAGCACTGTGACTGCGTCATGTAAAAATTTCCTTGCTGGACGTAGTATGTCAAATACTTAAAAATCTTCCGGCATAAAGTGATAAATTATTTTTCTTTTTTCTGCAGTCACGGAGATTAAACTTTGATTTGATTAGCATCATTTGACGTCCAAACAATACTTAACTCATTTTTATTTTAAAAATTATGTAAACAAATATATAAAAAAAAAAATTGTTTGAAACTGGATACCTATATTTCATATTTACGAATTACTTTACATGACATAGTGTTATACGTATTTTGTAATGGATTATATTTACAAACTATTTTAAATAAGTTTATGTTATGTAGCTTTAGAACACATGGAACAATATCGAATAATATTTCAGTGCCACATTCTCTTCTCTTCAAAATATAAGCAACAGTAATAAATGATAAAATTCAAATTTAATTGTTAAAGTTGCCCTTAAGTAGGCACAGGTAAGTGCATCATGTTACCAAATAATAACGCGAATTTTGAAGGTCTCTACCAAAAGCGAATGACAGCGGCGTAAATGCACAAACGACTGTGCAGTGATCGGCGATTTTTTTCGCACAGCACTTCACGAGTCGAACATGCAGGCGCTCGCGCGCGCGCACACACACACAATAGCGCTTACCTACTGGCAACAGTTTTCCTTTTTCCAAACTTTTAACATCGATGTTCCCTACCTGTAGTAAAAGTATCTTCACTATAGGTTGTGCACGGTAAAGTCAGCACTTATGAGGCCCTAGTTACTGTTTCTTTTCAGCCATTTCTTATCCTTTAACCACCTTTTTATAGTAAATATTCTGATGTAAGTAATAAACACAGTGTGGATATTCCACCGCACTTGGAATTTAAAGCCTATTGAAAAAATAAAACTTATACACTGACTAATATTTTAAATTAGAAGGCTATCAAAAGTGCTCACTTTACCGTGAATAACCTATACAATCGATGTCGCACAAATACTTAAGTCCCGGACGTTTTCTCGGAATTTGCAGGGTGTGATCTTGGGAATAATTTTCTTCTGTGTACTCGCAGTATTGGAAAATTATAAAATTATTTGTTATTAGCGTGATAATTGTTTCTGTGACGTGATGTGCTAGGTGTAAAATTGAACGAAGTGTCGATAATATTCCACCAAAACAAATTACCGTAGGTATGTCGCACAACACTAGTCAAATTCATTACTTTCTCAACAATTTCCATCTTCGTGGGAGCCACATTTTGATTAGCAACGCACTGTGCATAGCACAGGCCCATAGGAACTGGAGAATATAGTCTAACTTCCTATGAGCCTCGCTTGTGCTATTTTTATGCGCAAGTGTGCTCTGTGTAATTTTGCGAGTCTCGTGCTAACACGTGAATTATATTTCCTATCCTTGTAACCCGGCCTTAAGGGGGTGTGGGTCATAAATTAACACCAAAAAAGTAAATTTTTTTTACTGGTTTTTGAAAGCCAACATAAAAAAAAAAAGAAGTAAAAATGGTTATCCAAGATAATAGATTTTGCCAACTTAACGACCAAGAATTTTGTAGTATTACCGTTTCAATTTCGCATAATGTCTTGCGTCACGAAAACACACGAAAGTTGACGGCGTCAGAAATATCTCGGCAGAATAACGTCACTCAGGTAAAATCTTTTCTCTCGTAGTAACTAAAAACTGTAAAGTATGGTTGCCCTGTCTTTATTTTCTCTATCGGCTTCCATAACATTTTTTAAATACGATAAATCTCAAAAGCATTAATTTATGTCCCGTGCCCTCTTAAGGGGCCCACCTATCGGGATATATTTTCGGCGTTTGTCACCGACAAGCGTGAGAGCTATAAGGGCGACTCTGCTACGCCCTTAAAATGAGCCATCGCCGCTAGGCACAAGGCTCTGAACTGGCATGCAGTGTTCTCGTCGTGATGCCTGTACCTATGCGACTTTGAACGGCGACCCTATAATTATATTGGTGGAAAGTCTAAGGTAAGATCCAGTGCAGGGTCCTGGAGAGTTTATGTATGTGACACGTACATTTTGAGATTTTGCGATTTAAAAAAAAAAAACCTTTATAGGTATGTTTGAGCAGTCTGAAATGGTGTTTCTGAAGTTCATGACGTCTTGAAAGCACACAACAGCCGTCGTCTGAAACGAGTGTACTTTTCGTATATTACCATATTGGACACACGCTTATTAGTTTCGTACAAAAATGTATTTCAAACAGTGCGACGCAGTTCAAACGCGCCAGCTAGGCGGGGGCCTTAATCTGGAAGTGTCAGTTCTTTCTCCTCTCATGCTCCTTGCTCCCGTCGATTGTTTGAGATGCTCGGCGAGTTGCGTGTTGTGGCGGCGGAGGAGGAGGAGGAGGGGCAGATGTAGGGATGTAGTAAGAGAAGCATAAACACTTTCAATTACGCGGCTGCAGCGTGTGTGTGTGTGTGGTGTGTGTGAGCGAGGCCACGTGACAGCGGGCGAGTGGCAGGCGAGCAGCGTGAGTACCACGTGTCCGCGTGCTGTACACGTGTGCGGAGTGTGAAGTGAGGGCCTCGTCACACACAGACTGGTGAGTCGCTGGACACAGCAGCGATACTGCGCCCACCAACACACACTGCAAAACCTGGAAAAAAAAAATTATAATTGAGACCTGAGGAATTCGCGGATTCATTTCAGGACAAGCTAGAATTTAAAACACATGTGTTTATACAACTTAAGCCATTGGACCACACGGTGTTTGACACCTCCTGGAGAACGCTGGCCCAATTGTCGCTTTCCACTGTGACAGCAGACAACCAATGTGCATTTGACGTCGACATATCTGGACATAAGACAGTGGAGTTTAGCCTGCAGGTCACTGTACTCGCGAATTTCTTAGGTCTCTATTTATAAATACACACATATACACACACCTATCCATTTTAACGTTATTGTATACACAACACGTGTAATATGTAATATTTGATAGCAGTTACATCCATGATCGTAAGCTTAATTTCTGTATCTGGCTGTTGGATACAGAATGAGATTAAAGAAAATAGAATTTAATGGCAACTTTCAAACGTGAAAATACTGTAGGTCTGGACTACTCACATTACTTTTTCTAAAATTTGTCTGCCAGTTGATGGGCCTCGGTGATTTCACAGAATTGCTTTAATCGTTTTGGTAATTACACTGTTCGAAAGCCTCTACATAACATTGTATGCTGGAATACCGACAGACAATGTGTTCGCGTTCATTAAGGCTGCTGACTGGTTTGACATTAGTGAGGACTGGGTATAGGGAAATACATGTTAAAGAAATTACATTCAGAGATGCCAATTTCAAAGATATAAACTTGAAACAAAAACCTAAGTGTGAGAAATGTTAATGTGAAGCTTGGGCTATAGCCAAATATATCAATTTGTGTTTAATTTTTTTTAAAATTAATGTTTTAATTTTTGAATCTTTCCAGAAAATAGGCTATACATCAATGGTACAAAAGGTTTCTTTTGGCAAGAAATATGCAACTTTTTGCTCAAAAAAGTCAGCAGCGACATATATTTATCCTGAACAGGAACACTACGAAAGTGAATATTGTTAGAAAATATTTGGTGCAGGGGCAAAATTTACAGGAGAGCCTACATACTATTGGTGGGAAGACGGCCGTGTACCTGCCTTGCCATGTTCAGGTAGTAAGTCTCCAGTGTCCACCGAGGGAGAGGCTATTAGCAGTAATCCCCCATTACTCTGCCAGATGATGCATGTTGTGGTTCGTAAGGTAGGGGGCGCTTGTCCTTGAGAAGAATAAGGAAGCGAGTACTCCGAAATCTATCATTCGTTATCCTAGCACCTCGCAGTGCAGTGTTTTGTAATGTGAACATTATTTTGTGCGGTTATGATAAGAAAATAACTTTGGCAGTGCTAAAATTAAATTTACTGACAGTGGCAAAGACAACCACCTGCAGAAGATAAACCGTAACAACACGGCGTAAATCCGTCAGAAGAATAGCAACGCGAGCCCGTAAAGCCAAGCTGTTGAAGTCTTTCTAAGTATGATATTACTTTCTTACACGGCTAGTTTTTGCAATATTAATAACTAAGAGCATGTTATTCAAATTGTATTTTAGTCTGAAACAAGGAGTATTAAATGAGCTATTGCTATTCTTGAACATTTCCCATGAGTTGCTTTACGTCGTATTCGAACAAGTGTTAGTCTAGTGGTGGACACCCGAAATGGGTCTTTCGTATGCGAGCAACCGGGAATAAAGACGCTACATGAAGATTCTTGCGAATGCATATTCTTGAAAGTACTCCAAAACGTTTGAAACGGATAAAACATTTATAATGAATAATACGAAATTCATTAAAATCTGTTATTTATTTCTTTCTCTTCATTTCTCATCAACAAATAAGGCATTATATTTTTCTCACATTCGCACATGAACAATGCTGTAAAGCATATTAAAATATAATTGATTTAAAACAAAAAAAAAGTACTTATACAAGTTACGTTAAACTATAAAATGTTGACAAAACACTCGTCAACATACATATAATAATGGATAAAATAATATTTATGGCTCATTATTTGCAGAAACCAGAAATTGACAACTCCGTTTAAAGTTGAGATGATTGTTATACTGTAAAATACTTGTTTTCTGACAATTTGTAAGTTCGATCGTGTTTTCATGCCTCTGCAATAAAGAAATGCATATAGGTAAGACAAGGTTTGGAGAAGTAATTGTTATTCAGTCATAAGTTTGGAATTTTAGTTGATCTCGAAATTAAATAAATGCTTTACTTAAACTAAGATGCGTGCGAAATATTTTCAAACTCTCTTCGCGTAAATTAAAGGGACAAACAAACTTAGTTAACAAAATTTTTTATTGCGCTAACTAATTTCATAGTTTTTTGACCCTACATATACCATCTAACTCGTAGAAATATCGCGTCTGTGTTAAATTGGTGGGTAAGGTGATAATAGTGACAAAATTTTTCCGCGTTCGAAAACAGGTCGGGAAATTTTACTCGTTAATTTTTGTATAAATCTGGCTTACGTATTACTACACAACAGTGTGACATTAACTACATGATCGCTGAAAAACGTGTTGCTAACTGTACGCACAACGTCAATAAAATTAATGTTATATGTCGTTTTTATGAATATACTTTGTCCTTATTTGCTGTACTTCCATAGCATTAGCAGAAAATGAAATGTCACGTCAGTGTATTACAGCAAGGGAATTATAAGAAAAACGTATTATTCGAAAAAAATACAATTAAGTTGTGCATTCACACGTGATGACGCCTTACTTGTTCACCTAAGAACGCGACAATAGTAGTGAGAAGGAAAAAAATATATAGATAAACTCAATTAACCCGCGTTACGGTTGATATTTACGGGAATAAATAATTTTCCATCCTAAGTAATTGTAACGTTTGCTGCAATTTCCAATCCGTCAGCAGCCTGTGGTATTGTTTTTAGCCAACTTCATTGCATGAATACCTGTGTATGGTCCCAAAAAATTTAACATACCTAAACTATTTGGGAGCTGTTTAATATTTGAAAGCGCGAATGGAAAGCTGCACGGAAAATATACATAGCTGACCATTTTACTGCGTTTTTATAAGCTTCTGATGTTTACAGACATGCACAATTCTTTATAAATTAATTGTTATTTATATTTAAAACAAAATGGTATACGGTATTATATATAAACACCTTGTACCAAATATTAAATAGCGCAATAAGAAAGTTGACATCTGTGATGACATAATTTTCAGTTCATAGAAATTATATTTTTGATATAAATATGAGTGATAAAATACGCCCGGGTTACATATGTACCTTTTTTACATATAATTTTGTTGGTAAAGAACTGTCACCATTAAGCTTAAAGTATTTAGTATGTGATATATGATATGTGTTTTTGTACTTATTTCACAATTTTTATTTTTCGTTCCAGGGAAGAAGTCAGTGTGCAGTTATGGTGCACAACTCGAAGAGTGAATTGCATAGACTTGTACACCAAACATTGACTAATAGGAGTCCTGGATTCTTTACAAAGAAACAATATCGCTCAGAACAGGTCCAGCACTTAATTACGCCAACGCCGAAAGAATTCAGTCGTAAAAATATCACTGAAGTATAGTAGCACAGGCCCAGATGAGCAGTATGGACTATGTGCAGCAGCGCCTTTACCAGACACCCCTGATGATAAGCTTGCAGTCCTAAAAGAAGAGTATTTGAGATCTTTACAAGAAGAGTGTACCGATGAAAGACGAAGGGCAATACAAAGTAACACAAAAGACCAAACTACTTCACAAGAATGGAGAGAGCAAAGACGAAAACGTATCTCCGCGTCATGTTTCGGTAAAATATGTCAAATGCGAACCACGACTTCTTGTGTTTCTGTAGTAGAATATATCCGCTATCCGACATTCTCTGGAAATGTAGATACAAGATGGGGTATAGAAATGGAGGCAACTGCATTGCTTTCAGTCAGTGAAATACTTGGGGAAAACATTTAAAAGTGTGGTTTCTATATTCACAAAGAGAACCCTTATCTTGGAGCAACCTCAGATGGCGTCATAGAAGAAAGTGCAATCGTGGAGATAAACTGTCCATCATCAAAACATGTCTTCAGAAGAGGCTTTCAGTGCACGAAAGCTTACATTTCTACGTAAAGAAAATAACACGTTGAGGTTGAAAGAAGAACATCCATATTTATAACAAGTTCAAGGCCAATTTAACATAACAGAACGAGAAGTATGTTACTTTGCTGTGTGGACACAGAAAGGTAGGTCAAAAAGTAAAAAAAAAAAAAAACTTATTTATTTATACTCATCATTTTATGAGTATGGATAAATGGAGCTAAGTGTAATTCGATTTTATAAAGACAATTCTGTTGTTTTGATAGCGAATTTTAAATCATACATTATATAACAGAACGCATTGGGGGAGGGAAACGTGAGTAGGCTACCCCTAAAAAAACCCTACGTAAACGTTTGCCACATTTCTTACATACTAAAATATGGCGTGACCCCTTTGGATTCAAACCCGGGTGGCCATTATAAATGGTGATTGGTCTGACCAGTTCACCACTGTGTGGTTTCACGTGCGCGCGCGCACACACACAGATATATATATATATATATACACACACATATATATATATAAATCCTATATGACATGCCATTTCATAAAATTGTAATAGGAAATGGGCCATGGTTCATTTGTTTTAGATAATATTAATAATTAAAAGTATAGAAATTAACATTACTATTTTTGAAGGCTCGATAAGATTTCACAAAAAATATGGATGTTCTACCACACAATTTTTCCCCCCAAAAATTACTGCATAGGAGTTCGTTTGATGGCTTTTTTTCCCCACATGTATAGAGAATTTCATAACCAGGCAGTTATAGACTGGAGATGTACTTGAGGATTATTCAAGTTTATATAAGGAAATAATCGCCGGGAAACAATATTTGGTACAATTAGTACTTAGTACATAGAAAATTTATTTGATTAGAATTTTGTGTAGGAAAAAACATTGTGTTTCAAAATCTAACATAATCTTAAGCAAAATTGTTCAAGTTGTTGCATTACCTCAACACTCGACCTATTTGCAAATCAGATGTGTTTCCTTTTCTACTTATGATCACCAATCATGTCCACGTCTAACCCAAAATTGACATGCCAGAGAGACCCATGATTATAGCCATGCATTGTTCTAAATTTGCAATAAATTGGCTACGTCTCAATAACATTATCTAAACAATTTCTTGTACGAAAATGTCAGTAAACAATAATGTTTATGAAAACATTTTGTATGTGCCCAGGTCTGTTGCTCGACAAAGTGAAGAGAAGGAAAGATATGTGACAGGAAATTATACTTCCGAAACTGACAGTATTATACATGGAGTGTCTCCTTCCAAAAATTGTAAATTCTCGTCGAGCTCGTGGTTGTATTATAAGAGAACCCCAACATATCCTAGAAGTACAGGCTAAGACTATCTCTAAGAAACAAAAAAAGAAAGATGATCAACTAAGCTGCTGCAGCATTGTTTAATTAATTAGTGTGTTTGGCTAATGGCAAATCTTTTAAAACCCTTTCAATCACAGCTGAAGCCATCGATTTACGTATTAAAACAGAAGAATATTTTATTCGTGACTATAACAGTATCGAAATTACGTCCTGCCGTACATTAAAACCGATAATAACGCACTTGTGTGAAAGGTTCTTGGTAGCCAGAGCTGCCAACCTCCAATCATACCCATTAGTAACGATAGTTATATGAAATGAATACGCGTAAATCTTAAGCAATAACATTTTCCTTCAAAATTCAGACACTCACAAAATTGAACAAACTTGATAATGCTTGCGTTAAAAAATAAAATACGCGCAAATGAATGAATAAAAAAATTGCTACAATATAATAATCTCCTAGCTACGTTGAAAACATTTGAAGGCATTTCAGCACCTTGAAGGGAAATGTTGAATGTTTAATTTCAGTATTCCTATTATCAGATAACTATTTAAAAACACTCAATTTTTTTTAATTTGATTCATACATTCTGGCTATTAAGTGCAGCGCTGATAAATAAAACTAGTTACTTGGGAAACGTCCTATATATTTTAGCACTGTGACTGAAAGGGTTAATATATTTGAACAGCCTATCACTTACTTATACTCATTGCCTCTTCAATAGTAGCTGTAGTTTTAATTTTTATTCTCTGTAACGAGGCATTTGAAGATACATTTAAAATTTATAATATTGCGCACATTATTACCTGTTCTTATACAGTAAAATCTCAAATAACTACTTCATTGTCTGTGCAATGCAGTTGATACTTATTTCAAAGATGTTTTGTATTACAAATTTAGTTACATTAAAATTTTGGAGGAAACAAACTCAAAGTGATTTGTCTTTTTAAATTATGTATTCTGTTTCCTGCTGAATAATGTGATAATTATCACGAATTTTTTCCTCAGTATACTATGGTAAAATTGAAACATGGAGAGTTGATTATTATATAGGCCTACCATATTTAATTTTAAAATGCCCTACGATTTAACAATATTTCAATAAAAAATTATATATATATATATATATGAGATAGTTTGACATACAGAATTCTTTATACATCTTTTTTGAAAACATAATAGGCTAGTATCCTCAACGCCAAGATTTAAAATTTGTTTCATTTTGTTTTCATAAAGAATTATTTTCCACGTCACATTAATGAGTTACGTATAATTGCTAGAGCCTCGTCTGAGTAAACTAGGTGTACCAGCTGGAAGCTGAGAGATGTTTTGAGATAGGAGAGGGGATAGAAGACATATCACTAGTCCTTGCACCCCGTTTTCTAATTTGTCTTAAATATTTTCTGTTTCATTCATTTAGTTCTCATATATTTAATAATGGGATGTGACATTAACTTCTAGGAACTAGTATAAATACATCCATCACCATCTCCTGTATGCTTTTGAACTATTTGATATTTCCTTTTTCAGTATTTTAACATTGTCAATCTACTTTATTTTGGCTTTCTAGGGGTGTACCTACAAGACTTAGTAAATTATTATAAGTATAACACTATTTGGTTGGAAATTGGTTCATTGGTTTTTGAAATGATATAAAAGCCTCATACTCGTGTCGTACTGTCATACAAAACACCGGACTAAACAGGAATTGTAGATGCACGTTTGATGCTTGTAATAGATACTGTCAGCAAAAAAAAAAGTATAACTGAAATTGGTTATTTTAATTCATATACCGGATGAATCACTGAAAACTTACTCCGCAAATATTTCTGAGATCGAAGGTTCTATTGATGTTCTCTTAAATGTAGCCCAGACGCAGATGAAATAATGATTAAAATGTGTATTTCTTAAATAAAGTTACGTTTTTCCTTTAGATAGAACAATGCCTATTCACAGTCACAACTAACCGATGTTGCCAACACTGTGGATGCGAACAAAGTGTCCATTTGTGAAGGAAAATCGCATGCGATTTACAGCATGTAAATTGACATTTATTGAAAAAACGATGAGAGTTAATTAATGAATTTTTGTAAGCAATTCGATCACAATGGTGTTTATATCCCAATTCTATGTAACGTTAACATTTGTTGCCGGCATATATAATATTTGTTTACAATTGAAATATACTATTTACTGATATCAATGGGTAGAAAAATAGTTCTGTGTTAGCATATATATTATACATTATTTGCTGCGAGAGAGAGAGAGAGAGAGAGAGAGAGAGAGAGAGAGAGAGAGAGAGAGAGAGAGAGAGAGAGAGAGAGAGAGAGAGAGAGTGTGGCAAATGAGATGTCTTGCGATTTTCGAAACAATCTCGACGCTAGGTTAGTTTACACTTGTACAAACTTTGTTTTAATGTTATACAATTAATCTCCGGGTCTAAAAGTTCGCCAATACACGAAACTACACCCAAACACACGCCTTATACCGACTACGTCAGCAACACGTAACCATAGCTCAGCGAGGAGGCACAAAGGTGAAACATCTTGTATTTCAACTTTTTTTTTTTACAAGTCATGGGACAAAGTCCTTTACCTGCTGTACTACTGGAGCTCATCCGCTACTTATCTTCCCCTTGCCCCCTGACCACATGCTCGTGGGCCGCTCCGTAATACGAGAGAGCTTTGATTATCGTTATGTAGTGCATGAAGATTGCCTGCAATGCAGCCCGCATGACGAGCCGTATAGTAGACGAACCAGGCAGCTCTGTTAAGAAAGGTAAAAACTAAACTTAGGGAGGGGGAGGTGAAGGTTCCCGAACGTACTAACTAAGCCAAAAGTTCAAGGAAAATGCTGGACGACCAACTGTAGTTGGTCGACCAGCACAAAATTACAGATTAACGAAAATTTCGCAAAAACAAAATTGTTTGACGTCTGCCTGGGAAATTAATTGGTATACTTTATCACAATCATTTGTTTACTTCGGTTTAAAATTCCCGTCACATCAAAAACGGACCCACATCATAATACCCCACTTTCCCTTCTATTTCATCCCACGTAACTGATTAGAAGGGCGAAGAAGGACCAGAAAGGATGTGATGTATGAGTTACGTTCTAACTTTCTGTCCTTTACTAAACATATTTTTATAGGCTGTTGGGGAACGAGGCTGCTGTTAGAGACCATTAATTTTATTCGTATATGTAACGACATGATCGTACGTTGTTATTGGGTAGAGTAGGATCGTTACACTGATAATACAAGAGCCCTGCCAAATTAAGGTCAAGCTCGCATCGTTCCCGTATATCGTGTTATTTAGTCACTAAGTTATAGTGTAGGAATGTATATGCCTTCAAACGTTACATCGTCGATTACGCCGTAGTACATCGTGTGTCGAACAGAGTTGAAAGACCTCTTGAATAGCGTGAAAAATTTGCCCTGCTTATTTGGCAGTAAGTATTTTTCAACCACTGTAACTTGAAATAAGTTGCAAGTCGCTTTTAGTTTCCCCACTTTTAAGAGTTAAATTAACTATTTGTTTTCAGCGTAAAGCTGAAGTCACAATATCCCGACCGACAAGACACGACAAACCAGACACGACGAAATTTCATTAGCAGCCAATGAAAAACAAGGTTACTGTGTTATCAGCTCGATAAAAAAAAGAAGCCCCGACAAACCCAAAAAAAGTAGGTTCTGTTTCTAAATTACGTCGTGTCAGTAGTACGGGCGGGCCGGTCCTGGATACAAAGGGATGCCGTCTTTGATAAATCGGATTATCAATTTGATATCAAATTAATTTGATTAATTGGATTAATCCTTAATGCGATCTTAATCCGATCAAAATATTTTTAATCCTTAATCCTAATATAATTAAATCGGATTAAATGTGATCACATAAATTTGATCCAAGTCTTTGCATCAAAACTGTTTGATCAAATATCTTTGATGGATTTTTTATTTGATAAGTTTATAGTTTGGGCACTTTTTTTGGGGGGGGTGGGGAAAAGCTCTAGTTGGTAGCACTAGGAAGATGTTGAATTTAAACTTTATAGCTTGTGAGTCTGCTCAAAAGTTGCAGTACTGCATGGCATAATATTTATTACACTTCTAGAGACATTTGCAAATGCTATAAGTTTACCAGTTCAAATTGAGTATAAGTTATTCAGTTATTCAGTTAACAATGTTTCAGGGGAAATATTACTCACTATTCATTTCGAGTAAAACATCTATAAAACTGAGTATATCTAACTTTTACAACATTAGTTACATTAATTTTTTTTAACCAAGGATAATATTATTCCTTTCTTAGGAAAACGAGTTTACTTTTAAAAGGGATAGGTTAAATAAACATACGAAAGGAAATAATTTTAAAACATAAATTTATTGACAAAAATATATACGAACACAACCTGTTTCAAATACCATTTAAACAAAACTAAGAATAGGATGTTCCAAAACAGACACAAGAAAGTACAGGAGGATAAAAAATACATGCACACCATTAAAAAACTAAGCATAAGAGGTTACAAAAATCATAATGCGAGCATGTATAGGGCAATTCACAAACATAGATACCATAAAATTTTAATACTTGTTATATATTATTCCTTAAAATCATTCCTCAAAACCATAACACAAAATATACTTTATTCCTCAAATAAGAATATTTATTCCTCTCAAGTTAGCCTGTTTAATTCTCAACAATACCTAATTTATTCCTCTATTAACACTCCAACCAAATTCAAACGACTTAATTGGTTTGAAGAAGACATAATATTTCAAATTGAAACATATTACTATCATGCAATGTTTACTTGAAATACTTTTGTGCCGTTCCTAGAGCGAGTGGTAATATAATTGTACTAACCATATCAAATTGTGACAAAGTTTATTCGTTGAAATTACAATATAAAAATTTACACATTTGAAAACCCTTAAAATCACAATTAAGTCAATTAAGTAAATCTGTTTTTTCTCAACATTAACATCGATACAAAAATTCTGCTTATAGAGATTAAGTTTCATACAGGAGTGTTATTCATGCTATTCACGAGCCTTTCTTTCAGGCAAACAAGTGAACCAGTCAACACCACATGCGTGTCCCATTTGATGCCTACCAGGCAATCGGAACTGTCGAAACTTTCCACACTTCCTGTTTCTCTTTAGCGAATACTCTGTTACTTGCCGATGATTTGCAAACTCACATATGCAATTAATTTACAAAGTAAACATATTACGTATGCACAAATATAAACCTATATTTTCTGTGCGTACAAATTGGAACATTGCATATTTTGATACTAAAAACAACCCACTTCATTTCAGACCCATTTCCTCACGTGGTCGTGACCACGACAAATAACATAAAAATATATTATATTAAAAACTGGGACGTGACAGAACCGTTCGAAAAGAAGTCTATCAAAGGCGGTCCACCACAACCTGCTAAGATACTCAATTGACACGACTTTATAAAATACAAAACTCTAATGAATCAACCTCAACTCTTTCTCAAAACAGTTCGGGTCCTGAACATTCTTTCATATAAACACATGTAATTTAACCATTTAAAACTCTGCTCGAGATTCCCTAAAATTCATAGATACAGATTATTTGCTACTGATCGCATGACTGAAACCTAAAATCAGAGGAAGGATTTGGCGACCTGAGAAATAGCACCATAATTAACATGCACCATTACATGGGATTACACTTACTCCGGGAAAATATTCTGTTAGCATTCTGTATAAATCAAAATGACTATGATAATGCAAACCAAAAAACTTCAAAATATATATAACTTTAACATTTGATTCGGCCATGCTAACCAAAAGAAGGCAAACTGAAGTCAACTACTATGACAGGCACGAATTAAAAAATAATGAAAGGCTGGCCAGGCCCTCATCCCTATCAAAGTTAACTCTAGAAGACTAATCTGCCATAACAGCCAAATCGAAAGAATTTAAACAAACGTTTAATTATGCTTAAAATCGTCAGCTGCCAAACCCACCTCTTTGGATGCGACATTCTACACATGGCATTGCAGAAGTCATGCCCAATTAACCCGAAAATCAAGTTACTTGTAAAACTGCTGATGAAGGAATGTGCCGAGGTCCGAAACGATTTACACATTTTCCAGTTTAAAACATCAGCTTAGTGCGCACACGCGAGGTAGTGGGGGAACCAAAAATAAACGGAGAGGAGAAATGATGGGTAACCGAAGTCGAACTTGCAGAGCGATCACAAACTAAACAGTAGTAAGTATATATATAGATGGTGTCACACAAACATAACGTCTCC
This sequence comes from Dryococelus australis, assembly GCA_029891345.1. Taxonomy (NCBI): domain Eukaryota; kingdom Metazoa; phylum Arthropoda; class Insecta; order Phasmatodea; family Phasmatidae; genus Dryococelus; species Dryococelus australis. The sequence goes on from CM056996.1 coordinate 64,889,629, forward strand.
AAACTTTTCTAGAAGGTACTGCAGTACCAAAGCAGGCTGGTGGTGTTTTCTGAAAGTCAGTTCAGTGTCACTTGCACTTACATACAACTGTACATAAACAGGAAAATACAAAAGTTCTTGACGTAAGTACATATAGAAGTTCCACAGAAGAAAGAGTTCATACAGAGACGAAGAGCCAAACACATCAGAAAGATCTCAAGAGGAAGAGCTCCGAAATAAATACACACTTCTTTAATAACATCTTCAAAGAGTGGGTGCAAATGTTGCAGTAAACACAGTCATTAAAGTTCTAGTCTGTAGGCATTTCTTCAGAAAATTTACAAAAATGTTCTTAAGAACAGTTCAAAAGGTGGCGCACAACCCCACCAGTAAGTAGTCAAGTCCAACCACACAGCTGATCGTCTTAGCAGTCAAACAAGGGAGTTCAGAAGCCATTCAGGGAGACGAGCAACACAGGCGAGTCCCACTCAACACCAACTCGAACGACGGGTGGAAAAAAGGATAAACAATAGAATTAGGCAAGGGATACATAGAAGTAAGACACTGGCAGTTACAAAAAAAAAAAAAAGAGGGGAGAAAAAAACTCTCCTTTAAACTAATGAGTGACTAACAAATTTCTTTAGGTGTGAGACGTGAGCTTTGCGAACCTCACATCTCGACCCAGGTACAACCGAAGAAACACCATTTTCATTTAAAAACTTAGAAATATTGAAAGGACCGTGATATTTCGGGATAAATTTCGACCCCACATCTGTGCTGCTATTGGGTCACAAATAATCTTTTACATAACACCTGCTCCCCAACAATAAAGGGAGCAGGGGAACAATGCTTATCAACCTGCTTGGCAACCTCGCATTTGGCCACCTCCAAGCCCCCAGCCACGTGGTCAAGAAGGCGACCCCGCTGAGTGAGATCCAAAGTGGAAGAAGCAGGAATATTCCAAATATTTAGTAAAGGGTGGAAAAGTTCATGACTCAAAAAAATAAGTGAAGGGAATGACAAGTTGAGTTGTTAATGACACTATTGAAACCTAAATGTATAAACTATAAAGCAAGATCCCAAACAGATGATCTGTATTATAAAAAATAGTAAGTGCTGCCTTGATATTTTTATTAAACCATTCGACCTAATTAACCTTTGGAAAATAAGGACTGGAGGTGTACAACTTATTTGACCAATGAAAACACATGTTTTTAAAACAGTTTGACTGAAAATACTCAGCATTATCAGTTACAATCTCCATAGGTGTGCCAAAAATTTTCCAAACTTGATCGGACAAGGCCTTAACAATAGAATTACCTTTCATGTTATGTAAGGGCAGGAGAATCACAAATTTACTAAAGGTGTCCAAAAGAATAAAAATACAAACGATACCCTTACATGAACGCACAAACGGACTAAAAATATATAAATGTACTACTTGCCAAGGTGCTTGAGATGTCTGTATGGCTACCTGACCAAATCTAGTTGTAGAAACTTGTTTACAACTTTGACAATCATGACATGAGTGAACATAAGCACTGACATCCTATTTTGCTCAGGACCAGGCCAAATGCACTAAGATCATCAAATATGCCTTCTTCACCCCCAAGTGCTCTCCGTAAAGGGAATCCTGAAAATATTTCAAAACACGGAGTCGTTCCTGAAAAAAAATGACACGAAGCCCCAGATTGCAATTGATCCACTATGTCCCGACACCAGGGGTCAGAGGCCTGAGCTTGACGTAACTGTACGAAAAATCCTGTATCAGATTAAGACTAGCCGGAGTAACAGTATCTAAAAGTTCGAAATCTTCGAGGTCAAACATTCCAGATAAAGCATCGGTAACATGATTATCACAACCGCGAACATGGGTGACCTTGAAATTAAATCTCGAGAGCCGAAGCACCCATCTGCCCAGTTTACCAAGTTTTTGGGGGTACTTAAAACACAACTTAGAGTCTGATTATTGGTGTGCAGGTCGAACTCGGCATGTCCAATATAGGCTACAAAATTCTCCAAGCCGAAAAGGCAACCTAATGTCTCCATCTAATAGACTCCAAGATTTTTTACAGTGTCAGTTAATGTATGGCTAGCAAATACTATAGGAGCTATTTCACCATCCACCCACTGACCTAAGGCCACACCTAAGGCTATAGAAGAAACGTCGAATTGCACAAGAAAACTGTGGTCAAAATCTGGGAGATGTAACACAGGCGGGGAACTAAGTTTTTTTTTAACTGCGCAAAGGCACGTTCCTGTTCAGGACCCCAGACGAATGCAACCCCTTTCTTTTTTAATAAATTTAAAGGCGCGGAAATTTCTGAAAAATGAGAAATTAAGCAAGCATAATAGCCCACAAGACCCAACATTTTCTGAACACCCTTAAGTGTCTGGGGATGTGAAAAATTTATAATATTAGTTACTCTATCTGGATTTAACGACAATTTACCTTCTGAAATTACGTAACCCAAAAATTTTATTTATTTTGGCACAAGATGACGTTACTAGGGTTGACTGTCAATCCCACCTCACGAAATTTATTCAACACTGCACGTAGATGTTCCAAATATGAAGTTAGATCATCACTGTACACAATTACATCATCGACATATTTAAATACAAACTTATATTTATAATCACCCAGGACATGGTCCAATACCTGGGAAAGTTCTTTTCTGCCAAAGTTGGCCCCCATAGGGATTCTAGTAAACTCATATTGATTCCAGGACGTACTAAACGATGTGTACTTCCTGCAAGAGGGGTTCAATAAACACTGATGGAAACTGTGGTTCAGATATAATACCAAATAAGCTTCGGTGCATCCCAGATGTTGTAAAGCACAATCAACTGTCAGTAAAGGAAAAGATTCATTGTTAATTTTCTTATTTATTAAGGAATGATTAACTACTAATCTGTATTAATCCCTATTTTTCTTACAGACAAGAAAACCCAGAGAACAATATTCAGATGCTGAAGGAACAATTCCCCGGCATCTAATAATTTCTGGATAACTTGGGTGGGGGACATTTAAAGTATCGCTCACGGACCGGAATGTCGTTAGTGACACGGAACTTATATGGTAAAACGTCGCACTTTCCAATTTTATCAGTAATGACATCATTAAAGTCATCACACAACTTTTTGATTTTATCCCATATTTCCGCATTATCATACTTCTCCAGGTTAATCACCTCTCCATTTACACAAGGAAAAACTTTGCTGCCAAGACTAATTTTTATATTAGGAGCAAAGGAAAAAGCTAATGTGAGATTCTGAAAATCAACAATGCACAAGAATGCCATAAAAAAAGCCAGACCCAGTATGTACAACCTGATGAGTTAAAGAGGGCAAAACACGAAAAGAAAAAAAAAACCTTAAAAAAATTGATTTTCAAAATATAACTTGACTGAATGGGTACTTTGTATTACTACTCCATTTACAATGGAAATATTTAAAGTATCACGCTTCTGAATACAACCAGAGGTAATAGTTTTCTTGGTTAGCAGCTGTTTCAAACACGTCCAACTAGTAACTCAATACGTCGAACCAGAATCAACAAGGGCAGTGGACGAATCGTCGTAACAACAAATTGGGAGTGTACAACTCGCAACGTGTGGACTTTTATCAACATGTAAGGAACGACGAGACATGCCGCACAAATGACCCATCGCTAAAAGTTTCCCTGAATTAACGGGCACTGGCAGCTAACATGACCAGAGCGACTACATTTAAAGCGTTTTATATCGACTGCCGAGACACAAGGCCGAGAAAACTCACTTCTCACGTGTCCAAACTGGCACAATTCACACAACGCCTGGTGCATCTTCGCGACGAGCGGTATTAAGGGCCCCATACACATTCCGGAAAGCCCCTAAGGAAAAACTGTGCAGGCCTGGCCTTCCGGATATACGGGGCGTGTGTGGTACAGAACTGCGCAGTTATGATGGACTGTACAGGCCACTGGAGAGGATAGAAAAAACCATAAGTTAAGCCTGTGCAGTCCTGGACTGTGCAGGCCGAACTGTGTGTGTGTGTGCATGGGTGTCACGAGCACGTGACCAATACAGTTCAGTTGCTGCCACATGGAGATCATGTCTCGCGAAGTTCTTGAAGACTTTATCAAAACGTACGAATTTGAATCATGGCTGTGGCTGGTCAGAAGTAAAGCTTACCATGACAACGAAAAAGAAGCTACCTACGCACGTTTAATTACGATATTAAAAGTCACTGAGACGAACGCTACAAGAGAGACTGTCCTAAAAAAAAATTAAACAACATCAGAAGTGCATACAGGAAGGAGACCAAAAAAGTGAAAGTCACGGAAGTTGGGAGCAGGAAGTGATGAAGTATACAAACCGAAGTTGTGGTACTTCGGCTTATTAAAGTGATTCACTTGTATTTTCTTTTCAGTATTGGATGTAAATAGTGTTATTCTCTACTTATACTGTATCCATGTCTATATGGCGTAAATGATATAAGCACCACACCATTTGGCAAGGACATGTAGTAATCATTAAGCTCGCAATGCTATTTATAGATGTTATTTTCGCCAGTTATTATTTCTGTTTGTGTGCTGTTTGTTAGGTTTCTAAAGGATCAAGGCACCTCTATACGATCTCGAAGCAACATAGACAGTGATGATGATGAGGACAGCACTGGCTGTGAGATAAATGCATGTTTCAGTATGTTATCGTTGGATATTGTTAGGAGGATTAAAATTTGTTTTGGGGCTACCAGGAAATCACATTGAATAAATACGAGAGTATGTATTTATTTAAACACATTATACAGGATACGTATGGATCATGTGCCCTGCTTAATGGTATGACCTAGATGTAGTCTATGTACATAGTATACGAAACCCTTTGTTTACAATTTACGATGTCAGTGAAGCTCAAATGAAATTATGTTGCCAAGGAACCTGCCCCTCATTCACAAAATAGTTCATAAAATCGTCTTTCACCTTTTTATCTGTATGGGATGTGTTGCTCAGCCCTAACATCTTAGTATTCTCAGTATCGTATCCTACATTTGTAATTCCATCACCTGTAATTTCCCTATCATAGCATTCCGCGGGTGAATACAAACTCTGTACATATTTCACTAAAAATTTGTGCAGTACACAGGTTGCCATAACAATGGGTTCGATGTTTTTGGACTGCAGGTTTATTGCTGTATGAAATATTCGAAAGCGTATCGCCAGAATGCCAAATACATTTTCAACAATTTGTCTGGCCCATGATACTTTGTAATTATATAATCTACATTGAAGGGAAATGAGCTCTGCTTGTCCGAAAGGTTTCATCACATCTGCCCTTAATGAAAAAGCGTAGTCCACAACAAATACATAAGGCATAGCGGTAGAAGAGTTCCTGATTGTATCTTCTCTGGGAATGTTTAACTGGTTGTTTTCAAGTCTTTCAAAGAACCTTGTATTCTTTAGAATACCACCATCTGAAATTCTGCCATTTGTACCGAAATCGTACATGACGAACTGATAGCTAGCTTCAACTATTGCCAGTAGAACTATACTGTGTCGTCCTTTGTAATTGTAAAATGCCGGCCCGCTTCCACTTGGAGCAACAATAGTGATATGTTTTCTATCCATTGCGCCTAGGCAATGGGGGGAGTTCCAGTTTGTCTCGAAGTCTTGTGCAATATTCTTCCATTCATCTTCTGTTCGTGGAAACTAAAACAGAAAATATTTAATTTCAAGGATTAAATGTAAAATTAAATACTTAGGGTTGGCCCAATTTGTGTATCAGCAGTCACCAATACCTCCGATATGAAACATATCGGTCTTGCGAAATCCGTATATATGAATCAATTTCCCCCTTCATCACCAAAATATACTAGTAGCCCTATCGGTGGTTTATATTGTGCAAACTATTTATACACTGGCCACCATGTATAAATGATAAGACGATAACATAACTGAGAATGTTTTCGTTTATACAGGATATCCCAGAAAATAGTCAATCCAAAGCAGGGAAGTGGAGGATCTCGAGGCCTATCAGATACCTCCCCATGTACATTAAGCGGTAGTTTCGGAGTTATGAAATTGTTTCTATTTTGTGAGGCTAACTCCCAGTTCGGCGAGTCATTTATTAATAGTTACATGAATAACTGTGATAGAAACTTGAATATTGTTGTCATATTAGCTAACTTATTGCTCATTCCACCACAACTTTCTTATGGTGTAGCATGGTGCATGACGAAATTCACAATCTAAGTACTTGATAAAATGGGAGTTTTGACGTGGGCAAGTAAGACTAAAATTATCGATGTAAACTTTGTTTTTTAATTGATCAAATGTGTTTGAATGTTCCTGTTTTTCAATTTTTCTTTCTGTACCATGCTACACTATACGAAAGCAAATGCTATTGCACAGTACTGGCAAGGCAATTAGCTAATATAACAACAATATTCAAGTGTCTATCACAGTTATTCATGTAACTTTAAATACATTTCTCACAGAATGGGAATTAGTTAGCCACAAACAGCAGACAAAATGCATAACTCCGAAACTATAACAAATCACTTAACATACGTGGGGGTGTTTCTGATTGGCCTCAAGGTCCTCTACTTCCATGCTTCGGCTTGGCACTATTTCCTGGGACAATCTGCATATGAGCTAAATTCAGTATAGGTGGAATTTTTTTTTTTTACAATCTGTGAAAACAAGTATTTCGTATCGGATGAGCCTTAAGGATAATGTGAAGTATATATGATAAATTAAAATATAATATGTTAATCATAAGTAATAGACATACAATATGAAGAGAAGCGACATTACGCCACAAATAGTTCACGAGTTCATAGTTTAAACAGAGGGGTTAGTAATGAATCAAATTTTGAGACTAGAAGTAGTTACAATATACACTAACATATTCGGAATATTATTTCAGGATCATTCTGTACATGATGGAGCTGCACACGATGCTGCCAACAATGAAAATACTGTTTCATCAGTACGTTCATCACAAGAAAGTCCTATTTCAGAGCAACCGGCAGGTATGAGTAAACGCAATCGTCGACCCAACAAAAATAATGTACAGCAGCAGAACAAGACTCTATGACCAATGAGGTTCTTTTAACGGTCAAGGGACATTTCAAAAGGCCCTCTGTCCCAGATGATCGTATCGATGTGTTTGGAAAATCTGTAGCTATAATAATATTATGCAGCCTCCCAAAACACCAAATGCTGATCGCTAAGAAGATAATAAATGACACTCTGTTTCAAGCTGAAATGGGAGTCTTACCTTTACCACGCAGTCTGATTGGTGAAGCTATACCTGATCACTATCAACAACAATTCGACCAACACCGTGCATCAACTGAAAGTTCAACGTCTCCCCATCTAGGTAGTCCTAATCCATGTGCGAGTTCTGCAGGTCCATCTGAACCATTATGCGACCAACGTTAAAAACACCAACAACAATACCAGCAAGAGTATTATCAAGAACCTCCCAACTATGGTTTATCGCAATGTGAAGATACGACCTCTACATTGATCTCAACTTTTCCAGGGCCTGCACGAATTGACATTTTGTATTTAGTGTCGTCAGTAGTGTAGTAATAAGCAATATTGCAGCACTGTAATATTAATATGTGCATTAAATATATTGTCATAACTTCAAATAATCCTTGTGTAGGACTTTGTAAATTGCTTCACACGTTTCCGGGATGACGTATCCCAGGGCCTGTGGCGATACTTCAGCTGAATACTTCAGATCTTCGTAGTTCCTCCCAGTTGCCAGATACCTCAGAGTCGCAGTCAGTCTCTCGTAAGGCGAAATGGCTACTCTCATGACAATATTGTTTTTCTTAATCACTGGTGTAACCATCACCAACACATTACAAAATGTTTATTCATTCGTCCTCAAATAGTTGTTCCAATTCTTGGGGATTACCTTCATTTCTAATAGCAGGTTTATATATAGGAAAACTCCTCTTGTTTTTTTAACCACCCTTCACACCATACACGTCTGTTCACATAACATTTCATGGGTTTTTTAGATGTCTTTGTCACAAGTAAACACCCGATAACAGTCAACAAATCGTCTGATGATGACATTGTCAACCCTGAACCTGAACTGCGCCGTTTTTTCATTGAGGATTTCCGGAACGTGTGTGGAGGAATGTACATTCAGGCCGATTTCGATAATCCCGAAGGCCAGGAGTGCACAGTTTTTCCTCAGAGGATTTCCGGAACGTGCGTGGGGTCCTTTAACTGCCCTGTCTGCCTGAAACTGGAGAGTGTAAGCACTCGTAGATGGATAGACGGAGCGAAAGTCATTTGCGGCGCGCGGCCTCATTTCAACCTCTACCGCCATAGTAAGCAGTTCAATGATTGATTTAGGAACAGATGACAAAGAACACGCAGCGCGAGTACTAGGAGTTATATTGTCCAGGATAATATCCACTACCTTATTATCAGCCAAATTTAAACTAAGAGCCCTCTAATGAGCCAAAATAGATTTCACAAATGCAGGAAAACTTTCATCAGGCCGCTGAAATCTATGTACCGTATCTCTAATGCATGTATGCTTAACCCATGAAGGCAGTGTGTACTCTAAGACATTTTTGTGGAAACGATCAAATGATCCCTGGGAATTAGCAATCTCATTTATAAACAATTGAAGGACATAACCCTGGCAGTTAGGAGATAATGCACTTAACAATGTTTTACCATCACAAAGGCGTAAATCTAAAATACTTCAAATATAAATGAAAAAATCCAAAATGGCATAGGGATCCGAAATTACTAACTTCGGACCCTGATTTAAATGTTGTCTAAAGGCATTGTTGGATGCTTTAGTCTCACTCACCGGAGACACCCCCTCCCCCCCCCCCCACACCGCCGACGGGAACGATCTCATCAGGGCGGGAACGCCAAAAGTCCACTGCTATATGGCGGAGCTGAGACACCGTAGCATCTTCAGGGACTGTGACGTCGTGATCCAACAAGAAGTCTTCAGGTCCTCCCGACGGAGGGTATACAGGCAAGTTACTCCAGTAGGCATGTTTCATGTAAACAGACATATATAAACAAATAAGAAAAATAGAAATACAAAATTGAGATACGAATAAGAAATATTGTACAAAATGCACAATGGACTAAAAATGTCAATTTAAATCTGATAAGGGAAGTAAGTACGAACAATGTAATAAATAAGTAGCGCAAGTAATTGTATCCAAGAGGTGAGCAATTAAAGTTACTGTGAAAATGTGGCAACTAAAGGGCTCAATTAAATATGCATCTAAGAACTGCACAAGTAAGTGTACTGTAAGAGTGTGCGTAGATAATTTTGTGCCGTTCCTAGAGCGAGTGGTAACAAAATTGTACTAACCATATTCAAATTGTAACAAAGTTTATTCGTTCAAATTACAATATAAAAAATTACGCATATGAAAACCCTTAAAATAACAATCAATTCGATTATTTCAATCTGTGTTTTCTTAACATTAACTTTGATACAAAAATTCTGCGTATAGAGATTAAGTTTCATACAGGATTGTTATTCAAGCACCCTTCTTTCAGGTAAACAAGTGAACCAGTCAACACCACATGCGTGTCCCATTTGAAGCCTACCAGGCAATCGGAACTGTCGAAACTTTCCACACTTCCTGTTTCTCTTTAGTGAATACTCTGTTACTTGCCGATGATTTGTAAACTCACATATGCAATTAATTTACAAAGTAAACATATTACATATGCATAAATAAAGACCTATATTTTTCATGCATACAAATCGGAACATTACATATTTTGATATTAAAACAACTCACTACAATTCAGACCCATTTCCTCACGCGGTCGTGACCACGATAAATATCATACAAATATATTATATTAAAATCTGGGACGTGACAGAACCATTCGAAAAGAAACCTATCAAAGGCGGTCCACCACAACCTGCTAAGATACTCAATTGACACGACTTTATAAAATCCAAATCTCTAATGAATCTATCTCAACTCTTTCTCAAAACAGTTCGGGTCCTGAACTATCTTTCATATAAACACGTATAATTTAACCATTTAAAACTCTGCCCGAGATTCCCTAAAATTCATAGATACGGATTATTTGCTATTGATCCCATGACCGAAACCTAAAATCAGAGGAAGGAGTTGGCGATCTGAGAAATAGCACCATTACTAATATGTCCCCCACCCCCCAGGCTGGCCCGGCCCTCATCACTATCCAGGTTAACTCAAAAACTAGTCTGCCATACCAGCCAAATCGAAAGAATTTAAACAAACGTTTAAGTATGCTTAAAATCGTCAGCTGCCAAACCCACCTCTTTGGATGCGACGCTCTACACATGGCATTGCAGAAGCCATGCCCAATTAACCCGAAAACCAAGTTACTCGTAAAGCTGCTGATGAAGGAATGGGCCGAGGTCCGAAACCGTCGGTTTTACATCACTGGGACGCTACTCCGCCAGCGCGGGGGTGGATCGGTCCCTTGTGAGGGACCTTGGCCACCTAGACGGTTATCAGTTAGCTTGTGGAAGGAAGGAGAAGATAGCCCCCTCCCCTCTCCACACCCATCAAAAATACTAAATGCTGCAAAGCAAACATTCCTGTACAGGATTCCCAGGGTAGCGCCTGGGAGCTGTTTTCAAAGCTATGTTTACTTTCCTTTTCCCTGCCTGTACGGGATAAAGGAGAGTGGTGAAGTTAATTGAATTAATCAGCGAGGAATTTCAAAGTTCAGGACTTTTGTTGTGCTGTCGGTAGCCCCTGTGAGGGGGCTGGTGACAGTGTGGTAAGAAAAGCGGGATTTAATTGCCAGATGAAGTTAAAATAATCGGTTAAAAATTGTTTTCCCATGACTGGAGTGGCAAAGGCTTAATAATAAACAGGTTTCATTGTGGTGTGGTGAAGTTAAGTTGCGCGAAAATTATTTGTTTTTGTTTTAAAATATAATAATAGGTTTTGAGAATTAATTACTAAAGTAATAAAGTTGCTGTATAGTGAATTAAATAACTATTGTATATTTTAATTCATGGTGACTGGTGCGATACAAGCGCAAAGTAGTTTTGTTAAAAGAGGCGAGATTTTGTCCCGGACCGATCGGAAAATTCTGGCCAGGTTCGGAGCTTGTTTTAAGTGAATTGTCTTTATATTTGGCGCTGAGGGCATGAATAAACTGTATAAAAGTAGTTTATAATAAGAATTATTAATGTTTGCTATATAATACTCGTAAAAATCCGAAAGCAGAGCCTGGAAACCGAGTTATAAGTAAGAAATTAGAGTGCAAGTCGGCCAGAGGGCTCTGATTGGCCGGGGGAATTCTAGGAGGCGTGGCTCTCGGAGTTCCACAAGAGATGGCAGCACTGTCGTTATTTACCGAGAACAGCTTTTATATTGTACCGGGAAAATTAAAGTATGATATTTTTAGTTTACGTTGTTGTAATTCAACTGATTTTAATAATAAAATGATGCTGCAAAACTTTAAAAGTTAATATCTCGCCTATTAATTGGTGAAAAAATTACTTGAAAAATTCGTATTTTGTGTTGCTGTTCTGCTTTATGCAAGTGATTTTATAGCAATTGATGTAGTTGATAAAGAAATTAAAGGCCAGTAGTTAATAATAATATTTAATTTGAATTAAAATGAATATATTTGCTTGTGCTGACGGCACGAAGTAGCTTTTATTTGCAAAACTAGGTGCTGCAATCAATTGGTGTTTTTATTAATTTAAATGCGCGGTTTGTCACTCGGCAAAGTGTAGTTTAGCTGTAAATATTGTTACGATCGCTCCAGTGTTGGTCATGGGTAGAAGGAAATATTTTAGGGCATGTATCCGGCTTAAGGGACCATGGCCTCGAGCAGTATCCAGGTTCTTACCTGCTTGTCTGTTATGTTCGAAACTTGGCTGATGTGCGGGCGGAAGTGCTCCAGGAGCGATGACAAGTCCCAAGCTTGTAGAAAAGCCATGAATTCACGGAATTCCCCCATTACGGTTTTCATCTCTCCCAGCGAACCTTGCAGGAGAGGGCGAGAGGAAGTTGGTGGTGGTGTTGTATCTGCACGGGTTTCATATGTGTGTGTTGTGAGGGGGCGGGAAGAAAGTACCTTCGCATATGAAAGTTGTGGGTTTCGTGGCCGTGAGTACGACGGCAGGTTCCTGGATGGTGCAGGAGCTGGCTGAGATTTTGTTCTTTCTCTGGTTTGTGTTCTCTTCTGTACCAGTTCCAGGAATTATGGGCAGTCTTTGGAGAGGGCAGAATGTTCTCCAATGCAATTTGCACATTTGGGTTGAGCATTGGCAGAGGGGCAGGCACCTGCGGGGTGTGAGCCTGCGCATTGTGGGCAGACCTCTGCCATGAAACAGAAGTTTCGTCTGTGTCCCAAGGCGTGACACTTGCGGCATTGAGCCACATATTGTGGTATTTTTTTGGTAGGGCCTTGGATGAACTATTGTCATATTAATTTTTGTCAATGTGTGTAAAGGGGGCAGATCTGGGTACTGCGCGGCTGTTACACAAAAAAGGGTTGTGGCTCCAGAGTGAATTTCGTAGGGTCTGTGTTGCAGGTGATTTTTTTTGCTAAATTGATATATGTGGTGGACCTTATAGTCACTGCTTTGAATATCCTATTTGATGACCTCCATGTCGGATGAGGAAAGGAGGTCGAAGACTACTTTCTGTGGCTGCTCGGAAGTAGGATTTAAAATAAAGAAGTTGTAGTTGGCTGAGAGCATTTGCCGAGCAGCCTCGTACTGATGAACATTTGTTGTATGGATTTGAATTCCATTGCGAGTTGGAAGCAGTGATAACCCGTCCTTGCTGATGGCCCTGAGTTTTTGCAGTAGCAAGTGGTATTTTGTGCTGTCAGGAACTACAATTCGGTGTTTCCTCTGGGTTGGTGTTCGGCTGGCAGACGGCTGGGTGTTGACTGGAGGCTGGCCTGAAGGGTCGGGGGTTGGCTGTACAGAGGCCTCGTCTGTGACCTCCTTCAAGGGGGAGAACCGATTCGAAGTCAGTATTTCCGTGTTATTCGCCTCAGACGACGAATGGCGGAGGCGTTTGTCCTCCATGTGGGTGGTGGTGTCCTGTTTATTGGTTTTCCCTTTTTCTTTTTTGTTGCTGGAATTCCAAGTCCATGTGTTCTTGTTGTTTATGGGGTGAATTTGGGGGGGGGGGGGGGCATCATGCTTTGTATGAATTGAGCCTGTGGTGAGTTTGCAGGGAATTGAATGAAGCATTTCACTGGATCCGTTTAAACTGCATCAGCCAGGTGCGGGAACATTTTCAGGATTGCAGTGTCCCTTTCGGTGATCTGTATCCGCACGAGACCACCCGAGTCAGACATTCACCCGTCCGACTCCATACTCCTGGAGGGTGGGGAGGGAGAGAAAGGATCGGCTGTAGCGATTCGCGATGTGGTGTATGCAATTGACGAGCAAGTGGTGTCAGAAATGTGCCTAGATCGGTGCTGCACACTGTGGCCGCTGACCCCTAGGGGCTAGACTCTATATGACCTGTTTCCAGGCCGATCACAGTGTACAGGATGTATGCCACGAGCTAAGGTGTCGTAGACGACGAGAAAACGCAGGTTGCACCCTCCTTGGTCGGAGGACAAGGTTGAAGTGTGAGAGGAGTGAGAGTAAGTGTGAGGTGTGAGGGGTCCGAAACGATTCACACAATTTCCAGTTTAAAACCTCAGCTCAGTGCGCACACGCGAGGTAGTGGGAGAGCCAAAGATAAACGGAGAGGAGAAAGGATGGGTAACCGAAGTCGAACTTGCTGAGCGATCGCAAACTAAACAGTAGCTAATTGGAGTCTTTGGAAAATATGTAGTTATTATTCACAGCAGTTGTTGAAGGGATGTCTTCAACACTATCACTGACATCGTCACTGCTGTCTTCACCTGATGTTTCATCATAAATATCGAGTTTACTTACCTTAGAAAGAGTAGGTATATCGTTACCGACACTGGTCTCCGCAGCTAGTTGCGCTACTTTGTATCGAAGATCGTTACGTTCGCATGTTATTGTATATTTCATATGATCCGATTCTATTTCATTAATTGTATTCAAGTTAATTCCCTCTCCTTCTGTGTTATTATTTAGTGTAAACGTTACAATTCGTTTCTCAAGAGGAAGATTATTTTTACAGATCTTGACGTGGTGATTCAAGTTATCCATTCGTGCAAATTGTCTATCACAGTTTTTGCAGTTAAAAATCGTACGAGATGAGCTATTCAAACATTCGCTCATCTCATGCCTACGAACATTGTAGACGACTGTGTATATTTTCCCGCAGAATTTTCAGTGTAGTTTATTCGATGACGTTTCCATTGGCATTGAGATATATTAAATGAATAATCGTCGGTGCGAGGAGAAAGTTTACTTCCGAATAGGTTTTCACCTCACAATGTCAGAAAGTCGACTAACTTGTTTCTGTATAAATGTGTGTTTTAAACAGTAGCTGGCTTAATTGATAATGATAAAAATATATTCCGCTCTAATGTTTGTATGTTAATTGCGTAACCATGTGTAGTAAATTCACCATGTGGTTAAATCTATGTATGTAACACGGAATACGTCTTTACTTGGTATTCGATTAAAATGAATAAAGATTAATTGAATTTTAGGAATGTAGAAAGGAGAGATGGGTTTGGAAATATTTTGTAACAAATGTTTAAAGACTATGTTTTGCTGAAAAGATTGTGTTAGTCGGAGGCTAGTCTGTTGATTAGCCCATTTTGAGCTGTGATTGTCTTAACGATGTTTTAAACGTGCGCATATAATACGAATTTCGTTTTTCCCAGTAATTTTTGTATGGTAATTCGTTATGTTGATTCCATAATTAGTATGGAATAAAGTTATTTGTTTCAGGTATCTCTTTACGGTGTAAATAATTAGTTGATAGTCGGAATTTATTATCCTAAATGATGGGGTATACGATGACAAAATTGCCACCACTTTCATTTAAAATTGCTTAGATTTATTGAAAATATCGTGGAGTTTGACATATTCCAGCTTCGATAAAAGCCATTTGAGGCTGGATTCGTGGTATTTCGTTAATATTACTTCGAAATCTATTTTTTAGGGAAATCGATTTTTAAATAAGTTTATATTTGTTCAAATATACACATTTAAGGTAGATAGTGTATTCGAAATTCTCGGCTGGGAAGCTTTTGAATTGAAACTTTGGTTATTAGTAAATTTTAGTGTTGTAGAGAAGTCTACATATAAAATAGGAATTTTTCTCTGCTATACACATATATTTAAAACAGATTGAAAGTTTTAATATGTATGCACATCTCGTGTCTTCCTTCGTAATAGTCGAAACTTAGCTAAATTGAATGATAATTGATTGAAAAATGGTGTTCTTTAACTATCCTAATATTAAATGAGTGAAAATATCTCTTGTACGAAAATATTTTTCATAGATTCCCTGGAGATTTTGAAATTTATTGTAAGTTTACTGGAAATACTTCAATAAGTTTGCTGGAAACGGGATAATATAAAATTTTATTGGATTAAAATTCATTTTTTAAAAATTAAAATTCATTTTAACTTCAGGGAAACAATTTTTCAATGTGATTGCTTATACATTTATATGTTGAATTATATTGGCTGGAAGCAAACCATTTAGCAAACAGGTCAACACATCGGGCGAGTTCAAAATTTGTTGGCCCAAGGGAGTGTCTGGCAGGTTGAGAATCTGCGACGTGGTGGACAAAGACACATTCTAGGCTAGTGGTGCACGGGAGTGCCTATGCGAGGCAGGCAGTCCTCCAGCTAGCCAAAAACACGCTCTGAGCTGGAGGGGGAGGGGGCGCATACCCGAATACGCACTCTGGTCTAGGAGATGTGGAGGTCGGGGGAGGGGGGCGCGTAGTACTCTCGCTGGACAGCGAAGAGGTCCTTGTAGCCGCAGCTCAGAATCGCCAATTTAGTTCGTCGCAAACAGTTGTTCTTGTTACACGCACCACTGAGCATCCTCATCGGACGTCTACCGGGCTCCTGTGGCACGAACGAGGCTTAAGTAATCAGCGAAGCCGGGGTTTCGACACAGTCTACACCGCGCTTCACCTCTCGCTTTATTGTAAAATTATTTGCTCCGGGGTTCAGATCTCGTTCACAGTCTTCTTAAACTACAGTGTGAAATATTTTTACAAGTTTTAATTTAATAGTTTATTGGTAAATTTATTATTGTGTTAAGCCGATATAGTGGGTCTGTTATTTTATAAACGTTTATCGTGTTACGTATGAGATTCCCTGAACTTTTACTGCTATAGGTTATAGCATACACATCCTTTCTGTCACTTTTTAAGTTTGCGAACATCTATTTTTTTTTTTTTTTACATAATCCGTGCATCATTCGGTTAGGATTTTTTTAATGTTAATTA